>OX459011.1:13597558-14197558 GCA_949774965.1 Diarsia brunnea
AGCTAGTACAATATTAATTGTATAGCAAATTCTTTGCGATTGCCAAGTCTTACTGTCGCACTCAGAGGAGTGCGACAGTAAGACTTGGCAATCGCAAAGAATTTGCTATACAATTAATATTGTACTAGCTGACTTATTGGTATTGTGGTCTCAGGAGCGACTACTGAGCAATAAGTTTCAGGGTTAAATTCCCGGATCGGGTAAAAAGTTATTGGGTTTTTCCATCAGTAATTTCTCAGTAACAGCCACGGAGTCTAGTTTTGTACCCGTTTGATGGCAATGGGCTGGCCTCTATTACATGGGACTCAAAGATATTTAGCGAAATAAGACTGTACTATTAGGTACTCCTTTGCCTAACTCTTTGGGTATTACAGGCGTGATGTTACGTTAACATTGTACTACCTTCCGAACTCAGTAAATAATTCAAGTTACGCTGCTAACAAGTACCACATAACATTAAAATGTTTCTAGTGTGCGGATTCATTAGGCTACTACTAAATAAAAATCTCATTGGGCTCGTACTGGGGCCGGCTTGCAATTACTGCCAGTGATGGGGAAAGTACAGAAATACTAGTCTTACCAATCCACGAAGTTTTACTTTGTAGTTGCTGTGTTATTTTAATTTGATTTCAGTACACTTAGAGACTGCTAAGATAGACATTGTTTACCCGGCCGACATAATATATACATAATGGGTCTCGCCTGCTTCCATGTTTTATTTTATTTAAACTGTGCTGGTGTTTTGTTTTCCAGTTCTTTCAGTCTGTTTATTAGATTACGTAATCACTTTTTATTTAATGGCAAATTGGCATGTTTAAAAAAACAACCATTTAAACAGACAAGTTTTATTTCGTCAATGTAGGTAAATGATTCGGAAAATTCGCTGAAATCTTTGAATTAACATGTACTTATATATCTTAAAAAATGCAGCATTTAGGTTTTCCCGATACATACAAATAAAACATAATATGACGCCTGTAATCCCCGAACGGGTTAGGTGGTCTTTCCCAATAGTCACACTTTTATATTATTATGTTTATGTGGGTGAATTGTTTCATAATTCATCATCATTACGAAGTAAACCTTCTGTAAGTGTCTTGCTCAATGTGAATGAGCTCGCGTGTGCATCGGACCCGTTATCAAGTGAGCACTTCCCTTATCAGGGACCGGCTTGTACCATCTGGCTATTGCGTTTTATTTGTATCAAGTACGGTGTCTATTACATTCTTCTACACTAACATCACGCCTTGTAACCCTCGAAAGGCTAGTCTGACCCTAGGTACAACTAAGATGATGATGATGTAAACATGATTTTGTTACAATATTCTGATTTAAAAGAGTGTCCATGGAGTTTCTTGCCCATTTTCGTCCATAGAGATCTACACTTTAGAATGGAAAGCTACAGTACCTTCACAAGTTATTATGCCTCGTGACTGTGACAGTATCTTTAATTTCTTTATTTTTCTGACATTCAAAAGTGCCTGTAACGGTCTAATTGAAAGAAATGCTTTGAGTTTGAGTTTGAACCTAATACCTAGTACACCCACATTCTGTCAGCTAGCATTCTCTTTAACTGACACAATGCTATTAAAAGGTTATTCGTTGTATTTCTAAAAGTTATTAGTTAATGTAAAACTATGAACACGAAAGTCCATTACCATAATCTGTTGGAAAAACATGAATTGCAGTTTAAAATTTAAGTTATCTTTTAAACTGATTAGATAGCAGTAGGAACCTGATAGTTAAATTAATTTCAAGAATATTATGCTGGAGCTGGTTGTCATAATTTCGGAACCAGTAAAATTGTATGATTATTATCGATTAATCTCAGAAATATACGGTACAACTGTTTTGAAAATTAGTCTAGCGATCGCCATAGCGACTCCTGAGCATGATATTTTGGGTCGGAGTCTCGGGTCGTGCAAATTATTACTGGGTTTTTCTGTGATCGTTGCATGCAACGTATTGTATGTGGAAAACGAATTAAAAAAGGGCCTGGGAACCGGATCGAAGCGTTTACCTAGGGAAGTATAGGGATGTTGTACGTTCTTCTAATTTTGTTTCGAAACTAATTGGTTGATTGTATCGTCTTTCAACAGCACGTTTCCCTTTTGTTTAAGAGTTTTCTTTGACTGTCTCGTTGGCCTAGTGGTCGCAAGTGCGACTTTTGAGCATGGGGTTCTGGGTTGAGGCGTAATGTGAGTGTAGTATTAAGTCCACCTCGTCTGCCAATCTCGCCGCTCCACGACCAACACTTTCCTGACCTAACCAACCTATTTAATAGTACTGACAGGAACGACGTAAAAATGACCCAAACAAAAATTGTTAACGCTTTTCATTTCCAACATTATAAGGGCACTTGTCCATCAAATAACACGCGCGCGACTGCGGCGCGGCGGCGTAAAGATGAAAGTAAGACCGGCTCACTATTTCGTGAACTAACGGAACAATATAGACCTGTATCAAACGTCAAGCGAGCAGATGACGGGCAGACGTGTTGGCTATTAAAAAGGTATGAATGAGATTGTTATAATGCGTGTACCAAGAAGTTTCTTCAATGGCTTAATGACCAGCTTTCTCTTGTTTGACCAAGTTTAGTTGACAGGCGTTTATATCAACAACGACGATTTCATTGCTAGTTAAAAATCCTAGGTACATACGTCTCGAGAAAAATCTTTGTGAGGAGAGAGATTTCCGAGGGTTCCAATTGGTTCCAATTTTCTGTTCGAAGCCATTTAAAGATTAAAAATCTTTTATTGTGTTTACGCAAAGTTTTTTGGCAAAATTTTGGTATTCGGGTCGATGAGAAAATTAATAATTAAACCACAGTTTTTAAGATTTATTGCTGCTGGATACATAAGCCAAAATTTACTTTTAAAAAATATCAGTCTTTCTTATAGGAATTTCAATACATCTCACTATTAGAGTACAAAAATTTGAAGAGCTGCTAATATAATCGATTAACATTATATCAATATAATGATTGTAATTTACCATTAAAGCAGTCGTTGAACAAGAAAATTAAGCAATTTCTTTGACGCCATAAGAAACACCATTTATGCATGTGACATTGTGACATGTCATAATATGCGCCCTCAGTGGGCGAAATTACGCAATAAAATGTGTCTTTATGAGGTAAGTTAGTAATGTTAGACATTTCTGACGTTTTCCTTATAAAACGTCTTGCACAACATAATTTCATTGACACAACTTTGTAATTTTACTAACGACCTGGAGGCTACACAATTATTGTGCATTCCAGGTTCGTATGTATAATCATCATGATTTTCCTGCCCAATTTGGGGTCGGCGCAGCACATCCACTTCCTTCATACTTCTTTATTCCTCGCCATCTCAGCAGTCACCTCCTTTCTAGCTATATCATCCTACACAAAATTCACCCATCGTTTTTTGAATCTCTCTACTTTCATAGCCGCACACTTTTTATACCAGACACATTCAACATTTTCCTCATCCCATGTTAACTCATTGCTTTTTGCTGATCAAATTTTTAACAAAATCAGATTACAGACGAGTAACATTTTAATTAATATCATTTCACGTTGATAAAATTATAAAGACAGGTCTGGTCATTGTCTTTCTAGGAGTAATTTTAAAGTAAAAGAACCAACAGGTAATTTACTAGAGTATTCCAAGTCTAAATAAATTAAGACCGAAAATATTTCGAACAGAAAATGAAAACCATTAACGATAGTATAAAGAAAACTTAGTAGATACCAGCATTTTGCGGTTTAGCTTATTTATTTGAATTTGATTTCACTATCGTTCTTTCGGTCAATTTATGCGTTGTCATTCTAAGAAATCATTATTCATATTTTATCTGTCAACTAGCTGTTCCCGGCATGCGTTGCAATGCCCTTTTTCCTACCTACTACCTGCCTGTGTACCAACTACCTACCTACCTACTACCCTACCTACCTACTACCCTGCCTACCTACTACCCTACCTACCTACTACCCTACCTACCTACTACCCTACCTACCTACCTACTACCCTACCTACCTACTACCCTACCTACCTACTACCCTACCTACCTACTACCCTACCTACCTACCTACTACCCTACCTACCTACTACCCGACCTACCTACTACCCTACCTACTTACTATCCTACTTACTACCCTACCTACTACTCTACCTACTACCCTGCCTACCTACCTACCACTTTCTAACCTTTTAAACCTTCCCTGGACTTCCACGAATAATTCAACACTATAATTAGCCAAATCGGTCCAGCCGTTCTCGAGTTTTAGCGAGACTAACGAACAGCTATTCATTTTTATATAATATAGCTGTACCCCGCGTGCGTTGCAATGCCCTTTTACCTGCCTACGTACCAACTACCTACCACCTACCTACCTACATACTACTAATTTCTCACCTTCTCTTGACTGCCACAAATGTTCAAAACCAAAATTAGACAAATCGGTCTTGCCGTTCTCTAGTTTTAGCGCGACTAACTAACAGCAATTAATTTTTATATTATACGCAAACACCATTTGAAAAATCGTTTTTCTATTGGGAAAGAAATGGAAAGAAACAGTAATTATTTGTGATTATTGTGATAATGTCGTATGGTCTGTTTGAAGTTGTCATTCGTTGACTGAACAACTGAACGTCACTCAATTGTTTTGCCTTCCCGGAACCTCTCCACTAACACTTGAACTTTATAGGTACGGTATTAAAGCTCAAATTGATTTGACGTTTTAGTTAGAAAACGTTTTTATGGGAAAAAGAAAAGGGCTGTTTTTAGGGCTTTTACGGCCATTATTCGAATTTTTCTCGCCGTAAAAACCATCCTTGAACTTCAACGAACATTAAAAAAAAAAATCAGCCAAATCGGTCAAGCCGTTTTCATGCTATGTCGTGACAACGGAAAACGGGTTTCATTTTTATATATATAGATCTACAAGGTATTCAGGAACTAACTGAAATTCCTTTGTAATCCAAATACGATAGTAACTCATTCTGTATAATTTTTACCTTTTCACGTTTTAATGACTGAATGGATTTGAATAAAATTTTGACACACAGATAGAACATGATCTGGTTTAGGTGACGATACTTTATTTATCTAGATAAGGCATTCCCGAGGAACAATATCCTCTACTAGGATGAAACCGCGAGTATAAATTGATATTTCTGAAATCGTTAAACAAAGTTAACCTAATTGGTTTGCATTGAATAGTCACTTAACACTACTAAATATTCGGGCTAAAAGTAAAAAAATGTTACTGCATGTTTTATATTAACTTTATTTACTAAAAATATTTCAGGTGTGAGATTTACAATATGTTTCCATGCCACAGTTTCGAGACATAAACCTTGACTGACCTGTCTGATCCAATTACTAAGGCTATTGTCCTGGCTGTCCTCTGAGTCTGGTCGAAGCTCATTTAACACTAAAGGAATCATCGACACGACGAAGAAGATATAAATACGTCAGCATTATCCGTGAAACATCAATATATCTTCAAATATTTAACATTTTATAAAGAGTAAGCAGACAAGCATCACGGATAAAAAACCAACTGTTTAAATTTACAAAGAAGCACTGTTAACTACACAATTCATATAACTTTCAATTTCGTAACAATAATACTCATTCCAAATTAATTCCCTTCACTTTCTGATCGCGACGCTAATTACATTAAAATATTCAAATCCACCCATGTTAAGTTTAGTGCACACAAGTAAATAAACGGAAGCATCACTCATTTTATTTTGCAAAAAGTTGTAAATTTCTCGCGTGCAAAATCGTATGCGTGCACCGTTGCACCTTTATGTTCGAACCCTTACGCTAAACAATTTAATCCATGGAATAAAGTGAGTTTTCAGAAATAAAGACGTAAGGTTCTTGCACTAATTGAAACTTCCAATGGGGCATGGGGCATGGTAGCACGCAAACCGCTGCATACACTCTTCTAATTGCATCGAGACCTTTCTCAAAAATATATTGTTGGGTAAGGTTAGTACCTATTTAGTGGTTGAAATTCGTCTTAGTTTACTTATTTTTATGTGGAATCAAATATGATAGGTGTATAATACTTTACCTATTATTATTTTCCAGTGCGTTGTTTTGTCTTTTGGAAATTTTACCCTTTTCATCAGACAAACTACGAATGTGATTTTTAAATATTCTCATCCATTGTCAACATAAGTTAAATTGTGACCTAACCTCAACTTTAATTAATTGACATAGATTTAAAACTTCTTAGCGAAATAACCATACGAAAGCATAATCCACATCACGCATTACATTAACACATGACTCTTACTCCCTTATTATTTGACCTGCTCAAAAAAATGTATTTAACTTCTTCAATGTTATCTACCACAAGCATACGTCACTACACACAAACATACTCTCGCGTATCTTTAGTTGAACACGAACTCAAAGCTACTAGAAGTACTAAACCTGCACAACACACTTCCGACTGCACCGACCGTAGATAACTTATCAGTCGTCCGTAGGGTCATTACCGTCTCTTCCATTATTATTTTTATCCTCACTTACTCTTATATTGACTTAGGTCGGCAGACCAACCTTTTTTTACCGCGTTTTTTTCTATTTTTGTCATCGTTCGTTTGTTTAGGCAGTTATTATAGCGTTATTTATGTCTGAAGTTTTCTGTTCTGAATCACAAGTTTTGATTTGTTCTGTGTTATCTGTTTGAATCAGTTCTTTATTTAATTTTGATACGCAATTGTTATGATTGTTTCCATTGTGAATACTAAGAACATTCATGTTTCTTTCAATATTTAGGTTTGATGTTATGGTACAAACGACTAGGATGTTAAAATTTGAAGTTGTTATGAGAAATGAATGGAGACTAAGTATCAATTAGAACTGGATGTGAGTTTCGATAATTTAATCTATTTATATCCGCTTTTTTAGTTGTACTTATCAAACAATGGTCATTATGCTTCATTCATTGGAGTGTTATAAAAAATATGAGTATATTTTATAGGCTCCTCAATCATTGATGTTTCTGCTAACTTAAAAGTGATGGTTACGTCTTCGATGACAGGTATTAATTAGGGACTTTAGGATGACGCCGGACAGATAGGCGAAGTGGGATCCTGAAACGCTAACGTGATGATCTGTACCTACTCATTCATAACGGATTGGTTGAATAAGGCAAATTGTAAACAAAATTGGAAAGCCATAGGGAGGATTTTGCCCAGCTGTTAAAAAAAACTAGTGGGATTATCTCGTCGTTGTTATTATGTGAGAAGCAGAAAGATTTTTAAGTTATTCGGTAAGATTCGGTATTGACATTCCAATTCTTTTATCTTATCTTGAATCAAATCTTTATTCCACTTTGGTAGAAACAGTTATTATGAGCCTATACTGTCCCACTGCAGGGCAAAGGCCTCCCTTCCCTCCTTCTACTTTTTGCGATCTAGTGCGACAGTAGACCAATCCTTAGATAAAGAGTCCAGCTCATCGCGCCATCTCCTTTTGGTAGAAACAGTGATTTCTATATATTAAATAACAAGCAATTGGTTGTTATTTAAATTGCAATTGCAATACTCGTCTAAAGTATAATATTAAATATTGTACCGGTCATATGATTTCAATATTTGCAGTCCTGTCGCCAGCCCGCATAATATCTAAAGGGAATTCTAGTTCGAAAGCAGAACAATGAAAACCGTGTTAGGAATACTAATAATATGCTTGCCTGTGAATGTAATAATCTCTCGATAACTATTGAGAATATTGGGTATCCATTCACGGTATTATTTAAACAATGCATCGAAATCTGAGCCGGAATAGCTCAGATTAAAACCCTTTGCAGTTCATTGAGTTCACTGAGATGATATGATTCAAAATTCGGAAATCAAAGTTTGTGATGTGATTTGTAATGATAATTCATACTCATTAATTGAATCCAAATGTTAGTAAGGAAGCTGTGGGTTGTTTAAAAGAGATACCGCGGCCTCGACACAAAGGGCTAAGAAGGAACATGGCTGGTTTTTAGTCAGTAGAAGTCTGACACTCCCTTCTGCTCGACCCAGAGCAGAAAAAAAAGACGTGTGGCACTCGGAGACTGCCGCGGTAAAACTATTGCATAGCATTTTTTATCAACTTATGCAATTATAATTATTTATTTATTTTATTAATGCAGTATTTTTTTTCCTTTGTTTTTTTTTCTTTGATATTAATAAATGCACTTTGTTTATTCATATTTAAAATACTTTGTACACAAATTATACGAGTACAGATATTCACTGTTGTACATAGATGATAAATACCTATACACCTATATACTTTCTCACAAACAGCTGATTACGGTAGTTTTCCAATACAACCAATGCCACCTAAAGGCGGGTTGCTGAACTAAAGAGACAAGCGTGATATTTCAAAAAGTCATTGTCAAGTGTCAATTTGTCAAGTGGGGGGTTTTTTTCGTTACGGAATTTCTGGATTCGGTCCCCACGCTCAAGGCCCGCGATAGAAGCTATGCAATAGCTTAAAAAAAAGAAGTTTAGTAAGGTAGGTCTTGTTGTTCTATTAGTCGTATGCACTATTGCTGATTATGATCTCCTGGGTATGGTTCCCAGGAAGAGTATTATTTCACCAGAAAATTCTTTGTAGCAGCCGAAACTCTGGATTTTTTGTGCCTCCAATTGTATGGGTATTCCACATAAACCACTTATCACTAAACAATCATGATGTTATGTAAATACGCACCTTTTTGAGACATCGTAAATTATCAACTGATAAACTGACCTACTGGTTACTAAATCATTTATTGCTAAACATGATACATCAACCAGTTTTAAGGTTAGTTCTAGGTGTGTTGTGTACTTTACATTTTTTCCATATTTATGAATAGTCACTTCATTCATCTATTTTTTTATTATTTCGTTACATTTTATTTTCCAAATCATAACAGAAACTTTAACGGGATTCATATAATCTTTTTATGATTTTAATTTACCCGACCATTTCGACCCCCAGGGCACTCCATATCCATATTATTATTATAATATATCTACAGAAAGACCAGTCGAAAAACCAGTTTCATCGTCCCTCCTTCCACTTACTATTTTTACCCACAGCTACGAATACTACGATCAGTAAAATATACAAGACATAAACTTAAATTCGATACCAGCCCGCCGACTGGCAACACTGGATAATAAGGACCCTTTGAAGCGAAGTGTCAAAGAACTGTAAAAGGCGCAAGGCCACCTAGTGTGCATCAGCTATGCAAAATATAACTCAATTATGATTGCCAACACAAACAGTACTGAATAATGCCATGGAGTACAAAGATACAGAAAGGCTACTTTGAATGAGGCGCATATTTCTACTCATTTGGATTTTCTTATCGAAACGAGTTTTGAATTTCTCGAGCCTTGTAAAGACGAACATAAAGTTAAAGAAAAATCAGGATACGAAAAATGATGCAATGACCAGCGACAATGCTGACATAAGTGGAAAATTGAATATGTAAAGACTATCTGAATCATTCATTAATGGTCTGGCCACCAGATCTTCATCTACATCTACAGAGCTGTGTGTAAGGTTGATGCTAGCGAAGGAGGTGGCGGAACGTGAGAGGGAGAGAACCTCTCGTCCCAGCCATCGCGGGAGGCGCTCCGGGCGTCGGGGGCCACGTGATGGCTTCCGCCCACCGTAGACGCGGGCCTGTGGACGGTGAGTGATGGGTAAGCTCGCCGTCCGTCCGTCTTATGACGACGACAGGCCGTGTCGACGGCGCGTTCGTGTTCCACGCGTGCCTCAAAGAGATGTCAGCAACATGGAAGGGGCCCGCAAGGGCCGACGCCCGTCGGGGCTGCGGGTTGTTTGCAAGAGATACCGCGGCCTCGACATGAAGGGCTAAGAAGGAACATGGGTCGTTTTTATTCAGTAGAAGTCTGACACTCCCTTTTGCTCTGCCCAAGACCGGGAGGGGTTCTTTGATAATTTCCCACCCCCCCCAAAAAAAAAAAGGCTGATTACCACTAGCAATACAACGACGCAACATGATACTTTACGACGTCGTGTTGTATATCGTCGTATCGTCGTGGATGCACGAACCATGCAATGATGATTCGTGCATCCACAATCACGTCCTGTTACCCCAAAGCCGTATCTTGTCTACGTGTGTTTTATCCTTACTGAAACTTAACTCTACATAGGCTCGTGTTACGTGCCAGAAAGCTGCAGTCACGCCCACGTATTTTTTTCTATTTAAATAAGAGTAATAAGCCAATGTGTTATTCTAGATTAACTATTGAGTGTCTTCAAAATCCGAGGATCAGTTTTTACATGGAAGGTTACAAACAAATTCGAAAGTTTCTGAGGATGGATGGATGTTTGTTACTCTTTGACACAAACACTACTGAACGGATTTGGATGAAATTATTATAGTTTATAATATAATATATAATAACACATAAGATACTTTTTAAGCCGGTAGTATGATACCGTGGGTCAATCATCGAACTCCACGCGCGGGCATAAGCTAGTAATTAATAAAAGAGGACAAAGTAAAACTTCTGCGCATCTTTACCGACGTCGAACAAATTCCTTGTTATCTGTTGCAGTTTGTTCACTAAATATTTACGAACAGTCATTATTCCCATCGGCGTATTTAGAAACCACTGAAATTATATGCGCTGTGGCTCAGAAACAATCGAGTTTACATAGTTTTAGAATTTTGTGTGCATTGCTAAAGATGTTAACATTTACTGAGGACTTTTTGGGGCCTGTTTGCATATTATCAAGAACACGAAGTTAATAAGCACCTATCCGTAACTAAATAAAAGTTTATGACCAGATGTATGATCATTGATGAGGTAAAAGGAGTATGTAAGGATCGTGGCAGGTCCCGTCGGGGCTGCGGGTTGTTCGCAAGAGATACCGCGGCCTCGACATGAAGGGCTAAGAAGGAACATGGGTGGTTTTTAGACAGTAGAAGTCTGACACTCCCTTTCGCTCTGCCCAAGAGCGGGAAGGGTTATTTGATGATTTTCCACCCGCCAAAAAAAAAGGATCGTGGCAGGTGGTTACTGCCTATCCCCATGGGAAAAAGGCGAGAGTTTATGTAAGTATACAAGTTAATGTAGTTTATAAGAATGGGCACGTATATTTCCTCGTAGAACTACAAAACAAGCTTGGTTATTAATAAACAACATTTAAACACGGGCAGACTATTTCACGTCCTATACAATGTTACATACTTGTATTACCAGAACGAATGACTGTGGTGTATATTTTGTTTCTATGTATTAAAAGAAATGCAGATCAATTCAATTCATAGGCCTACCTACCACCCACTTCAACTCCTACTCTTAAAGTAGGTACAGTTTAAGTAATAACAAATGTACAGGTCATCAGGAGGCCTCGAAAGGAAGCGCTGGCATGACGACTTAGAAGCGTTTGTGACCAATTGGTTGGAGAAAATCGCACAGAGAGTAGAATTAAAGGTTATGGGGAGGCCTTTGCCCAGCAGTGGGACAATATACGCTAAGAAAAATAAAGTTCATCATCATCTGCTCAGTGCCCAGCCTTTTCCCATATAATGTTTCCAGTTTCACCGGATGCAGCTGAATACCAGTATTTTACATGAAGCGATTGCCTACCTGACTTCAAAAACCCAGTCAGTACTGGTAATTCGATACCCTTTGGTCAGTCTGGTTGTCAGATCTTCGGGACTACTTGTAATGAACAACTTTCAAAAATCTACAATTGACGGCCGGGACTAAAGGTTTAACGTGCTTTCCTACACACAGAGGAAACTCGCTATGTTATGGGTGGTACTCTTCACGGACTAACCTAGAGAGGCGTGCAAATTTAAATAATGACCCGAGCGGTTGTTATTATTTAGCCACGAAATCTTTTTTTTTTTTTTTTAAAAAAACGTTGCCCCACACTAGGAATTTCTCCTGTATCGTGGGTGCGTTTACAAACATTTAAACTCACATACACAAATACCCAGACCCGAAACAACTATCTGTAGGTCATACAAATATTTGTTCCGTGCGGGAATCGAACCCGCGACACACAGCGCAGCAGTCCAATCGCTCAGCCACTGCGCCAACCGTGTCGTCAAACAAACAAATCAAAACAAACAAACAAATCTATAGGTAATATATATTTTTTTATCCCCTAAATGATTGGGTCACAAAAATACTCAAATAAATAAAGCATAAAGTAGATGTCCATACGGGTCAGAGCCCATTCGTCCCCTAAAATTCGTCCCCCAGCATAAAAGTGGTAGATTCGGCCCCTATATAGGTGCCCATTGGTCTCCTGGTAGGGGACCAATTAATATTTTAATAAAAAATATTATTTTTAAGGTACCCATTCGTCCCCTCTAATATATATACAATATAAGTTAAAGATTCGGCACCTATTCTGGTGCCTATTGGTCCCCTGAGATAAAATTAGCTATATTTTACATAAGAAACGGTTAACATAGTACACTTGTGAACAGTTTATTAACGGAATTAATTTAATAAATCATAACAGATCATTGAAAAAAGAGCTATGATGAATGATAAACCGTCATGATAATAATATAACCTGTCGATAGGCTTATGATGTAAAATTGTCTCACTACGAATGGCTTGTTAAAAAAACGGGTTACAAATAATAGATAAGGTGTTTTAAGGCGTAGCCCAAAATAATAGACGCTCGATGAAATGACTTGCACCTATTTGGCTAACACCAGTACTAGACAACTTCGGCGTATTTATTCCAGGAATGTGTTACTACATTTAGTTTACTTATAGTTGCAAATCCAAGCGTACTGATTTTTATACTGTCTCGAGTGAAAGTTTACTCATTAGCGTATCCTGTAGGATTACTTATTAAATTTAATTAGTGAGTGAAGTGATCAGTGCATGTACGTGAAGGAAAAATACGTAAGTTCTACTATTTACCTATACATCCCTATTTCAACAGACTTACATGTATATAATTGGAACGATGACACAGAAAAAAAAAAATCAACTGCTGCTACTTTTTAATAGTTACTATTAAATACTTTATTTTATTTTAAGGTAAAACATAGATTTTGTAGTATGCTACTGTGTATGCACTCACATAATTTTCTATTTTGTATGATAAAATATTACTTTTTCTACTTTTTCAGTGATTTTGTTTATTAATCGATTCAATCACACCATCATATAAAAACAGCATGTTTTGATAATATGTTGCTTTGATTTATTTTGCATTAATTCGTTTGGATGTTTGGAAAGCAAGGGACATACGATTTGACATAGATGTACTGTGAATACAACATCTTAAAACTCTTGTTTAAATATAGTATTCGAAGATAAATGTTTTACACATCTGTTAAAAACTATAATAACAACTTATATTAAATAAATGTTTTTACGGTTATTATAAATTAAATAAACATACATGTCTATGAAGACATGTATGTTTATTTAATTTATAATAAGCATATTATAGTTAAAGTAGCATATTATGTCGAGAAATGTTATTATTTGGTAACTTTTTCTTACAGAATAATGGCTGATGAACCACAGTGCAGTAGTGGTTTTTTTTTTATTTTTATTTGGAATGGGCTTGCTCTTGACCTCAATCTTACCCTAAGGAAAAGAAGAGGTCGACGATGGAACAAGCTTACACAGAAGAAGCCTATTTAACAGGTTTGACAGGAATTGAGTATATATCCTCTGAAAGAGGTAGACTAATTTTATTGAGACATTGTGATTTTGTATGTGTTAATCTTATTTGAAATAAACATGATATCTACCGAATTACTATATTTATTATTTTAGCCTTTTCTGCGCGACTGTACCAGGACTACCAAGCTGCAGTATACACATATACATGTACTTATATTAGAAGAATGAATAAAAATAAATATTCTTCAGGGGACGAATGGGCCCCTCAAAAGTTCCAGGGGACGAGTGGGCACAGGGTGCGAATCTTAGGGGACGAATGGGCTCTGACCCGTCCATACCTTTATTATTTATAAGAGTTTACGGAAAAAGGAATATATTACGTAGGTATCTACCACTTCAGCTCTTAAAATATTTAATTATTCATACGCCTCAATTGTGAATAATTAAATGAATAATACATACGCCCGGATAAAGACCACTTAAAACTTCATTGCTTTCAATAGTGAAACATGATTATAAATTATTGGTTATGCCAAAATCTGTGATGGTACTAAAACCTTTTACCAACCATTCAGTTTTCTCCTGAATGAAATGATACATTTTAATTATAATTAATGGGTTCTTTAAAACTGATAATTATTGTTGAATTATTTGACAGGTGGGATAAGGACAGAAGAATGACGATAATATTTTACAGGTAGACGCTTAAAGAGTTACGCGAATGGATAAAATAAGAAATGAGTATATAAGAGGAAGTCTGAAAGAGTTACGCGAATGGATAAAATAAGAAATGAGTATATAAGAGGAAGTCTGAAAGTGGTGCCGGTGACTGAAAAGTTATATATGTGGTAATCGGTTATCGTGGTATGTGATGCGGAGGAATGTGGAAAATTTGGTGAGGAGAGTTTGGACGTAGATGGGTATTATAAGAGTAGAGGAAGACCAAAGAAACGATGGATGAATGGTAAGGTATGATTTGTCAAGAAAGGAGGTATCTGGTGAGAATGATGGCGAGCAGTAGAAAATAATGGAAAATATGAGAAGTAAAAGAATGATGATGAGATAGTTAAAGTGTTACAGCCAGATATATTTTGGCGCTTGCCTGACATTGACTAGAGGGCGTTGTTGACCACCTTTTGAGGAATTGTTTGATTGATTAGACGTGTCAAATATCCATGTAGAGTCACGAGCCCTAATATACAGTAAGCAAAAATTCAAAAGCAATTTACTTGTGAAATAACTGTTTCTTCTTAATATCAATTCGTAATAGTTTGGCTTCGTTAATCAATACAGTAGGAGATAATAGTTTTTAAAAGTTATTGCGTGTTAACACATTAGTGTACACCAAAAGAGCTGTATGTGATGGTATGAAATGACATGCCGTGAGACTATACTAGCAGTTGAAGTAAGGAATTAATACAATATAATCGATTCGAATATCATCGGAAAACTGACAAGCATTGTTACATATCGCATTTCCCTGTTACCTGTAAATATGTGTATGTGTAAAATAATAACCCAGAATATTGGAGAATGTTGCATCGGTGTATGCTCCCGGACAAACTGCTTTCAAGTTTTAAAATGTTTCAAAAAACCTTGTATTGTAAGGAAAATATTCTCAATTTTTTAAAGCCTTTCTTTACTAGGAATTTCTCCTATATCGTGAACGCTTTTACAAACATTTAAACTACATTCAAAAACCGCTGGACCCGGAACAACTACCTTTAGGCCCTACAAATATTTGTTCCGTGCGGGAATCGAACCCGCCACACACAACACAGAGGTGGATCTCTCAACCACTGCGCCAACATGCTGTCAACTTAGGTAAAAGATCCTGAAAGTGTTTTATTTAGACTCTTTCTGAAAACGAAATGTTTCAGTAATGTAGACAAAATACTACCAAAGTTTGTAAGAAATACTTCAGACTGATAAGCGATCGGAATAAATTCTATCTTAAATTGTATTACTTTCCCAAATTCGTTTTATAGATAACTTAATATAATGAATTCAAAGAAACCATAATAGTAGGTTTACTTTTGAAACTGTGTCAATAAACTATGTTTGTATAATTGCTTAAAATTCAACATGTATTTCGCAATTTCATTATGTAGTTTACCTTCAATGTAGATCCAGGTGAATAACTATTTTACGTGGATAATTTATTCCATTCGTGCCTTGAGCACAATCCATTAAGAGAAAATATTATTTGGAAGCCAGCACAACAATACTCAATCATGACGCCAAAAGTAACAAAAACTATTGCAATCCTCGGGAAGCCCGACAGCCGGAAAAACCGCCAGAAAAAATACCGCCCGACGCCAATTTTCTAAACAGAACAAAAAAATAACAATCCGATATCAATCCAATAAAGGGCAGGAAGGAAGCAGCCTCCGACTAAGCAATCACACGTCAGAACGAGATGAAACACAATAAACCAACAGAGTGAGTGAGACAAACAAATGATTGTGCCGAGTTCCCAAAGAACGCTGTAAACAATAAAACTTTTTGAAGAACTTGGCGCTTATTCGGCGCGGGAAAGGGTTCCAGAGTAATGAATAATACAGATAAATTATTCAAAACACAATCGTATCAAATTCGAGTCGCTTGTGAAATTTTATTACAGGGTGTCCGCAAAGAAAACTTTCCGAGTGGCACTCCACCAATTTAAGGACTTTTGTTTCCGTTAAGGAGTAATTAAAAATTTCACGGTTAGCAAAGTTATGGCGGGGGATTGCTCGTAATTCAATTGTTTTTGCTTCATTTTGTTGTTGTTTAATTTTAACTTCCAACAAAATGTTAGATTCAATAAAATAGCCATAATTTGAAATTATTTTATCTTAGAAATTATAAGCGTCTCATGGACCAAAGACCGTTACAATGGAAACGCGCAAATTGAAAATAAACGTAATTTGTTTACACAATTGGTTATCGTTTTTCGCAAAACTTTTCCTTAGCAACACACTTTTCAACAATTAAATTTTCAACAAAGGTACTAGAGCCTCTGTCATCTGCCACTAGTCTGTATTCGGAAACTTTTCATTATTGTCTCCGCCACCTCTTATCGAAGGAAACCCTCTAAATCACGGGCCAATTGTCTCATTGGCACCAAAAGTCATTTAGGTGCGTCTCTAGAAGGTCGTTGGCGGTCGTAGCTTATAGCAGTTTACGTTTAACCTTTGAACAAAGGAATATTAGGGGCTCAAATGTACGATTAGGACTGAGGATATTTGAGGCACTTTTTATAGGCCAATCTGGGGGGTGCACTTGTCAATTTTTATCGGTTAATCTGGTTGGGGACACTTTATGTTATGGCTTTCTCTTCTTCCTACTTAGTTTCTTTTAGTTTTGGTGGGAAATGATTTCTTGATTAACGCCTGCGGTTTTAAGCTAGGCGGAAATCTCAAAACGTCGATTTTTTCTTTTCTTGTGGAACAGCATATTGACTAGTTTTGCTAACATCCATAAATCGTTTCAGTTACCATGAGTGCCCATGACAGAATCAGCCTAAAATGTTAATATTAGGTAATTACTCTCAAGTTTATAAAGAACCATTAAAAATCCCTTTTCGACTGCCTCGTTGGTCTAGTGGTCGCAAGCGCTACTACTGAGTATGAGATCCTGGGTTCGATTCCGGAATCAGGCAAAGTGCTATTCCGGGAGACGCTCCGGGCGTCGGGGGCCACGTGACAGTTTCCGGCCACCGTAGACGCGAGCCTGTGGATGGTGATTAATGGGTTAGCTCGTCGTCCGTCCGTCTTATGACGACGGAGCGTTCGTGTTCCACGCGCACCTCAAAGTGATGTCAGCAACATAGAAGGGGCCCGCAAGTGCCGACGCCCGTCGGGACTGCGGGATGTTCGCAAGAGATACCACGGCCTTGACATAAAGGGCTAAGAAGGAACATGGGTGGTTTTTAGTCAGTAGAAGTCTGACACTCCCTTTCGCTCTGCCCAAGAGCGGGAGAGGTTATTTGATGATTTCCCACCCCCCAAAAAAAATAAATGCAAAGGCTATTGGGTTTTACCAGTAGGAATGTCTTAGTAGTAGCCACGCGGCCAAGGAGTCTGGATTTGTGCCCGGTTCACGGTAATAGGCTCGTCCCCATTACATGGAACTTAACGTAACGAGCGAAATGTGGGTATACTATATTAGGTACACCTCTGCCTAACCTCTCGGGAATTACAGACGCGATGTTATGTTATATTTAATTTTGAACAAAACTCCTCCACTGCTTCTAAAATTCATAAAATAAAACATTAAACTCCCCCCTCGTCGATATTCAGCTTAAACAAACAGCGTCCATGACTCACGATTACCTTTCATTAAGAATGTTAAACTTTCAAAGTAATTGAATAGAATTAAGATTAGCACCGAATTATGGCTGCCATTATAAGACAGTGATCGGCGCTTTAAAAATACAATGGTACGTGAATAGAAGACATAACAGTTTCTAATATAAGAGCTGTCTGTAGTTTTTTAATGATCTAAAGCGGTTTTTAGATTACTTTTAATGCATTGACTTAACCTCTACTAGACTAAGGTAATATCTTATTAGCCATGCTAAGCTCAAAAGCAATACCTTATTAAAAACATTAAGTTGGTTTTTAAAAGCAATACCTAAAATACGCATCGAATGAACTAAGCCAAATTGAATCATCTATTTTAAAATATACAAATCTAATAAAATATATTTACAGAACAACAATTTTCGCGAAACTGACTTTCCTCGAGATACCGCTTTTACGTTAAGCATGGCAATATTATAATCTGAGACACAAAATACTTGACAACAAACAACAAAACACTTGTCTATTGCCCTAGTTGCTAATCTCGACGAAGTTATAATATATTAGTCAATAAGTGATTTAACACCTACTACTGTTACTATTTTGGTCCTGCCCGGATTGGCTTAAAATAGATAAAACCCTCATTGGCCCAAAATAGAGAAAATTGGAAAATATCGGTGAGTTTTTTGTCCTGAAGTAGGACGAAATGGGCTAAAAATAAATGAGAATAAGAATAATATGTTTAAGAAAAAGTTATACATTTAGGAGCAGTAATGTTACTTCTCATACAAAAGGTATTATAAACATTTTTGTGCTTAAAAGTAAACTACACTCGGTTCCAAAAATAACGGGTCAGTCACATAAACCGGAACTACGTATGCCATCCTAATGAAACGAAGACTGTTCAATTGAGAATTTAATTATACAGATAAAAAATAAAATAAAACTTAGTTGCACCCACAATATTAATCTCTAAACTACTTAAATGAAGAAATTCTTATTAAATGAAGAAAGTGATGAAAAACAGCAAAAAAACAATCATAAAAAAAATGTAGTTTTAAGAAAAATATGACTACTTTAGTTTTTTTTTTAATTTATAGATTAATATTGTGGGTGCAACTAAGTTTTATTTTATTTTTTATCTGTATAATTAAATTCTCAATTGAACAGTCTTCGTTTCATTAGGATGGCATACGTAGTTCGGGTTTATGTCACTGACCCGTTATTTTTGGAACCGAGTGTAGTACTAAAACATATTTAAAAGTTGCAAGTAGTGATAATTTTTTAATTCAAAATATGTTTTGTAGCGACCTGCCCGACATAGGTTTATTTAAATTTGAAAACTCCGGTCCTGAAATAACTGTGTAAACAGTTAATATTCAGTTTTACAGTTTCCTTATACCTACTTTTCAGACGCGGGTATTACGCACCATATTCGCTTTAGTATATAATTACAACGTTAATCTCACGAACCAGTTCCTGATCACATTTTTGCTAAACTCTACGATTGGTGTATAAAATAGCACAATGAGTTAATTCACGTCTATATATCCCACGATATTGCATACCCACGTACAATACACAGGTTTTTGTTAAAGATTTACGCAATGGATTAATTAGTACCGCCAATTGAAGGGTAAATTGCAACAAAACTGTTTTGAATCAACTTGTTTCTTTAGATATCTTTATTGCGATTTTGGCCCGTATCACAGAAAGATTCTCCTTCTAATCAAAATCACAATAGATGTTCAGGTCAGATGTCTGCCCAGGGTTACGGAATTTGTTTGAAAGAGTCATCGCGGCCCTGGAAAAACGCAAAACGATGGGGTTTAGTCAGTAATAGCTCGCCACACACAGCATAGCTCGGACACTCGCTTCTGCTCTACCCAGAACGGGTTCATTAACGATAATTTCCTATTCTTAAAAAAAGGTCAAATCACTACATAAGTAACCTACGTATCATTTTTGTAGGCCCCAACGTGGCGTTTTTCTGAGAATAATTTTTTTAATCCTGTCTCGATGTGTTCTGCAGAAGTAAAACTCTCCGTCAACTCCCATCATGAACAATCTAATTGTAAAACCAGTCAACGAAAAAAACTTGTAAGTAGGTACCGACAGTAGCGAATAATTATTATTATGAGATTAAAGATAACACATTTTTTTGCACACTGGTTGATGTTGCCGTGTCGTATCAGTCTCTGATACTTAGTAAATGATTGCTACCGTGTTAGTTGATATTCAATTTAATCTTTTAGCAAATCTAATGACAATAAAAAGATTGAGATCAAATCCAGGCTGATTAGGAATTTGATCAGGCAATTAAACTTAAAAATGCGCTTAGCCGAATCATGACTAGAAGTGCACTCCACTTCTAGTCTTATCAGATACATCTGAGTAACAATTGCTAATTTTAACCATTAAGGTTTACCTTAAAAACACAAAAACATTGAGTGGCGCAAATCTTTAGATTTGCGCTACTAAATGGGTAACCCGTAAACTCTAGGCTTGACTGGTTTGCTGACTTTTCCGGCTTCTAGCTTCTTACCTGTTTCATGAATCTGGTTCTTCTAACCTAACAGACAGATGTGTTGCTGGGGAGTTTGATCCGCCACTTCTTCTTCCCAGCTAAAACACTAGAAACTGTCAAAGGGTGGGCGCTTTGAGAAACTGTCTCTTGAAAATAAATGTTGACGTTCGAAAAGTGCTGAATCAGCCTAGTTTGAATAAATGACTTTTGATTTTGATTTAATACGACTGTCAAAGATCAAAGAATGACAACCGGGCAGCACGATGGGGCTCGATTCCCTTATCACTCCTCTTTCAAACGAAAACGCAAAGATCACACCCGTAAAGTCTAGACATTTTACTCCCAACAATTTCTTAGATAACAATAACTCGCAACAGACCAAACAGCATTAAATATTTACAGGCGTCTGCAAGTGATATCCCGGTGAGCCGAGCGAGAGAATAGCACAACCGTGGCCTGTAGAAATTTCCCAGTAGGAGCAAACCGTACAATTTCTGACATAACTAGGTAAAGCCAAGTCACCACTGAGGTTAGACACGCAAGGCGAAATGATTTAATTAACTGAAGACCAGTGTATGTCCTAGCTAGGTCTTGGTATCTGTTTGTGCTTTAGCTGAGGTAACAAGGTCCTAAGGTGTTTGACGACATTGCTGGGTATCTTGATTGGAAAATCTGCATGGTAATTTGGGAACAATATCTATTAGCTAGATAAAGATACACTCTATAAAGAAAAACAGAAGGAAAACTTATTAAAACTAAACGAACCTTCTTAAAATTTGAAAAAAGGCTATGATTTATATTTTGATGAATAAAATTATGCTTCTCATTATAATTATCTGGATCAGTCTATTCTTGGCGTAGAATTCGCAAAATGGATGAAAATTTTCGTTTTTTTCAATATTAAATTTTTATAAGAATAACCGTTTACTTTCTTCAAACTTCAGTTCCAGTTAACACACAGTAGGTTATTATGAGTTAAGTATAAAAAGATATAGATCTTTCAAAGTCTTTACAGGTAGGCAGTGGCCCGAAAGTCTGACAACCAGTCTTACCAAGGGTATTGTATTACCCAGAACAAATTGGTTTGTGGAGGTCAGCTAGGCAGCCGCTCCATGTAAAATACTGGTATTCAGCTGCATCTGGAGACGGAAAGCGAGCCCAACATAGTTGGGGGAAGACTAGGCAGATGATAGAGTATAAAAAGTCATAGACAAAACTCCGATCAATAGACAGAAAATTATCAAGCCCTTAACAATATGCCAACACGCAAAAAAACCTAAATTATGTACTCACACCCTTTCTTCATTGTCATTTAATACTAAAGTCGCACAATTCCATCCTCAACAACAATGTCCAACAAATATTTAGGGCAAAGGTATGTCATTTAGTCACTGTAACAAAAACCGTGGCCCGCGGGGGACCAATAGCTTACAAATGTAACCTTTAGCCGAGTGACCTCTCAAAATGGCGACTGGCCTGCTTTGTCACATACTTTTGACACGGAACAAGAAAGTTCAGAAGGAACATTAGAACTACATAAATTCCCCAAGGGTTTGACAGAGTACCCCCAAATAGTACACCCAAATTTCACTTATTATGTTTAAGTCCCATGTAACATGCCCCAAAAGGGGGCGAGTCTATTGCCAATTCTAGAGATTTGGGTCCGGTTTATGGCAATAGGCTCGCACGAAGCAGCCACAAAATCTACTTCGTGGCTGCTACTAAGATACCCCATGCAAAAACCCAATAACACTTTTCCAAACCTCGGATTCGAATCCAGGAACACAATACATGCTCAGCAGCCGCGCTTGCTACTACTAGACCAATAAAGCAGTCCAGGCAGAATATTAGAACTAACATCGTATTAAAAAGAAGATACACACAATATTCGAAATACGCTTACGGTAGTATAGGAGGAATGAAGACTAAAAGAATATGCACTAGAAAAACCGTTTAAAATAAAACCAAACCATGTAAAATATACACCTCAATAAACACCAAAACAGATCAGATGATACAATTTTTTTTATACGAAAAACACCATCATGATACTCCTACTGTATCACACTTATCACACTAATATTAAAAAGGCGAAAGTTTGTGAGTGTGTATGTTTATTACTCTATCACGCAAAAACTACTGAATGGATTTGGATAAAATTTGGTACACAGATAGTTTATAACCTGGATTAACACATAGGATATTCCGATTTTATCTTCCCGTAGGATAATTTTCGAGTTGTAGCAGCTAGTAATACTTTATATTTAAAACAGCTCTTGTCCACTTCGCTTCGTTCTACCCTTAATGAACTTATTTAACTTAGGGGTTGATTTTGGGGAATTCTTCCTTATCCCTTGTCTACTATATAAAGGTAATTTCACCCGTCGGGTGGCCCGTCGGGGCTGCGGGTTGTTCGCAAGAGATACCCCGGCCTCGGCATGAAGGGCTAAGAAGGAACATGGGTGGTTTTTAGTCAGTAGAAGTCTGACACTCCCTTTCGCTCTGCCCAAGAACGGGAGAGCCTATTTAATGATTTTCCACCCGTCAAAAAAAAAAAAGAGCTTTTGGGCTGGGCGTTGATGAGTCAGTCAGTCAGGTCGTTTCTTTTTATTTATATAAAGGGTGTAAAAGTACCCTTAACGCAAACGAAAGGCACTTGTTCTCCCCACCACTGCGATCATTTTTTTGTTATAGACCATACCTGGGAACTCCCTAGTTACGGAGATATTGGGGGTCAAAGTTCTAAATTTTTCACAGATGTTTTTGTAAATACTAGTTTTTTATGTTCTATCCTTACATAAATTACCTCAAATGCCCGTTTACTATTCAAAGCATCCACTAGCACAATAGTTTTTGAGTGCTACATTGAGTTTTACTAAAACGTTATTTTTGACCCCAAAAAAAAAGTCGTTTCCCAGCAAAATTTTTTGCGTACTACTTAGTTTGATGTACAGAATGCTTGGTTGACGGCTGTGTGATGGGTTAATTTAGACCCTGTATAGATAGATTACATTCTTACACGTAAATAAATTCAGATTTTGTATGTTTATTTTCCAACCTAAAAGAAATGTTCTTGAAACTTGTATAAAGTTGATCCTAGATTCTCAGAAATCACACATCGTATGCTTTTAGCAATGTGTGTTTTGTCTAGTCGACTGACTAGAACTTCTGAAGTTGCACAGTCAGTGCCTAGCATTATCTGACCCCTCGTATAAAGAAGTGATGTTAGAAGAGGGGTCAGGTAATACTGGGTACTGACTAGTGACTGTAACCATAAGAAGACAAGGGATTATTGACATTATCGGCTCGATAAGTGATCGGATTACTGATAATAGCGTACTACGAGAAATACGAGTAAGACTGCCTATAATTACTTTACCCATACTCTTGTTATTATCTCTTTATATCGATAAGACGCGGGTGACGAAGTGTATCTATGTGTATATTATATCGTCTTATAGTCAATGTATTATGCCTTCGTGTCCCATACCTCTTGACCGAGGACTCTTTCCCATTAACTACTAAGAGACTACTAAGAGACGACAAAGAATAATTATATTATCGATGCCATAGACTCAAATCTAGTCTATCGTATCGATATACTACTAGGTGGCCAGTCTTTTTTAGGGTTCCGTAGCCGAACGGCAAAAAAACGGAAACCTTATAGATTCGTCAGTTGAAACTTGAAAAGTAAATGTATTCCGTAAATCGCTTTACGAAACTAAACATTTTTTTTTCATCAAACCTATTCGTAGTATTGATAGGTTTTTAAAAGTGACATTGAGGTTTCTAAAACAATTTTTCTTAAAGTCAATTGTTGGAAAAATAGGCACTTACTTCTAAAGTGGTAAAATGTGTGCCCTCTCCTCTCTAACTTTTAAACTAAGAGAGTGAAAAATCTCTTCTCTAAATTGACAGCACCTATAACAGGTGTCTTTGTCTTAACAAAGACACCCCATCATTCACCATGATGCATTATAGTTCTAGAAAACAAGCCTTCTGCTTCTATTTCGTGTTCGCTATATAAAATATTCATAAGGAATCGTAACATACTACATAATGGCCACTGAAGGTTAAAGGTATCAAGTCAAACTGTCACATTACGTTGGGCGTCGCGTTACAAAATGTTATACACGAACAGGTCATGATGACAGGACGTGATATATTGTCACTCATGACTTGGTTCTGATATTTTCACGCAATATAGAAAAATATGTTGGTAGAGGAGCTCGTGGCTTAATAAGAACTGCCACTCGGGTCGATCTTTAGGCAAAGCTGTGCTTGCCTAGGTCGGTCTGTGGATGGGTGACCGCCCGACATACTGAGTTTCCTCCGTGCCTCGGGAAGCACGTTAAGCTGTTGGTCCCGGCTGCCATATATAGAGCTTTGGCAGTCGTTACAGGTAGTCAGTGACCTGAAATTCTGACATCCAATCTCACCAAAGAGTATCGTATTACCTAGTATTAACTGGGTTGTGGAGGTCATATAGGCAGTCGCTCCATGTAAAATACTGGTACTCAGCTGCATCCGGTTAGACTGGAAGCCGACCCCAACATAGTTGGGAAAAGGCTAGGCAGATGATGATAGAAAAATATGTTGGTTGGTTCGAAGTGGCGCACGAAATGAGTAGCTACCTAGAAAGATTATGGGGAGCCTTTTGCCCCGCAGTAGACTTATATGGCTACTAATAAAGAAGAAAAGAAGACCACGTCATTTGGCTTCTGCTTCTTTTTACCCGGCTGCAAGGGAAGGGTAATGTTTTTCGCGATTATCTTTGTTTGTAATATTCTTTATTATTTTTTGTATTTCCCTAGCGAAAAGAAAAGCACCGGTGTGAAATTTCAATAAGTATTTTTTTTGTTCTAGTGAAATTTGATGAGACCAGTAAAACAGTTTCAAAAATCACGCCTGTAATCCAAGAAGAGTTAGGCAGAAGTGTTTAGGTACAAATAAAGTAAACCCACATTTCGCCAGTTATTTTTAGGTCCATGTGTGTCCAATTAGCGAGCCTTTTGTTATCAAGCGAGCACAAATCCAGACTTCATGGGTGCTACTGAGAAAACCAAACATCGTTTTGTCCGGCCCAGGAACTGAACCCAGGAACCTCATGCTCATCAATCGTGCTATCCACTATAACTTTACTTTTAGAAGTCGGTGGTTTGTTTTATTTCCGCTCTTGCCACCGAGTATTAATTAATTTTTTAGAAGTAGGTTGTTTTTTGTTTGCAAATAAGTTTCTTAGTCCACATAAATTCCTGTTATGTGTTAATTTTATATTTGAACTAGAAGATGTTTGGAGATCATCAAAATAGACGAAGAAAAAAAAGTTTTATAATTACTTTTTTTACTACCAAGAAAAGTTAATACATTTCCCAAAAAATCGGTTCTTAACTGACAGAAATATCTATGAATACACACTCATACAGAAAAAAACAGTCGAACATAAAACCTCTGCGATCCTTTTAAAAAAACTGTTTAAAATGAACTACCTGCTACGTTGGTCTCCGTGTTTTACCTATTAGTTCTTAAATTGTGAAGTTAGTTAATACCAAGTTCTGCGTGACATAAAAATGTTTTTATTTTCCTATTTTAGTAATAAACAACATGTTGACTTTGACATTGACTTCATGTTCACGACCTAGTAAATATTTTTTTGTTTTCTTAAATAAATTATTCTATTATTCTATTTAATTCTATAACATAGGTACGTAGTATATTATTGAAATTAAAATTGAACTGAACTAATAATTCAATTATAATTATTATTATTCATATTTGTTATTTATTGCCTTTTACCATGATGTATGCTACTCCACTAGAATGGGATATTTTCTATTTAATGTCGTAAATCGTAAATTAAAACAGCACAAAAGCAACTACATGCATTGTTCATTTATAAAACTAACTTGCATATAAATCGACAAAAAAAATTCTATCCACGTAATGCCATATTTTTTACTCAAAAACAAAAGAAAATTCTAAGTAAGTGAGTGTCATATTTTTAAATCTCTTTACCTTTTCAGTCTGAAAATATGAGATGGAATTGAAAAACATAAAAAAATACTTTTTCAGCGACATGCAAATACCAGAATTATTAAATTGCTACTGAATTTTTTGTTAGAGATGAGCGTATTAAGTACTTTAAAGTGTTATTTCAACAATTTAGTCTAGTTTAATACTAAGGTTTACAACAGGAGTGTAATAATTAATTTGGAGCAAAACGTATAGTTTGGAACTTGGTAAACGGAAACACACTATGTTTACGAGTCCATTCATTAAAAGTTACGCTACGGTCTTCCAAGACTGGTCCGTTTGTAAGCGAGTGACGGTTCTAGGTATTAGTTACTTAGCTGGAATCAATCAAGTGCTCGGTGAATAGTCCTATTGTTCAATAATGTTTGTGAATTACTGATTCAATCGGAAAGCACCTTCTGTAAAATTAATAGCCCGTGCCCGTTAGTGTCTATGGCTGAGTGAAGATTTGAAATTAAAATAGATAAGGAAACTAACTTTAATAAGTAATACGTTTTCGATTATGACGGGTTTTTATTTCTGAAAGTATAAAATTTAAAAGTCTGATTGGAAATGTTGCATATTATATACAAGGTGCAGTTTTGTATCCTCGTCAAAATTCAGGAGATTATCATAAAAGAAATAAATAATCAATTTAAATTACGGTACCTGGTCAATATAATCCGTACACGCTGTTTTTTTAGTTGTTAAAACTTTAACAGCATTTCAGAATTAACGTTTATTCGAATAAGAACTTATCGAATCAACGTTTGCTTTGAATGTGTAAAGGCAAGGTTATAAAGCAAGAATTAGATGGGCCGCGGCTAAACACGGCTGCTTTACACTTACCGATTTCCGATTATAAGAATAAAAATACCATCTCTTTTTATTATTAATCCGAGTCGAGAATTATTAGTAAAGTGATCTGCTTGAATTTGACGAGGTTGCAAAGCGACAAACTGTACAATACACACACGTCATACAATGTAAACATTACTGCTGCAATTTGATCCGCTAATACAGCATGCCGCTTATCACTACCCGCTTACAGTCGTACCAGAGAGGGCGAGGGCTATGTTTTGCTCCATACACCACTGGGCGAGATATTCCATAACTTCATTAAATTCCAACTTGGCACATAATACCTAGTAGGCAAAACAGTTTACCCAATATCGGGACTATATTGAAGATAGCAAAATTTAACCCTGTTTGGTTCAGGTCCGAAGGGACTTACTTACGACCAATAAGTTTAATGATGTCTTATATAAGGGGCCGTTTGGTATCCTCGTCAAAATTCAGGAGATTGTCGTAAAAAAACGTAAATAATTAATTTATATTACGATACCTACTTATCAACAAATTTACGCCGTTGTTTTAGTCGTTTAAAATTTTACAGTATTTTTTAAGAATGACCTCGCGCCGTGGCTTAGGGAATAAGAAGAACCATACCAAATACTTCGCAAAAGTCTCGCAGCCATTGCCGCATATCGTAGAACATGCGTAACCGGTGTAATCAATTTTCCCTCCATATTTTAAAACACTGGCTTAGCACAATGGCAAAAAAGAAATGTCTAATGCAGTGGGATATGGAGAGCGTGCGGGCCATGGCACAATTATGTCACAACTTAAGTTTGTAGTTTTTCACAACTTTGGGACTAGAGTCGAATACTGAATTACCTTCCCTCAATAAGTTCTTCGTTTAACCTAACATACTATTTACCCAGTTTATTATAGATTCGAATTGAGAATCATTAGTATAGTTACTATAGTTCCGTGAAATTAAAGAGGCTGCAAAACGACAGCCTTTAGAATAAATAATAAATTAAATCTATATATATAAAAATGAAACCTGTTTTTCGTTGTCACGACTTGGCATGAAAATGGCTTGACCGATTTGGCTGATTTATTTTTTAAATGTTCGTTGAAGTTCAAGGATGGTTTTTACGGCGAGAAAAATTCGAATAATGGCCGGAAAAGCCCTAAAAACAGCCCTTTTCTTTTTCCCATACAAACGTTTTCTAACTAAAACGTAAAATCAATTTGAGCTTTAATACCGTACTATAAAGTTCAATTGTTAGTGGAGAGGTTCCGGGAAGGCAAAACAATTGAGTGACGTTCAGTTGTTCAGACAACGAATGACAACTTCAAACAGACCATACGACATTATTACAATAATCACAAATAATTACTGTTTCTTTCCCAATAGAAAAACGATTTTTCAAATGGTGTTTGCGTATAATATAAAAATTAATTGCTGTTAGTTAGTCGCGCTAAAACTAGAGGACGGCTAGACCGATTTGTCTAATTTTGGTTTTGAAACATTTGTGGCAGTCCAGGGAAGGTTTAAAAGGTGAGAAAGTGGTAGGTAGGTAGGCAGGGTAGTAGGTAGGTAGGGTAGGAGGTAGTAGGTAGGTAGGTAGTTGGTACACAGGCAGGTAATAGGTAGGAAAAAGGGCATTGCAACGCATGCCGGGAACAGCTAGTACAAAATAAATTCAACTTATATCTAGGAAGGTGTGCGTATGTGTGTGTGTGCGTGAGTGTGCGTTTGTGTGTGAGTGTGTGTGCGTGTTAGAGTGTGTGTGTGTGTGGGTTGTCATCAAATTATCGCATAATACTTTGTAATAGAGCTTCAATGTCGTCATAGCTCTTGGATTTTAACCAGTCTGTTAAGAATTTGATTATACTTTACCAAAACTATGCGAAAATAATAATACAAGATAACTGTATCTTCCACTTTCGCGAGAAGTGGAAGGAGTGGAGGGAGGTCTTTGCCCAGAAGTGGGACAGAGCAGGCAAGGATAAAAAAAAACTTTATGAACATTTATATCTACACCGCTGACGACTGGGTACGTGCCTAAAATGCAGACAACTTTTTTGTCCAAAAAAATTGGTCAGTCCTATAGTCACGTAGAGAGTCATCTAATGATTCCACGACGTAACATAACATCACACCTATCATTCCCGCAGGGTTAGGCAGCGGTGTACCCTAATAGCATGTACACTCATTTTGACGGTTCTTATGTTTAAATTTATGTATCTAGACAAATAAAAGTAAAAGTCCTAACTGACTGACTCATCAACGCTCAGCCGAAACCATTGGACATAGAAAATTGAAAATTTACATAGAGGATCATATAATGTAAACTATTAGGAAGGAATAAGCAAGGATTTTTCGTTGTTCAACCCCTAATTTTTGTAGCTTAACCGACATCCATGCGAGTGAAGCCGGGGCAAAAGCTAGTAATTTATTATTATAGGAGGGGGAGGGGGGGAGGCTAACTATAGTTATAGAAATATTTTAGGACCATAACAGGTGATGTTCCCTAGATTCTACATCAGGCCCATGGGTATGTATGTGGGTATGTAGCTTCTTAATAATAATATCTTAGCATGACAAAAAAATTAATAATTTTTTTTTGCCACGTGGCTTGTTCTACCGAAAGAACGTGAGTAAGTTCTAAAAATACAAATTTCATATTAACTATATTGATTAAGACACGAATAAATAAATAATGATATATGATACAAACGCGGTATCATAACTGATAATAATTGGACGATTACGTACCTATCACTTCGCAATCATATCAATTTCCTACTTGTTATTGTGATTAAAGTTAATACAGATACTTGGAATCACTAAAAAAATTTCCCCAAATAATTGTATAGGTATGTGCTTAACACACTTGGTAAAAAAATCTATGTTTTTTGATAATATAAGTACTAATTTTTATACTCCAATACAATATTTGCAATTGAATCTATAAAGTTAGAAACACTACCTAGAGGTGATTTCCATTTTTTCTTAGGCCTTTCTTTCCCTCTACTGGTGTGGAGAAACAACAATTGAAACAACAAATTTTTCATAATTTCTGAAGCCAGCATAGTATTCTGAGTCATCTCAATCTTACCAAAGGCGCTTCATTAAAAAAAAACTGCTTTTTCACTTTATCTATATATATAAAAATGAAACCCGTTTTTCGTTGTCACGACTTGGCATGAAAACGGCTTGACCGATTTGGCTGATTTTTTTTTTTAAATGTTCGTTGAAGTTCAAGGATGGTTTTACGGCGAGAAAAATTCGAATAATGGCCGGAAAAGCCCTAAAAACAGCCCTTTTCTTTTTCCCATACAAACGTTTTCTAACTAAAACGTCAAATCAATTTGAGCTTTAATACCGTACTATAAAGTTCAAGTGTTAGTGGAGAGGTTCCGGGAAGGCAAAACAATTGAGTGACGTTCAGTTGTTCAGTCAACGAATGACAACTTCAAACAGACCATACGACAGTATCACAATAATCACAAATAATTACTGTTTCTTTCCCAATAGAAAAATGATTTTTCAAATGGTGTTTGCGTATAATATAAAAATTAATTGCTGTTAGTTAGTCGCGCTAAAACTAGAGAACGGCTAGACCGATTTGTCTAATTTTGGTTTTGAAACATTTGTGGCAGTCCAGAGAAGGTGAGAAATTAGTAGTATGTAGGTAGGTAGGTAATAGGTAGGTGGTAGGTAGTTGGTACGTAGGCAGGTAAAAGGGCATTGCAACGCACGCGGGGTACAGCTATATTATATAAAAATGAATAGCTGTTCGTTAGTTAACTCGAGAACGGCTGGACCGATTTGGCTAATTATAGTGTTGAATTATTCGTGGAAGTCCAGGGAAGGTTTAAAAGGTGAGAAAGTGGAAGGTAGGTAGGCAGGGTAGTAGGTAGGGTAGTAAGTAGGTAGGGTAGTAGGTAGGTCGGGTAGTAGGTAGGTAGGTAGGGTAGTAAGTAGGTAGGGTAGTAGGTAGGTCGGGTAGTAGGTAGGTAGGTAGGGTAGTAGGTAGGTAGGGTAGTAGGTAGGTAGGTAGGGTAGTAGGTAGGTAGGGTAGTAGGTAGGTAGGGTAGTAGGTAGGTAGGTACGGTAGTAGGTAGGTAGGGTAGTAGGTAGGTAGGGTAGTAGGTAGGTAGGGTAGTAGGTAGGTAGGGTAGTAGGTAGGTAGGGTAGTAGGTAGGTAGGGTAGTAGGTAGGTAGGGTAGTAGGTAGGTAGGGTAGTAGGTAGGTAGGGTAGGAGGTAGTAGGTAGGTAGGTAGTTGGTACACAGGCAGGTAGTAGGTAGGAAAAAGGGCATTGCAACGCATGCCGGGAACAGCTAGTAGAAAATAAAAATCCCCGACAAAATCATTTCGTTTCCCTCACTTTTTAAATCCGACATCCAAAGCATCCCGGCTTTACATTTCGAAACCAGCCAGCGTCAAAGTTGGCCATAACTGGCCATTGAATGGTACAATACCGAGGAACTTCGTCCAAGCTTGCACTAACACGTACGTATCTGTCGAACTGTTCCGTATGGGTTCTTGAATAGATGTAGATTGGGAATCTTCAATAGCTATGTTGTTTTGGCTAAGTAACCTAGAGTTTGGAGAAATAGTTTCAATGGAACAAGTTGATCACGGAACTGAGCATTTGTTGTTTAAGATGATCAATGCAATTCAAGAGCATTCTACGTTTAAGAACAAGTAGTGGCGAGTGTAGCTGGCCACAAGATTGCACTGTGTTGGTGAATTGGTCATCTTACTCAACAATACTAATGACAAAGGTGAATGCTTCCGAATCTCCCTTCACTAGGTATAAGTCCCTTCACTGTGGCCTCTTACTACATTCTACGGTCAAAAAGATAGCGCATTCGATGAAGGATTGCACTTTCAACATGTTTTAGAAATACTATAACATTACTGTACCGAAACCAGAAAAACTTATTCAGGTGGAGATTTTCTTCGTTCATGCTAAGAAAATATCATAACACATATTGTGAAAGTAAGTACCACTTTTACGAATAGTAGACCAATAGGGCTGTTAGTTACATACTCGTACATTAAAAATCTTGAAGTTTTTAAACAATCTCTAAATTCCGTAAAACTTATCTCAACTATTATTATTCGACAGCAGAAGACGTGAAAAGAAGAAATAAATTTATAATACAACCGCCCGTTTGATAGAACTAGAATACTATATAAGATAAACCCAGTTACACATAAATCATAATAGTAATCAGTTCTGACAACATACAATACGATCTCAATATTACCATTTGTAACTACATATCCTCGAGTAGGTATACACAAGTACAAGGCATTCAGCGAATTAACCTTTGATTGAAGCCTCAGTTTCAATCTCTATGACATCATGTATATTATTCCCCCTGGAGCGAAGTACCTCGTAGAACATTGAAGTCAGTTAATAGATTATAAATATATATATATGAAGGAATACAAAGACTGCTGTTTTACGGCTTCATTTCCTTAGATATACGCAAAAAGATTTTAGATCCTAAAGAATGACTATGATATAGTCATTCTTTATCATTAATTCATTAGATGAACGTAAATATAATAAAAAAAATGTGCAAACTGGAGAAGATTTTCTAGCAGTGAGAAGACAATCTGCGATAATAATCATGGTGGAAAAGCATAATTATGTATAGGTATTTAAAGAAGTTTCAATATGTAACGTGTGTTTTATACTTTTGGGAAATTTCCTGAAATAAATGATTATTATTATTATTTTTATTTATGGATTTATTTTGCTCGGCTATCCGCCGATAGCCGGAAAGTACTGATTGCACGGGCCTAAGCCATGTGGTTATCAGCTGGGATAAGAGTTGAAGAAGAAGTAGTAATAGATACAACACGGTTTTGTGCTGTAGGTTGAATGAAACCTGAAGGGGGTATGTTTGATTGAAAATGTTGTTGGTGTGGGTTGTCTGATTCACATTGTAGGAACTTCCTCACCAGTCTGCACGTATTTAATATCACTGCTTTCTGCAGGATGTAGTAGGTTGTAGAGGGCAGGTTCAAAGAAGTAAGCGACTGGTGAAGTTGTTTTGGAATTACTCCTGTTGTGGACAACACTATGGGAATTATCGTGACTTTTTCAAGATGCCAAAGTCGGGTTATTTCATCTTTTAGTTCGGTATACTTAGATATTTTTTCTGCTATTGTACTTTGTAAATTGTGTGTATTTGGTATAGCTATGTCAATGAGAAATCCAGTTTTGTTTGTTTTGTTTATTAATGTTATGTCCGGTCTATTAAAATGGATAGTTCGGTCTGTAAAGATACCTCTATCAAAATATAATTTAGTCGAAGTGTTTTCTAGCGAAATTTCGGGATTGTATTTGTAGTAAGGCACTATGGAGTCTATAAGTTTGTATTGGTGGGCTAGTTTCGGGTGTATGACTTTTGCAACTTGGTCGTGTCTATGCTTGTAGTCTGTCTGGGCTATTGATTTACACACTCCGGTAATATGCTGGATGGTTTCTGGTGAACTATTGCATTTTCTACAAGTGTCAGTGCTTAGGTTTTTTATTATATATTTTCTATAGTTTTTAGTCTCGATAACTTGGTCCTGTATCGCTAGCATGAAGCCTTCAGTCTCTGGGAAGAGTTCACCTCGTTTAAGCCATGCGTTCGACGCTTCTTTGTCGACATTAATTTGGCTTAAATCTTGGTAGTGTCTTCCGTGCAAAGACTTCTGGCTCCATTCAAATAATTTGGTTTTGTAATCGGTTATTTTTTCGTTATTTTGTTCGCCTTTGTCTTTTAAATTTAGAGGGGTAATGTGGTGATCGTTGTTTGCTATCTGCCTATGAAGTTTAGATGACTCGGCTTTGGTAAAGAAATACTGTCGGAGGGTTGTTATCTGTTTATTGTGTAAGTTTTTAATGTCGATAAGCCCCCTGCCTCCTTCTTTTCTTGGCAGTGTTAACCTTTGCACACACGATCTTGGATGATGCTTTCTGAATTTGGTCATGGTTGTATTTATTTTTCGTTGTAGGTTGCTTAGGTCTGTTTTGGTCCAGTTGATAATCCCGAAAGAATAGGTAAGTACGGGTATTGCAAAAGTGTTGAGTGCTTTTATCGTGTTTTATTATTATTAAAAATATAAATACTCGTACAATTTCACGTCAGCCAAAAATAAATACGGATATGCATATCGATGTTGGCAACAGCTATGTCAATATCCATCCAACTTGAAGTGAGATCCGAATCGAAAATTTGCTGGAAATGCACCATTCAAAATATCTATGAGAAAGTTTGGACCCGATAGACTGAAATTTCTCCTGGAGTTTCGATTGAGACGTCAAGCTGATAGAAACTATTCTAGCGGACTAAAATGGAACTAAACTATTCTAAATGTTTGAATGGAATTCGAATGTTCATTTTGACCACTGAAGTTTTATTTCACAAGTAATTAATGCAGAGACATCGGACAAGCTTGAGTATCTATTTATGACTGATCCTAGATATTAAATTATTATTAGGTACAAGTACTGCTAAGAATTTCAATGAAAGCCGTGACATGATTGAATAGCGAGAATGGTCGAATGAATGGCAGAAGGAAGATAGTATTGAGCTATGAAATACATTAGAATATAAACCATACAGTAATAGGTTAATTATATTAATATGCATATACGTGTAAGTTTATTTATACCTTTGTAACAGAAACACGTTAAAAGGAAAAGGAGACAAATACGGAAGAGTTTTCATATGGTTGACAATGAACATGACTGTACAATTTGATGTTGTTTGAGTAACTTTGTATAATTGTTCAGAGTTTACATTAAACAAGGAAGTATCATTATGGCTGTACCTGCTTAAGACCAAACCATCTAAGCACATACTTTTCAATTTGTCTTAAATATGACATCATTCCACAGTCTATCATACAAAGTGACCCAACATATAGGTACTTCGCAAGGCACGCATTTATTGTTAGTTCTTAAACGTGGATTGGAGTGTTGGTAGTATAGTAGCCAGATCAAGGGACCCAACTAAGACCCGCACAGACCAGGAAAGCCTAACACAAAAGGGCGGAGGTTTACACTAATCTGGGGTGGCACGAGGTTGTCAATGATGATAATGATGACCTTCTTATTAGACTTAGTAATGATTAAATGTGTTGATAAATATCATGAAGATCCTGGACTAGTAATATCGTCATTTAAGTTGAAGTGATATTACGCTCGTTCCTTTTCTGCACTGGAAATATTCTGACATAATTAAAATTGTTATCATAATAAAGCTAGCTAGTATAAAACCATAAAACGTTGAACAATAACTCGTAAGTCCTTTTGATAATAACAGTATTTTCTTTCCCTCCGGTTGAAAAACCTCCCCTACACTACCACAATAAATTCTGCACTTGTAAATGCAATCAAACCGTGAATACCGAAGCAAAGGAAACAATCGTCATAATTTAGTGACGGGACCCCACTAAAGGTAAGGCAAAGCAAGGACATTCAACGACCGACTAATTGGTTCATTACCAATTCGCTTCTCTAATCCGAGAAACGCGTGGTCTTCAATCATATCACTAATTGCTTGCTGTATTGAATTTCAGTCCACTCGAATGACAATGTTTTTTGCCCAAGGCAGGATTACGAACAGAAAAATAATGTAAGGATGAATAGAAGCCGACTTTGAATCCATAGCAACGTCGCCTTTAATAAGCCGAGCTCTCGCTCTATCAAAGGGGCATAAAGAACTCGACAACAATAAATCCGATCCGAGCATCATAAATCCGCTGGAGCAATTTTCACCTTTAGAAGACTGCTAAACATTAAACAACAAATTTTAACGTTAGAGAAAATTTTAAATAGGCGTTTTTATATTCTAAAGAGGGGTCCTTATCATTGCTTTCTTATCTCGAAGCTCGTTAAGGTAAGTATTTTACGAGCCCCTTAAACAAGGACATAGAACTGCGTTTTTACATTTTACTTGCTTGCCTCGTAAAATTGTAAGTTACGACTGTTATCACACAAAAAGGGGGAAATATTTTTTATAGAAACAGAAATTATGTAAGCGCCTGATATTTTATTGCAAGCAATAAAATTTCAGCGCGTTATTTGCTAATGGGTTAAACAAGGCAGTGAGTGCGTATTAAACGGTAATGAACGGAAACCTGAATAAATCGTACGTACCTACATAGCCTGAAAGCTAAATTAAATTCAGCGTTATATGATTGTAATGGTAGGTTTCATTGTACAGGTCAGTTTTCTAAAGGCTTAAGAGATATGGGTAGATATTACCTATTCCCAATAAATCAAACCAAGATTTTGAATTTGGAATAATATTATCATCATTGCATAAACTATTTATTCCCTAACCTATACCGGGAGGTATTTACAGGTTAACTAGGGACATTTTTATGTTCTCATTTTTCTCTAAAAAATGTTGCATTATACAGGGTGTTGTATAATATGTTGGTAATTGGGAACTAAACCTAATTTGCAACAATTTTGACCCCGGTAACGAGTGTAACGTTCAAATTGGGTTATTTTGAAAAAAAAAAATTTTTTTCATATTTTTTTGAAAATTTTACACCTCTCCACCGAACTGATGGAGAATATGAACACAGAACAATCTACGCCATTTCGGATGTTAAACTGATACTTTTTCGGTAGTTCACGATTGAACTTTAATGAATTCTTCGTAAGTCCTTTGAAAATTGAGACCCAAAAACGAAATAGTTCCGAAATATTCTTGATAATTTTCTTTTTTTGGGGTATTTTTCTGTAAATAAATGTAAGTATGTATTACACTTGTCGTGAAAATTACAGGAACAACGTTCTCGTTTCAGAAACTTTTTAAAATAGTGCCACAATGCTCACTTTTAACAAGTAAATGACCAGAAAACAATGGTTGATCCTGACAAGGTACTATTTTAATAAAACTTTAAAAGTAGCACAGTTTTCTCGATGCACGTCTTTCTTGTAGCAGTTTTTAGTCAGGAACAACGTTGTTTCCTCAGTTCTTTCGGGAACCATTTTATCGTGCCGTTTTTAAGTAGTTCACGTTCTAGTTATCTCGCTATCTTCCTCTCGATATCTAGAAATATTGTTTCATCATCATCATCATCAGCCTATAATGTTCCCACTGCAGGGACTCAGGCCTCCTCTTTAGGGGAGGGATAGGATGAAGAGTTTGTTTGTTTGTTTGTTTGAACGCGGTAAACTCTGGGACTTCTGGTTGGAATAGAAAAACTCTTTTTGTGTCGAATAGTCCATTTATCGAGGAAGGCTTTAGGCTATATAACATCACGCTACGACCAATAGGAGCGGAGCATAAATGAAAAATGATGCAAAAACGGGAAAAGATATTCCTTTTTGAGAGCTTCCGTTGCGTGCGCTGCGAAAACGGTTTAAGTTACGCAAATACCATGTATGAAAGAATTGTTCCTCTTTAAAAGTTCTAAAAAAAAGTCCGCGACAGCATATGTCTATCTTTTAAGATTGACTCACTGTAACCATTTTTTACTATTAAAATGTTAGGTTGAAAAGAATGATATTTTGCGAAGCTTATTTAACCCATATGGTATTAATCTATATCTAAATAAATGTGTTTGTTAGCACAGAAATTTAATATAGAATATTTGTGCCCTTAACTCTATACAGTTTAAACAAATATCTTAGAAGATATCGCAATGTAAAAATATCCGCGCGACAAAATAATTAAGCGCGCGGCAGTCATTCGGTCCGGTGCGGTAGGTTAGTGGGGATTCTGGCCTCCGGGGACTCCGGAGAAATTCATATTCAAAATATTTACTGCACCATAATGTTTACAAGGTATAGTAACTATACAGTAATATACAGTAACTGTATATTTAATAGTAAGAGATACCAATAGTAATTCACACTTTAATATAATCTAAACTAATATTATAAAGAGGAAAGATACGATTTTTTGTTTGTTACGATTAAACTCAATTTATGTTGACATTATTTGTTATAAGCTATATTATGTGACGCAGACGAAGTTGCATGGGTCAGCTAGTCAAGATATAATCCACAACGCGTGCCCAGTGCGGGTTAGTAGATGCCTTCGAATTCTTCGATTTTTTTGGTTCTAAGACATTTTCCGCAATCATTATTATTTAAAGTATTTCAAAAAACAAGTTCTATACATACGTTCAAAAAATAAGCAATACCGCACACAACACAGGTGGGTTATTTTGACCACTGTTTTGCTAACGAACGAAATACAAAAAAAAAATAAACAAAAAAACAAAAGTCTAAATATGACGAAGTTCTGAGACAGATAATAATTAATATAGGTACTCGTTGCGTTGTACTAAATCAAGGAATGTTTTCTTTAAGTAAAATCTGCTATCTCCAGTATTTAGAGAACTTTCCCTCCAGGTGCAGTTGAAAAATTCCACCCTGATACTAAATGAAAAGCAGTCAATTCACAAAGTTAATTACAGAGACGATTACTACGAACCAAACCGTATTTACGTTTTCTATGAAAGCACTACGCCCAGGTTTTAATTTCATATAGCTATTAAAGCACCTGATATTGTTAGAAACGAAACAGCTGACTTATTGGAAAACAAGTAAGCCAGTTAACAAGTTAGTCAGTTTAGCTTTACCCGTATGTTTAATTTATAACTCGAAAGCCGTACTGTGAACATGGTCTTATTTGGCGCAGCCGTGAGATGCACAGTCCTTTTTTTTCTGTTATTTTTTAGGTTCTTTTTATTTTTTATTGCTTGTTGTGTGCACTTGTGGCATGTGCTGAATAAATATGTTTTCTTTCTTTATTAACATGCGAGGTAACTGTTTCACTCACTCATACCATTTAATACCATTTAGACATTCCACTAATATTTATTGCGTTTAATTAAGACTGGTGGGTTGAAGTGGGAATGGGCAGCCCATGTCTGTAGACCTCAGGACCGATGGGCCAGAGTCGTCACGTAATCATGGGTGCCAGAAGACGGGCGTTGTCGCCGAGGGAGGACTCGAAAACGCTGGCGCGACGACTTGAAGCAGTTGTAACAAATTGGAAGGGGGAAACTGCTACACACTCACACACACACACTACACTACACTCCCTTTCGCTCTGCCCAAGAGCGGGAGGGGTTATTTGATGATTTCCCAGCCCCCCAAAAAAAAAAAAAAGGGGGGAAACTGCACTGAGGGAAGAGTGGAAGGCTATGGGTACTCTGGTCCTTTTTTTGGCAGACGGAGGATAGAATGAGGCATTTGCTTGTTCAGTCAACCTGAGACTTAAGAAAAATGAAAGAAAACATAACATAAACCTCATATCTACTATCCCGAAGGATAAGGCATGGATGGGACTTAATAGTACACCCCCTTTATTTTATTTATTTAAGCAGGTACTCGCTACACTTACAGTTTGCACCAACGTGTGAAGCAAGTCAACATCACACACTAACATAGAAATCGTATGCAATAATTGAGCATAGCTTTATTGCATGTTTAAGTTCCATGTAATAAATAGGAGGCAAGCCTATTGCCATCAACTGGGCACAAATCCAGAATCCGCGGCCACTACAGAAAAAATCATGATGGAAAATTCAATAATACATGGCCCGACCCCGGAATCGAACGCAGGCCCTAATGCTCAGCTGTCACGGTTGCGACCAGTAGGTCAACGAGGCAGTCCATGAAGAAAAACTCTTAAACAAAAGCTGAACGTGGCGCTGAAAGACCGTATCATCAACCAATCAGTTTGGAAACAAAATTAGAAGAGTAGACAACATCTCTATACCTCCCTAAATGCTCTGTACTCCACGTTTTACAGGTTCTTCGATCCGGTCTCCAGACCCTCCCTTATTCGCTTTACACATACAAACACGTTGCATGCTACTATCACGTACTACACGTTACGTTGAAAATTCCGAACCAGATGTTACGACAACCCTCGCGGTTGTATTGCAGGTACCAGAACTGAGAAAAGGTAACAACTGTTCTGTGAAAGGGAAATACTTGATGCAATTTTTATATGGCAGGGGCGAGCTGGAAATGTATCATTATACATTAAAGGCATGAAAAAGTCTTGTTATTCATTAATTCATGGGTTTTAATTTTGTTGCAAGGAACCCTTATCATTTTCTATAATAAAATTAGCTATACATCAACAATTTACCAGTAACAGTCACGTCGAAATCGGTCCAGCCGTTTCGGAGATTAGCGGGTACAAACAGACAGACAAAAAGTTTTAAACCAAAACCGCGGTCGTGCGAGTATTTACACACTCGGATGACTACAGCATTAAAGCAAATTTTAATACAACAAACCCATAGTTTGAATGCTTTCATAATATAGAAGAGCTATAAATATTAAATAGCTCTGTCGCAATAGAATGGGTAGAATCCAACCTTTTTGGGAAAACAAGTATCTTCGATAACTAGATAGGGTTTGAAATCGTTTCACCATTACCATTTCAAAATTCTCTTTTTACTTTATTTCTAACAAATGGGATTTCGTTGTAAGATTTTGTAAGTTAGTGCAATTTTATAAAAGCAATTTGTAATAGAAAACGTAATTTGCATTGGAAATATAGTTAGTTTCTTTCAATAGAAAAATATAGGTACTCCAAATCTAGACATTTTCTACGGCTTTATCCGAGTTTATGACGGGGTAACGTTAAACTTTGATATAAACATTTATATAAATAAAATAAAAAAGCCTGTTTATTCCTTGCTTATTTTACAAACATTTACTTAATTACTAGTAGCAATGTGTTAGTTTCTTGTTTTAAATGTAGTTGTTAGTTTTGTTAGTCATCTTCTTTTGTAAGGACCCCAGATTGGGTAAAGGCCTCCTCCAAAGCTGGCATGTGTCTCTGTCCTTTGCTATTTGTTTTTTTTTTTTTTTTTTATTTGCAATGGGCTTGCTCTTGACCTCAATCTTACCCTAAGGGCAAAGATGAGGTCGACGATGGAACGAGCTTACCCAGAAGAAGCCTATTTACTCGCGACGGTTATATGAACTCGGGAAAACCGACGCAGGCAGGGAGTTCCACTCCTTGGCTGTGCGCATAATAAAGGACTTAGCAAAGCGCTTCGTTCGAATGTGTGGAACATCGACTAGGTATGGGTGATAACCTGCAGTACGCCTAGTCTCCCGATGGAAGAAGGGAGATGGTGGAATCAGCCCGTGGAGTTCCTGCGCACACTCTCCGAAGTACAGTCTGTAGAAGACCGACAGACAAGCGACTTTGCGGCGGTGGGCCAGGCTATGTACATAGCAGGCTGTGTATTTGGCTCCAATTTAAGCCGGCTGTTTTAACAATCTCGTCCTCCCACCGTGTTAGCCGTCTGCCTCTGCTTCTTTTCCCTTGCGGGCCCTTCCGTAACGTTAAACATTCAGATTACCCAGGTCAATATTTACCAATGTATTGTAATCCACAGAAATTCATTCAGTTTTCAAGGACAGTTAACAGACAGGCCAGACACACAATGAAAGTGACTTTTTGTTAAAGATACACAAATCCTCCGTAAACTTGTATAAAAGTGTAGCTAACTGCCGTACTCAAAGATATTTAATGATTATTTAAGCCATCACTTAGTAAAGATTTTGACACTTTAGTAAAGGTTTTGTATGTCAAACCTTTACTATTTCATTAAATATCTCTGAGTACGGCAGCAAGTGTAGTGTGTGTGTGTGTGTTAATAGAAACTTCAGTATCATCTGCCACCCGTCGCGGCTGCGGGTTTTTCGAAAAAAATACCGCGTACAACACAAAGGGTTAAGAAGGAACATGGGTAGTTTTTAGTCAGTAGAAGCCTGACACTCCCTACCGCTCCGCCCAGAGCGGGAGGATTCATTTGATGATATCACACCCCCAGAAAAAAAAGGTAAGCCAGCCTTTTCCCAACAATTTTAAAGTTGGATTTTAGTATAACCTAGTTTTTATCAAAAGGTTATTTATTATCGTGACCTATTATTATATAAGACACATTTTTAAGGAAATAGTTACATAAATGCATTCAGTTTAAGAACAGAAGCGCTAATAAGTACCTCTACTTGGAAAGTAATAAGTCTGCAATATCCATGAGCAAAGTTTACCTTGCAAGGAATCAGTAACTAATAGTAGGTATCTAATATTTGTCGAAAGTGGTAATATTTGGCCAGCTTCTGTAAGTAAAAGTTTTCTTAGTTCAAAACATAGGAAAGAAAATTGAGGTTTTCAAATCAAGTTCGGAGGCAAAGTCATTGATCCGTGAGTCTGCGTTATTTACTACAGAGCTTACCAAAAATCCTTAAACATTATAAGGTTACACGTGCACTGACTTGCTTATCGCCGGTAGCTAAGTGACTTACACCTGGTTACTTGCTATCGAAGTCGCCAAGCGCGCAGTGTGGTCGGTTGCAAATGAACCAACTTCCTAAAAGTCAGATAATTATGACCTTTTTTGTTTTTTTTGGGTGGTGGGAAATCATCAAATAACCCCTCCCGCTCTTGGGCAGAGCAAAAGGGAGTGTCAGACTTGTACTGACTAAAAACCACCCATGTTCCTTCTTAGCCCTTCATGTCGAGGCCGCGGTATCTCTTGCGAACAACCCGCAGCCCCGACGGGAGTTAATTATGACCTTTTTTTAGTTTTCGGGGATTATTACCTCGCTAAAATCGTTTCCTCTTAAAAGAGAGAAAACGCCTGGTAAGGTCTTGAGCAATTCTATGCAGTTCTGCATGGCAGCACGTCTACACACTGCCGTTCATCTCTAAGGTCACTTAGAAACTTCAAACATTAGATATACCCACGATCATAATCCAACTAGGCACTTCTATAATCAAACAAAGTAAACGTTATTACATTCAGGAAGTGTTAATAAAACAAAGTAACCTAACCTACATGAACGCCAGTCACATAACGTCAGTTAGAGCTAGTATCAGTAAATCATAGGCAGACCGCAACGGAAGTGATGCGGTCAGGGCATACGGACGGACGCCGTCATTAGTACTGCTACTAGGTTGATTTGCACTGGTCATGTGGCAGATGCTCGATAATTAGGTAAATAGGCATTAGGGTTGGGGTTTGATGTAATCGAACTCTGCTAGACAGAATTACAAATTAACCTGTGATTTGTCGGGAAAATTAACGAACAAGCGGGTGGACAGAACCGGGTTTTGTAAAATCTGTTAACTTAAGAGAGACTTGTTTCTTGTTGTTTGTGTTTATTCATAGCAGTGGATTGCGATCGATATGAGCATACGAACAGAAGTTTAACCAAAAAATACTGAAAGGAAGGAATTAATAAAATATTTTTAACATTTTTTTGGCTCCGTTACGAAAACGAAATCACGTCTAGGAGACAGATGGACGGTTAAAAAAACTCAAATCATCCAAAAATCTAATAACCTTAGTTAGTTTTTTCAATCTCACCTATCTCCAAAGCCTTAATAGAATCGTCGAAAGTTTTTTCGTCTCACAAATTTACAATCTTGCAAAACACAAATCTGTTCGCGCTGTAATCAGATAAAAAACTGTTGGCGAGCTTAATAAACGAGGCGGTGCTATTTCCCTAACATAATGGAATCTTTTTAGACACTTTAAGACAGCACTTTAGCTTAATGAAGAGCCATAATTCATTTTGACGCTCCTAGTAACTAGAGCAATGGCGTGCCTTCGCTGAAGTATACGCGGGTAATTAGATCTACGAGGAGTTATCGATTTTTTAATGTTTGCTTTATTAATGGCAAAGCTGAGCTTAACGACTATAGTAATGAAGATTGTTTGATTGTTTCATGTAATTTTGTAGGCGATGGAGTAATCGAGAATTTTTTACACTGATGGAATTCTATTGAGCATGACCACGGTGAATTTGAGGATAGAGAAATACCATCATAAGAAAAAAAAAATGTTAGCTGTACTATGTTCAAACTGAAATTAACAGACAATAAACACAAGTACTACAATAATTATGTAAATTGGTTTAATAAAGATAGTGTTGAAAACAATGAGAGACACTGAAAATGACAACAGTGAATAAATTAAAATAAATTATTTTAAATAAGACCAGACAAACTCATCAGGCTAAAGTATCCATTACTTACTCGTACATCAAAGTTAACTAAATCTACAAAATGTATTCGAATGTGTCTTAAAATATGATAATACATAATTATGTAAATACATGTCAAAACTAACGAGACATGCCTAATAGGAAAGGTTTACGAAGTCAAAGACATCAGAAGTCAGAAAAGATAAGAAATGTACAGTTACATACAAAGTGACAACGCAATTTTAATAAAATTAGGCATCTAGTTTCACTATATTATCATTATAGTGAAACTGTAGTAGTGTCACTATAATAAGAAGCATATTAATTAAACACATTCGTTTTGTGTTATTTTTTCTTGTTTAATCATAGTGGACGTCAAGAAAGCAGCTAGGCTGAAATGGGATTGGATGGGTGTCATAAGCCGCATGCACTATAACCGCTGGACAAAAGGCTCCACACGATGGTTACCGAAAGATGGACGTGGCGCGCCGAGGCCAGCCCAGAAAGAGATGGTGAAACGATCTAAAGACGAGCTCTTGCTGGGAGGTATGTGGAAAGGCCTTTGCCTTTCAGCGGGACAGTACCTACAGGTAAATAAAAAAAAAAAACAAAATAATTTTCATGACGTTCAAAACAAATGGTGTCGGTTCAAAGATAAAATATTATACAAGAATATGTATTTGTATATCATTATTATAAAACCAAATAGTAAAAGAAACTGAAGAAAGCTCTTTGTCTGTAAATTAACTTAATTTATTGCAACTAGAGATCAAAGGACTTCCGGACGGCCGCGGGTATATTGTACAATTAAGAGTCATAATATTCTGTTGGTTTTACTCCGTAACAGTCAGCCTCTAATTATTTCTCTACAATATTTTATTGGACTTTTTTATGGCTGACAGTGTACAATTTCAAAATAGCTGAACGGTGTAGTATGCTAATTTGATTTGGAAAACATGAGGGTTGATTTACGTCACATGTGTTTTCACCTCGTTTGTTATCTATGCTCTTTTTTTGATGACGTTGTCTTTACACAGGCTCATATTGGGATTACATTTAGCGATATAATATATTATGTTTATTTTTTATCATCGCTTACGGAGGCTGTTGTAGGACTGTATTTCGTTACTCCGAAGTTCGAAATACCGATGTACGGTATACAGAAAGTTTGTGAGTCCGAATAACGTGACTCAGAATGTACGCTATGACGAAGTACGTTATTCAGAATGTCCGTTACTCCGATGTACGTTACTCCGAAAGTTTGCTACTACGAAGTATTCTATTCAGAATGTTCGACACTCCGATGTACGTTACTCCGAAAGTTTGCTACTACGAAGTACTGTATTCAGAATGTTCATTATCGCAAAGTACGGAACTCCGAAAGTTTGCTATGACCAATTACTCTATAGTAATTGAGAAAATTCCTCATCGAGATTCTGAGAGAGTATTTCGAATTAGTCGAGTATTATAAATGTACACTGTGAGGGTAAATTATCTATAACAGTGTACAAATAAAAATCTAAGTAAAAGCAAGTTAATCAATTCAAAATAATCTTAAAACATGGGGTAATAAAAACCTAAATTAACTTTTCTATACACTAAAATTGAAAATGAAATAATTGAATTGTAATAAAATAAAAAAAATCAAGTTTTAAAATAAATGATGTATAATATGTATGCCAGACTTCGTAAATATTCCTTTAAAGACACGGTGTCTTTCTTGACCATAATTATGCTTTTTGATCTTGTTTGTGAGCTATTTCTTTTGCATTTAGTGATGTTTGCCGTTATTCTTTCTATTCCCAAAATCGTATTTTATTGTTCTTTTAATAATTCTACTAATGTTTTGTATATAGGGTGTAAAAGTACCCTTAACGCAAACGAAGGGCATTTGTTCTCCCCACCACTGCGATCATTTTTTTGTTCTAGACCATACCTGGGAACCCCCTAGTTACGGAGATATTGGGGGTCAAAGTTCCAAATTTTTCACAGCTGTTTTTGTAAATACTAGCTTTCAGGTTATAACTTTGCTTAAATTTCCTCCACGACCCTTTTATTATTCAAAGAATCCACTAGCACAATGTTTTAAGAGTGCTACATTGAGTTTTACCGTAAAATGTGATTTTGACCCCAAAAAAAAAGTCATTTCCCAGCAAAAATTTTTGCGTAGCGGTACTTAGTTTGATGTACAGAATGCTTGGTTGACGGCTGTGTGATGGGTTGATTTACACCCTGTATTTATATTCTGCTTTTTAGGGTTCCGTACCTCAAAAGAAAAAAAAAGAAACTCTTATAGGATCACTCATGTGTCTGTCTGTATGTTCGACCATCCCCTTATCTCCGAAACTTCTGAGCCTAAAATTTTGAAAAAAATACAGAAATTAGTTCAACGCTTATAGATTACAGGAAAATCTATAAGAAGTCTATGGTGCTAAATAGAAAATCTCTCAATATCTACTATAATGGTACAGAACCCTTCATGTGCAAGTCCGACTTACACTTGGCCAGTTTTTTTCTATTCAGACTGTTTCAACGGTTGTGCCAATTGAACTCTGTGTTGTTGGTATATTCGTGTTTATGCAATCTAACACAGACCACACCCGAAGAGGGAATCTAAAATAATAATAATTATCTAATTAAAAAAAAAATAACTGTTAAAACCTATTTGCACAATAATCATCATTTATAATATTTGACTAATTCGAAATACTCTCTCAGAATTTCGATGAGGAATTTTCTCAATTATTATTGAGTAATTGGTCATGGCAAACTTTCGTAGTTCCGTACTTCGCGATAATGAACATTCTGAATACAGTACTTCGTAGTAGCAAACTTTCGGAGTAACGTACATCGGAGTGACGAACATTCTGAATACAGTACTTCGCAGTAGCAAACTTTCGGAGTAACGTACATCGGAGTAACGAACATTCTGAATAACGTACTTCGTCATAGCGTACATTCTGACTGACGTAATTCGGACTCACAAACTTTCTGTATACCGTACATCGGCATTTCGAACTTTGGAGTAACGTAATACAGTCCTGTTGTAGCTCGGGTTGATTGTCAGTTTAGCCGAGCTCGCCTAGGTCGGTCCGTGGATGGGTGCATGACCACCCATTATATATTACCGAGTTCCCTCCGTGCTTCGAAAAGCAACTTTCGTTACAGGTAGTCCAGTGACCCGAAAATCTACCAACCAGTCTTTCAAAAGTCGTGCAGCTACTGACGCTCCATGTAAAATACTAGTATTCAGCTGCATCCGGTAAGACTGGAAGCCGATCAAAATCAAATTAGAAAAGGCTAGGTAGATGATGATGCTTACGGTGACTGACATTATATGTTTCGTTTGTTAAGTCATACAAGGTTTCCGAACGAGTGATCTTTCTAAAAATGGCACCATTTCAATGTTTTGGCTTTTCCAATTGATGATTAGAGGTTTTCGAGTACCTAAGCACTGTTCAATCACTGTAACTGGACCCATATGCCTGTCAACACTTGACCTTCATTCTTAATTGCCCAAACGATTAGCAAAACAACCCAAAACAAAAAGATGAATGTTTCGGCTACCAATTTCCCTTCAAAACTTGCTTATTATTCAAATACGTTTATTATTTATTGCATTTCACAATGTGGTTTTAGGTGGTAGGTTCAAAACAAAAACAAACTGACAAAATAATAAATGATGACTTATTGTAATTTTATTGTAATTTAATTTGAGAATGACATTTTTTATTGTATTGAATTTAACTTTGTATATTATGTAATGTGACTGTTGAATTGTATGTCGATTATGATAATTATGAGTCTGTGATACTCGAATGAAATGATTTTATTTTTTTTATTTTTATTAAAAACATGACCATTGAGTGTGTTGGGCACAACATAGTCGGTCGAGAAAGAGAGCTGTAATACAATCATACTTCTGTATCGTTAATTGGAAAACCCATCATCATTCTCTTGCCCTTATCCCAATTCATTTGGTGTTGGTGCAGCATCATCAGACACCTCATTTCTTGCCATGTCATCCTTTACACAGTCCATTCCACGTTTCTTTGGTCTTCCTCTACTCTTCTAAGCATCCATGCTAAAATACCCATATTTAACAATAAACGCTTCATCATCTGCCTAGCCCTTTCCCAACTATGTTGGGGTCGGCTTCCAGTCTTACCGGGTGCAGCTGAATACCAGTATTTTCCATGGAGCGACTGCCTATCTGACCTCCACAACCCAGTTAATACTAGGTAATACGATACTCTTTGGTAAGACTAGATGTCAGAATTTCAGGTCACTGACTACCTGTAACGACTGCCAAAGATGTATATATGGCAGCCTGGACCAACAGCTTAACGTGCTTTCCGAGGCACGGAGGAAACTCGGCATGTCGGGCGGTCACCCATCCACAGACCGACCTAGGCAAGTAACAATAAACGCTTACAGACTAATATAAAAAAACTGACCGGTCGGTAGAAACATATAAACAAAACCATAATAAGCCGAAAAGTCAATAAAGACCTGTTTGAGTTGTCATCTTGACATGTTCCAACAACCGGAGAGTTCATTTCACGGCCGATATTTGCGATGGTCGAGTATTTGTATGTACAACTTCAAGAGTGTACCGTTCGGAAATCCGGTAACGGTATCTTCTTGAACCGATATCGTTGGGTGAAAATTCTTGTAGACAAAGAGTAAATTGCTGAGTGTAATGGATACACTTATTTATCTATCTCGACCGTTTGTCAATAACTGTTCTGTTACCTTAGACTTACAAAATTTTGCTATTGCCATTAAACCTGACAGGCAAAAGAAAACACATTATCTAACTACTTTTTTTTTAAATTATTTTTTTATTATTCATGATCTAATACGTTTTTAAGTAAATTCTACTGATAACGGGGCTTTTTGCCTTGTAAGGACCCAATTTCAATTTTGTTATGTTTACTTTTATATAATTTTGTTTTATCCTTAAGTAAATAATATTTATTTTTTGTCTTTTTTTCTATCCTCTAAGTAACATCTCTAACTTGATAGTTGTTATCGGATATTTCTCGGTTCATCTGTTATTGAGCATATAAAATAGTTTCAACCTAGTTTAGTTGGTGCACAGAGAAATTCAGGACCTATAACTTAAGATTGATAACATATACATACATACACATAGTTTCGTGATCAACTTTTTTGACTGGTTGGTTATTTATTGTTAATTGTGTGTTTTTAAGTCCAACTTCATGAATATTATTGATATAGATCGGGAGTAATAAGGGTCCTAATATTTTGCATCACATACTGAGGTACTTAGAGATATAATGATTACTTAAGCCGTCACTAAGTAAAGATTTGACATACTTTTGTATGACAAAACTGTCAAAACCTTTACTAAGTGATGGCCTAAGTAATCATTAAAGCTCTCTGAGTGCGGCAGTTATTATTGTAACTGTTAGTTTAGTTTATATTATAATTATGCAAATGTCTCTCTAGTTTTTAATAATTAAAAGTAATCTGTGGAAAACGTAGTGGGTATCATTTTTATCATATTTTAACATTATTTAACCTGTAATATACTGTTTGTTTTTCCTAAATAAATAAATAGTTGCATACGGGTATCTAATTTCAGTGCCATGTGTAAGATAGATAGATCAGATACTAGAAGATGAATGTCGGTTCCAGATTTCCAATATCAAACAGGAATGATGAATCGAATCTCTTGTGAATATACTGTGTCAAGTGATACTCCCCACCTGTAGATCGGTCATCATACCGAATCCCGTCCTTACAGGGAGAAAGTGTAGGTTCATATTAATTTGTTTATTAATTTTTCAGCTATATCTTTGACATAATCCGAAACACGAGTACCGTAATTTATTTACGAGATGAAGGCGGAAAAATCCTTACTTATACTCTTCTGAAGGCTAATCACTGGAAAAGATAACAAAAACCTATATTGATATAACATAACATCACGCCTGTAATCCCCGAAGGGTAAGGCAGCGGTGCACCCATTAGAATACCGACATTGCTCCAGTTAAGTCTAAGTCCCATGCAATGGGGGCGAGCCTATTGCCATCACGAGTAGTCAAAAACCCACAAGCCTAAAAAAACAATCAAGGTCTAATCCAAACCCGTCGGGGCTGCGGGTTGTTCGAAAGAGATGGGCGATGATGCCCAAGAGCGGGAGGGGTTATTTGATGATTTTCCATCCGCTAAAAAAAAAAAAAGGTCTAACCCAAAGGACGTTGCAAATACCCAGTAACTGGGTTTTAAAGGTCAGATTGCCGAACGGAGCGACTTCTGACCCCACCATGACTTTCTGCCTTTGTCTCGTATTATTTGGAGTCGGCGATACACGTTTTGTCTTCCATTCTCCCTGTCAATCGTCACACTATCATTTACAAGGAGTAAGTTTTTTTTTGTCATCATATCACTGCAGTGCGTCGGGGATGTTTGCGCAAGCTCGTACTGACGGTTTTCACGCGATAGTTCGCAAAAAAAGTGCCTCGCTACTCAGGAGAGTGAGAGATAGTCGCAACAGCATCCTGAGAACTGTAGCGGAGAGCTATAGCTCTCCAATCCTAATTTTTCTTGTTCAGAGGTCAATTGGTACCCTGTCAAGGCTGCGGGTCCTGTCGAGGCTGCGGGTTGTCCGCAAGGGATACCGCGGCCTCGACATGAAGGGCGAAGAAGGAACATGGGTGGTTTTTAGACAGTAGAAGTCTGACACTCCCTTTCGCTCTGCCCAAGAGCGGGAGGGGTTATTTGATGATTTACCACCCCCCAAAAAAAAAGGTCAATTGGTACTAACACTAGATAATAAGTCATTTAATATTATGTTACTAACACTCTATGGATCTTATTGTGTCTGAAATAAAATAAATTAAAATTAAAAAAATAAATATCAATCCTCACACAACCCATTCATCTTTCCTTTGGTCTTCATCTTCCTCTTCATTTATCAACAAGTCAACGCCGATATAGATGGAAAAAAAACTACGAAGTCGATGAATTTTGTACCTTATGAGATTGTTCCATGATAAAAACGTCTTAAAATAAATCTCCATACAATACTAAAAGCCTGAATACAATTCCGAAATTGGAAGCTTTAAAAATATCACTCTCTAATAATATTCTACATTTCACTTGAATTTGTGATTCAAATGAGACTCCTGAATGGCACTGTTTAAATTTTTAATCCCATTGTTATTTGAACTGAGCTCCGCGTGGAGGGATACGGAAATAGTTTGAACGTGATGTTATAGCGGCATAATTAGTGCTATGTCGGACTCTTTATTAGTTAACTGTTAATGGAATTAACTGTCTTTTTAAGTAGTACTTATTTGTTTTGTGAAAATTAGTATATTGTCGGAGTCAATAAAACGTGGAAGGATATGATTATGTTTTACTCTGAGAGAGCTTGGTAAATGACACAGTGAGCTGTTAAAACGACTTCCATATTGATATTATTTGAAAATAGCAACCTGTGCAGTCACAAATTTGCCAGCTCCGTTATTTATCGATTTCAAAGCAACTTATAATGATTTTTACCGTAAATTAAAAATAAATCGGGTTACCAGGCTTAATATAAAGCGTTTTAGAAAAGTTGTGTCTTGAAAGTATTGGTTAAAGATGTCAACTTCTTTTTCTCAACGTGTCGATAACAATATGAATAGAATCGGTCCAAATCTTGGCTCTTTCCGTAGCCTGTCCTGAGACAGGCAGGACATGATATTAAGTGTCCCATCGTTTGTGGGGCAACACCACATTTATACTCCAGGGCAGAGTCATCTATTAATCTTCTCCTGAACAGGTTTTCCTTACTCCGGGCAACCTGTGTGCGGATGATATCAACTATCACTACTACCCCTATTTTGAATGCCAAGTTGAAAAGTAATTTAACGCACTTCCATAAAAATAACGAAAGTTGAAAAGGGATACGTACGGAATTTAGACATTATTCCCGATAGGCAATCCTCATATGGCACTCAGCATGTTTAATTCCACGAAAAGTTAGACGATTCACATTTCTAAAACTAGAAAGCATGTCCACCATTAATTTATCCATAAAAAGGCCGGATTTTTCCGACGGGATCTATTATCGTGTGGTGATAAAATATGTAGCATTCGGCGCGAGCTACTCCCGAATTCCCGATCATTGACTGTCTAGAGAGCCCGACTAATAATATACTGAATCAATATTCACGAGAAGGCGGAATATCAATCCGTGATATTGTCATTAATTATAATACAATTAGCAATCATGGTTTGATTAGTCATGTGTTAGAAATACATAACTATATGATTATCGGGTTATGAAATCAAAATACACACATCAAAAGTGTCTAGAGATCAACATTTATTTTTGCAATAACTTTTCTCCTGATTGATATTAATTAAAATTTTCTTTAAGGATTCATCAAATAAAGTGTTTTCGTTTGTCACAGTAACGATAAACCAAGTCACCTTTGCATTAATAAAGAAATTTGCCATTTTCTTAATAAAGGGATTTTTGACATTTGAACCACTAACATTAAAGTTCGAAAAAAAGACTGAAATAACAGTTTTCTTTAAAATTTTATTGGGTAACTTAAACAATTAATAATCCGTGTTTCTACCGCGAACACTAACAACACAAGAACATCGGTTTGGCATACTCAAAATGAGTTCATCCAAATCACGCTGTGGAATGGCCGCCCATGTTCGTTGCAACAACAAAAAAAGGTCTTCTTGCGACTGGATACCCTCCATATTCGGCAGAGCTCTTCTCTGTAGCATATCCCATGCATGCTCAATCGGGTTCAAGTCTGGCGACTGAGCAGGCCAGGGCAGGACATTGATGTTAGCTGCGGCGAGAGTCTGTCTTACAACTCTTGCGGTGTGCGGTCGTGCATTATCATGCATTAACTGAAATAAGGGACCGATTTGTACTTGTAGAGGAACGATGACGTCTGATACAATCGTCTCAGCATAAATTTGAGCGTTGAGGTTGCCTCTGATCCAAATCAACTCAGTTCTTCCGCCGATCCAAATACCCGCCCATACCATGATGGTTCCACCACTATAAGGATGGACTTCCTGGCAGGATTTTAATCGCTGTTGGCGTCCAGGGGTTCTCCAGTGTCGTATACTTCTTGTATCCGGTCTCATACCAAAACGAGACTCATCAGAAAAGCACACGAAACGCCATTGTTCTTCTGCCCAATTTCTGTGTTCAAGAGCCCATTGATATCGAATCCTACGATTGTGCATTGCTATAGGTGGTACCCGTAGCGGTCTTCGGGAATGAAGGTTCACTTCATGCAAGCGGTTTCTGACTGTTTGGTCGCTAATTAAGTTCCCTGAAGAGTGATGAAGCCTCACGGCTAACATCATGGCGGTTATTGTTGGAGCTCTTCGAGTTAAGATTTGAGTCCTGCCCTGGCCTGCTCAGTCGCCAGACTTGAACCCGATTGAGTATGCATGGGATATGCTACAGAGAAGAGCTCTGCCGAATATGGAGGGTATCCAGTCGCAAGAAGACCTTTTTTTGTTGTTGCAACGAACATGGGCGGCCATTCCACAGCGTGATTTGGATGAACTCATTTTGAGTATGCCAAACCGATGTTCTTGTGTTGTTAGTGTTCGCGGTAGAAACACGGATTATTAATTGTTTAAGTTACCCAATAAAATTTTAAAGAAAACTGTTATTTCAGTCTTTTTTTCGAACTTTAATGTTAGTGGTTCAAATGTCAAAAATCCCTTTATTAGGAAAATGGCAAATTTCTTTATTAATACAAAGGTGACTTGGTTTATCGTTACTGTGACAAACGAAAACACTTTATTTGATGAATCCTTAAAGAAAATTTTAATTAATATCAATCAGGAGAAAAGTTATTGCAAAAATATATGTTGATCCTTAGACACTTTTGATGTGTGTAATATACATTCGAAATCAACGTGGATTGTAAGGCCTATTTAGAATTTAAAACCAGGTTTATAGATTTATTTAATTAAGAAGTAGATAGGAGAATATTTACTTTACTTAAATGAAATGTTTTTTTTTGTAATATTTTATCATGAAATTAAACTATAGTATAATACTAATTATCAGACTGTGTTTTATTTGATAAATTTACAAAAATAAGTTCCTGCTAAAATAGTGAAATTGGAAGAACCAAATTATTCTCATCGCGACAGTCAAAAGGGTAATGCCACTGCACATTTGAATTTAAAGGTGTTCCCTCACCACCGCCGCGAGCATTCACCCATAATCTAATAATTCCTCAGTGAGTGAGGAAAACCGAGCGTTACAGTACACATCCTGTTACAATTAATAGCCTTAAAATCAGCAGAAGTAAAACTGAGTACAATATGTTCTTTGATTTCAGTAATCTCTCCAGTTCTAGAGCGAGAGCGCTAGATGGATCAGTATCTTGGTTTACTCGTGCAAAGCGATGGTGAAATAGATCAGACTGTTAAGCACCGAATTCACACTGGATGTATGAGTAGGCGGCGGAGAAGGTGACTTGTGGCTTAAAAACAACTGTCAGTCAGGTCGATCTTTAGGTTAAGCCGCTCTTTGATTCTGTAAACATCCACTTGTTTTAGTACAAAATCGAAGCTTGGATTTGTAACATTACAGGCGGTTGCTTCGGTGTGGGAGCACCTTTAGACAAATCTAAGCGAATTCCTCTGCTGTCCGTTTTTACGACTGAAATCTGCCGTCAAAACATCATGCATAATATCACACATTAATGCAAAAGTGACGTCTGAATTAATGCATAAAGTGCTTTATTTTTACTACTGTGCGTCAGTGACTTCTGTCCAAGAGTAAATGTAAACATTAAAAATCATTATTTACGATGGAATATTTTAGGAGAATATTTTTCTATACCTAGTACGTTTATGAGAGCAAGGAATCAGGAAAGAAAATAGTGTGAACAATAGCTTTTTGGTTGATAGAAAAGAATGGTTCACAGAAAAGAAAACGTTTTGTGTGTGTCAACGTCATTACCCAAGTAAAACAAGGGCAAGAAAGAGAATTATGTTTTTATGGATACAAACTCATTGAAATAAAATTAGGGCTTCTATTCTTTGTAGCTTTTCGAGTCAATTAAATAATATAACTGTGTCATGCGAAATTTTAGTAAAAACAGCTTTGTTATAACTTTATAAGCTTTTTAAGTCATTTATTGATTATATAAATAAATAACTTTGCAATGTTTGTATGTTTAGGTCAAATCTTGCAACTGAATTTTAAAACGGTTATTCCCAGCCGATTGAGTTTTGAAGACACGATACACATTTAATTTGAAAGACAATACATGGTTAGGTAGCTAAGCAAAGTTATTCTAAATCCAATATGGTAGACTCCCAAAGACGGAGGACTAATTATTTTTTATGGGGGTGCATGAAAATAAAAAAATAAAGTAAATGTAAAGTACATTCATACAGAATAGTCAGATAAGGGAATAAAAATAGACACCTTATTGAAATGTTGTCACAGTGACACGCTTGCCAAAGTGACTACCATTCAAAATAAATAATTAATTATTTTTTCATGAAAATACATTTCAGAGCACAAACATGTTGAATTGCATAAAATTCATTTTTGACACCTTTCAACTGAAAATAATTTCATATTGTACAAGAAAACGTGAACTGTCGAAAATAAACAGACATAAATGTGCTTTAAATTTCAATTAAGAACTGGAACGGAGACGTGAGAGATTACGATTGGCTCATGCTGTCATTATCAATGCACACTGCACAGTGGGCTCGTTCACCCGGCGGGCACAGAATAAATTGTACATTTTTAATCGCCCTTTCGACGAACTTAATTTCAATTTAAATTCATATTAGCTCTTCGTGCTGGACATTGCGATTCAACCTTAAAAAGTATAAATGACGAATCAGTTTATTATTTTATTGAATTCTACCGATTTTGTGTTGCGTTTGATTATTATAAACTAGCGGCGTAGTGCCCGTTCCCGTGGGAATACAGGGATAAAAAGTAGCCTATGCCACCCGCGGATAGTGTAGCTTCCCAAGGGTGAAAGAATTTTGGAAATCGGTCTAGTAGTTTCGGAGCCTATTCGTTACAAACAAACAAACAAATCTTCCCTATTTATAATATTAGTGTAGATTAGTTAAGCAACTAAAATATTACAATTGAGAGAATTGGGACTACAATTGAAGTAGACTAATTCTCTTAGTTAAATATTGAATTCTCATCGTCATCAGCCGTCAGTAGTACCTACACTGCCCACTATAGGCTTCTACAAATACACGCAACTTAGCTTCATTGTCATTTCAGCCGAGAGATGTCCACTTCTGCAGGGCTATTGCGTATCTTTTTAAATGTCAGTGGCTATCATAGTGTCCATCGATTAACTGTCAAATGGTTTTGGTTTGGTACAAAATGGAACCATTTAACAGTTAATCGATGGACACTATGATAGCCACTGACATTTAAAAAGATACGCAATAGCCCTGCTGGACCTCCCCCAAGTGTCCCCACATTGACCGGTCACGTGCGCCTTGCATTCAACGGTTCTCCGCATCCCATCGATTCACCTATTAGGAGGTCTTCCTGCGGAGACTGTCGGTCCACAAAACCACCAGTTGCCGATTCGCGGTCTCCACTCAAGAATACGGCGTTCTATGGCTAATATGATCGGCCCATTGTCACTTCAGGTTGCTTACTCTGTTAGCTAAAAGCTTAATTAAGGAGCTTTATTTAACCAAAAACAATGACAGTGTTTTAACGAAACTTTATGAATTGTCATGAAAAACACGTGCGGTAACGTATTCATACAAACGTTGCAGTATGCATGAGAGCTGCTGCAATTAGAAACTTGTAATTAAAACGCTGAATTAATACGTTGCACCTGAACACAATTTTAGCCAAACAGTCAGTGTACCTTCCGCAGAGAACATGCGGTTTAATATGGGCAGAAGCGCGGTGTGGGTTCCGTATTCGATTATGTGACCGGCCAATATTGTTTGTCCTAAGCCAAATACAGGCCAAACTCGATATCATAATTATCAAACTAGTTTGTCCAAGGCCAATCTAGGATACACCACAATAGGACTATTACACTCTTTTGACTTTTTGAATTGTTATATCTCAAACACGGTGGCCCTTTTTTATTTTGGTGGGTGGGTAATCATCAAATAACCCCTCCCGCTCTTGGGCAGAGCGAAAGGGAGTGTCAGACTTCTACTGACTAAAAACCACCCATGTTTCTTTTTAGCCCTTCATGTCGAGGCCGCGTTATCTCTTGGGAACAACCCGCAGCCCCGACGGGCGTCGGCCCTTGCGGGCCCCATCCATGTTGCTGACATCTCTTTGAGGCGCGCGTGGAACACGTACGCGCCGTCGACACGGCCTGTCGTCGTCATAAGACGGACGGACGGCGAGCTAGCCCATCACTCACCGTCCACAGGCCCGCGTCTACGGTGGCCGGAAGCCATCACCTGGCCCCCGACGCCCGGAGCGCCTCTCGCGGCGGCTGGGAACACGGTGGCCCTTAGAAATGAAAGTGTTAAAACATCTGATCTATAATTTTGTCTGAGCTAATTATGATAAAACTTACCGTTTTGCTGAAAATCGCGAAAAAGCCCGTTTTTGTGACCTTTGACCTCGAATAACGACGATCAATGATCAATGAGGACTTTTTACATTTCATTTACAATAGTGTTTTGAACAATCCTACCAATTTTCAGCCGGATCATCGAATTGACCAGACTAATGCCTGAGCGACCGGTGAGCGCTACATCCAAGTAGGTTGTAGTGTTATGGCTTATTGCACGATAAACTAGTTAACAGGTTACACGTAGGACAAACTAGTTTGGCCTGATATCGGGTTTGGCCGATCAGATGGATGGAACCCCAAACATAGGTTTGGGGTTCCATACTATCAAGTCTTCACTGGGTTGTATAGACAACTCGCGCATGTGATCATGTGATCGCGTCGGTCACATGCACGAAAACCGCTAGTCAAAAGACTCCACACAATGAGTGCCAAGAGATAGACAGCGCCGCCGTTGCCGTTGATTGGCGGAGGCGTTTGCCCAGGAGTGGGGCATTATACGCTAAGTAAAAGAAGAGCTCTGTCTTTTTTAACCGATTTCAAAAAGGAGGAGATTCTCAATTCATCGGCGGTCTTTTTTTTTATAGTTAAGCTTATAATCAATCAGTTGTTTAGACAACCCAGTGAAAATTTGAGGAATGAATCATTCATCATCAACTGTGTTAGTGCTGGGTTCTAGTCCAAATGAATGAATTCAATACCAGTATGTTACCTGGAGTGATTACCTATCTGACCTCCACAATTCACTTACTATGTAACGCGATATCCTTTTTTTATGACTGTTAAGATTTACTGGGCCACTGACTACCAGTAATTAATTGGTATTTTTATTTTCGTCTTAGTAACGACCTTCGAAGATCTACAAAAGACAATTGCAACCAACTGCTCAATGAGCTCTCCAAAAAATGGAAAAATCTGGTTAGAACTCGGCAAGCATTAACACCCAGAAGATTGAGCCATGGATGCGGCTGTTATAAGTTACTCACGAGTCCCGTCTTAAATCCATACTAATATTATAAATGCGAAAGTAACTCTGTCTGTCTGTCTGTCTGTCTGTTACTCTTTCACGCCTAAACGGCTGAACGGATTTTGATGAAATTTGGTATGATAGATGATAACCTAGAAATGGTCATAGGCTATAAATAATCACGCCATCGTTCTTAGGGGGTAGGCAGTAGGCAGATAACTAAATTGAGTTAGTGATTTTTAGTCATTTTTATTGGGACTTTTGCTCTTTCACGTCTAAACGGCTGAACAGATTTTGATGAAATTTTGTAAGGTAATAGATGGTTACCTAAAAACGGATATAAGATCAAAATGATCACGTCATCGTACTTAGGGGGTAGGAAGTAGGCAGAAAACTGAATTGAGTTAGTGATTTTTTTATGGTTTTTGCTGGGAGTTTTGCTCTATCATGCCTAAACGGCTGAACGGATTTTGATGAAATTTAGTTAGGTGATAGATAATAACCTAGAAAAGGATATGGGCTATTAATATTTATGCTATCGTACTTAAGGCGTAGGCAGTAGGCAGAAAACTAATTAAGTTAGTGATTTTTAATCGTTTGTTTTAAAAGTTTACCTCATTCACGCCTTAACGTCTGAACGGATTTTTATAAGACTTGGTTAATATAAAGATAGGATCCTAGGCACGGACACAGGCTACTTTTTACGGCGGGAAAATACCTTATTCCCGCGGAAATCTAGCGTGATCGTGTCAAGAAGCGCATGACGCCATAGCTACTGAAATGATTTTGATGTTTTTTTTTAACTGAGTGTTACTAAGACTTCAAGTTAGTATTTGATCACTTTTCTAACTTAGGGGGTCGGTAGGTGCCATAATTTAGGGAATTTATGATAAAATTTTGATGCAACTGTCTTTATTTAACAGTTTTACTTGGATCGAAACTTAGCGACATTCCATCACACTACTTAACTTATAGGGTAGGAAGGTACCAAAATTCAGACTACTTTTTACTTCGGGAAAATATATTAGTTAGACTATTTTGTTCAAAACTTCACAGGAGTACTCCTATTGATATACTTTCCAGTATTGAGACAGGGGCAGGTGAGATTTTTTTCTGGGATGCTCCTGGTGGAACAGGTAAGACGTTTCTTATTAACTTATTACTGGCCAAAGTGAGAAGCAATCGTGGCATAGCCTTAGCGGTCGCGTCTTCTGGAATTGCTGCCACGCTCCTGGAAGGAGGCAAAACTGCACACTCTGCGTTTAAACTCCCTCTCAATTTAATACAAACTGAAACCCCACTCTGCAATATTTCCAAACAAAGCAATATGGCCGAAGTACTTCGTAAAACTAAATTGATTGTTTGGGATAAGAGTACTATGGTTCATAAGGGGGGTTTCGAAGCCTTAAATAGATATTTGCAAGATATAAGGAATAGTAGCAGGCAAATGGGGGGAGTAACTGTATTGTTAGCAGGTGATTTCCGGCAGACATTACCTGTAGTGCCTAGGGGAACGCGAGCAGATGAAGTCAAAGCGTGTGTGAAACGATCTCATTTGTGGCCATCAGTGACTAAACTTAGTCTTACAAAAAATATGAGAGTCCACCTGAGGGGAGATATTTCTGCTGGACAGTTTTCAGATCTTTTAATCAAAATAGGGAATAGTGAGTACCCAGAAGATAATAAAATAATTCTCCCTACAGAGTTAGGCACAATGGTGACCACTGTAGAAGAGCTTATAGTGAAAATCTACCCAGATATTAATACAATCCACGATAAACCTGCAGAATGGTTGTGCGAGCGTGCCATCCTAACACCAAAAAACGACCAAGCCGCAATCATTAATGAAATTCTTTTGAGATCGTTTGAAGCAGTTGAAAATTGTTATAAATCAGTGGACTCAGTGATAAACAACGATGACGCCATACATTACCCGGTTGAATTTCTTAACACATTGAAGCCTCCCGGTCTGCCAACTCACATATTAAAATTGAGAGTTGGCGCCCCAGTAATGTTGCTGCGTAATTTAAACCCGCCAAAATTATGCAATGGTACCAGGCTGCGAGTGAAAACATTGCAACGAAATGTTATCGAGGCAATTATACTGACCGGTTGTTCCCGAGGGAAGTCTGTGTTTATTCCGAGGATTCCTTTAACACCATCGAACTACCCCTTCGAGTTCAAAAGAGTGCAGTTTCCCCTCAAAGTCTGCTTTGCCATGACCATAAGTAAATCGCAAGGTCAAACTCTTAATTTAGCAGGGGTAGACTTAAGGGAGAACTGCTTTTCACACGGGCAGTTATACGTGGCCTGCTCTAGAGTAAGCTCCCGGAGCAGCCTGATTATTCTAGCACCTGAAGGCAAAACAAAAAATATTGTTTACAAAGAAATACTGCGGTAGTTAAAGAATTTCGTTGTAAACAATATATTAATTAATTATTATCCACTTCTGGTTGTCTCTTAATTAGATCTTTTCACACACGATTCATACACACATATTTCGACGATCACATAGGCCTACATGGGCACTTATAAAACGTCGAAAAAAAAGGTGCAAGTTTCGGGTTGGGGGACAAAAACCGAACTCCACGCGGGCGAAGCCGCGGGCAGAAGCTAGTAATAAATAAGTACAATATAATAATAACCGCATCTGTACATCAGATCGGTACAACGGGTACAGTCGACCACTTAATTTCACCGTAAACATGCAGCTGGATGGTATGATTGCATTAAAGCGCTTTACAAACTTTATCCATTTCGTCTGTTGACACTACCGCGCTTTAGATTTCGCTGAAATTTAATTTTCTAATTTCCTTTTACTAGGTATATCGCCATTGTCCTGCCGTAGTTGTCGTTCGGCGAGTTATTTTAAATTAATTCACAGCAGATTGTTCGCGTTCGTTGTTTTGACAAGTTTTTTGTTGGGTTTGACGAATACGATGCTGGTAAGTTAAATATTGTTTGAAACAATGTCCAAGTTGGGGTTATTTTAATTAAATAAATAATTAGCCCTTTATTGAGCTAGGAGGCCGTGTACGGGTGTTGTGTGTGGTGGGCTACAATTATTATCGAATTTTCCTATGAACTCTGGCGAAATGTAGAATTTAAATTTTTGTTCTTCATTTATGTCATAGATGGCTCTGTGGTGCATTTTGTATTATGTTGCTGTGGTACTTTTTGTAGTTCCGTTACAGCTATAACATTTGCATATAAAGTAAACATTTTTCCCTGATACGTTCCTCAAAAAATATGTATTAAAAGCTATAGTAGACTATCAAATATGCACTTTAATCGTCATCAAAACATGAAAAAGAATGATAATATAATCAATAAACTTATTATATTTAGCTTAAGGTATTACCGAACTTCCGGGGATGCAGGTTGAGCGAAAGAGACACCGCGGCCCCGGACACAAACGGCTAAGAAGGAACATGGGTGGTTTTTAGTCAGTAGGAGTCTGACACTCCCTACCGCTCCGCCCAGAGCGAGCGGAGTCATTAAAATTTGATGATTTGCTACCATCCAAAAAAAAACAAAGTATTACCTACCGAACTTTTCTTACAGTTTCACAGAAGCCGGCGAAGGAGCTAACTATCCCTGCAATTAGATCAGGCCCGCAATGTGGTGTGTTAAAGTTTTCATTGCGTTACAGCAAAGTAAAGTATCACAAGGTGGAAACTATCTCTTTCGCGCCACACCAAACGACTGTTACTAACTTTTGTAGCACGTTCCTAAACACAAAAAGTAAGATTAAGTTAGAAATTAGTTGTGTTTAAAGGAATGTCAGTGTTACTTAGCAGCACTGTAGGTACACTATAGGATGGTATACCTTCCACTCTGTATTCTTTTGAATTTTAAGGACTTCTTTTTTTTTGTTGTGTTTGGGAAATCATCAAATAACCCCTCCCGCACTTGGGCAGAGCGAAACGGAGTGTCAGACTTCTACTGACTAAAAACCACCCATGTTCCTTCTTAGCCCTTCATGTTGAGGCCGCAGTATCTCTTGCGAACAACCCGCAGCCCCGACGGGATGAACCCCAACCCTTTCAAGCTATTTCAAGCAAGACACCCTCATTTCATTAGTTATGTTTAAGTTCCAAGTAATAGAGCCCACAACAAATTCAGACTCCGTGGTTCCTACTGAGAAATTTCTAAAGGAATAACCCAATAACACTTAAACCGACCCGGGAATCGAGCCCAGAACCTCATGCTCAGCAGTCGCACTTGCGCCAACTAGACCAACGAGGCAGTCGTCTTTTTCTTGGTAATATTTAAACACTAACAAAGACCGATACCTTTTATTCCAACTCTCAACCAAAACCAGCTACAATTCACCAAATTAAATCAAACAAACATTCAATCAGACGAACTCTAATGCATTCAATGCGGTTCAACCAACCATTCATAAATAGGACTCCAAATGGACCCACATTTTCATCGGAACGATATTCTAGTTGAACATCGCGAAACTGACCCAAATGCTATTTGGATCCGCGAATAATACGATTGGCAATATTATTTATTCAAGTGAAGGACGAACGTGTATCATTGCGGCGAGTGCGTTGCGGTATGAGCATAAGCTTTAATAATTTAGATGCGGAATTGAGCGATGGGTGGGGGCCATAGTATATCGTTTTGAGTTGTGGTGCTTTTGAAGAGATAGATGTGATGTTTGATGTCGCTGGTATGATGATTTAATTTGGCTCTTCCAAGTTTGTGGTATTTAGTTTGAATCCGACATGAACTTTAGCTTATTAGCGAGCTACATCATTGTTTTAAACAGCCTGCAGTAGGATAGCTGTACTTGAACTCCTGATAATAATTCACACGTGTAAAAAAAACTGACTTGAAAAAGTCATTACGATAACATAATTATCTGAATAATTTTCTTAATGATTATGACGTCAGTGCTTAAATTATGACATGTTTTAAAGTAACCCAGAGCCCACTTACCCAAAAGGGAATTAATAAGTTGATATTCTGTTAATATGAAATTAAGCACCTGCTTCCTTGCAGCTACCTAGCTGTCATTTCAAAGAGTTATAACTACTATTAAATACCAATCTATTACAATTAAACGATGGCAATAGGCTCGCCCCATTTAACATGGGACATAACCATAACTGGAAAAATGTGGGTAATATAGTACACCCAAATTTTGAAGATACTCCTCTGCCTTACCTTCGGGGATTACAGGCGTGATGTTTTGTTATGTTAAACGTTCAAAAGAAATTTCTCTCAATAAATCTCTCGAATAACGAAGTAGTTTTAAATCTTCAAGTACCTATAGACAAGGCTATTGTCTATGCTATTTTTGTTCGACAAATGTTTGCAAAAGTAATGTTTGCACATCACATTTCCATCCATTTTCATATTATGTGGGCTTTCAGTACGCGACCTTCGAAAATATATTCAGATCAGTCTTGTGGAAACACTGTTATAATGCTTTTCCGATCGCGTACCGCCTTTAAGGTTATGTTAATAGATAATGTTATTATACCAAGAAGAATGTTATTAAAGTGTTAAACGTTTTAACCCTAAAGAGCTAGACAAATAGCATCCTGATGTAGGACCTTCAAAACGCTAGTCATGGTTGAGCAATAAATAGCCAGATTGATTGTTCTGGCTATTTATACAGACTGCCCCGTTGGTCTAGTGGGCTTGAGCGTGACTGCTGAGCATAAGGTTCTGAATTCGATTCACGGGTCGAGCAATGTTTTATTAGATTTTTCCATCAGGGAATTCCGATATGGCAATAGACTCGCCCCACACATACATGGAACTTAAAATACAAAACAGGCGAAATATAAGTACACCTCCACCCTTTGTGGCGTAATGATATGTTATGAATCAAAAGACTTGTAGGTACAAGTCTTTCAGTCAGTCTTTTTTTATACTGACACTGTAAACTTTACATTTACGGGAAACAGGTTTCCGTACTGTGAGAGAGAACGCGACAAAATGCACCAAGTGCCGATGCTGTTTGTTGGCAACAAATATGTGACTTCCACACGATGACTGTTCTCAATAGGACAAGGGTAACTTACCAGCTCGATGGAATTTCTTTCGCGAGACTCTCAGATCCACCTTTAAATGTCAATGACGAAGAAACTTCGATTTATTTAAATATCCTCAGCAACTGCCTAGCAAAAAATTAGTTACCTGTGTTCACTCCTCAAAATAAGAGGCAGCAGTAACTGTTCCAAACCACTGCAGATTAGTAAACAAGAAAAAACTAAAAGCAAAACTAAAAATATCTAATCTCGACTCTTACCTACTCTAAAGAATCGGGCTTTGATAAACAAAACATACAAAATGCATTTCATCAAGTCAATTCGTTAGCAAGCTAGACAAATCGGCAAAACGCGAAAACGTAGCATCCAGTCCAGCTAGTCCAGTATATTACACCGCTTACTTATTCATCAGCTATGCAAATGAAAAGCAAATAAAGAGAGAAATGGCCATCCCAGTAACGCGCACGTTTTATCTGGGAAACGATCAAACATTACGATCCCATTTCACACGACGTATTTCCATATGCGCTATAAATAATGCCGTTTTACCTTCCATCCAAATAAAGGGGGTTCCATGGAAACGTTATTTTTTACTGAAATCGCTGGATGCGGTTCGTTTGTACGGTGACGTGTTATTTTTTTAGGGAATTTAATATTGGGTATAATAAAATTTGGTGGAGTTTTATAGTACGATTCCGTGTCGACTCCGGATTGCTTTTTAGACTTTGAAATATTTTTTTACAGCCTACTCTGTCCTACTACTGGGCAAAGGGTTCCCCCTTTCCTTTCTAACTCTCCCGGTGTTATGCCTTCTCAAATTGCTAGTATATATTTCAAATTCCTTGCTTGGAAAGCAGCGAAGGGCGGTGCAACTGACAGTAACGTTGATTGCTGCAGGTGAATTAATACGGCAGCACAGCCATGACATTCGTGATTCTTTTCACGTAGGTACGCAGGCACAAGAAGCACAAGTCACAAATAAACATTTAGGCATGGACATGGTATTTTAAACCTTTTAGCAAAACAACAGGATTGAAAACAAGACACATTGAATGACCGTGAAGTGGGACGTGAGACAAAGGCAGTATTTCCGAAACTATAAATGTTTTAAATAGTTTAAACAGATCAACGAGTACACAAAAGATAAATAAACGACACATTGCATAAATAAAAACTCCCTGAACGAAATGCACATCCATTACGAGCGGAAGACAAGCGTGTTTAAATATTAATTAAGGCACAAAACGAAAATCATTACGAACGGATGCGCCATTCCAGCACTCGATAGTATGAATAATATGTTTTGCCCGAAATTAAATACCATGGTGACCATTTTATTAAATTGAGAATGAAAAAAGCAGAGAATAGATTGTGTGAGGAACATGAAAGATAATGATAGCGTGATTGCTGGCAGGAGTGAATAGCAGAAAAAAAACGTGTTGCGCGGAACCCAAGTACCTACTAGGGATGTACGGACAAAAGTTGTTGATTTGATTGAATTGTCTCATCTAGAACAGTCAAAACACACTTATCATAATTATTACGGAGACCCGAAAATGTGAGCATCATCAGTACAAAAATGCTTGTGCAGCCTTAGGGGCACAGATAAGCCCTAAGGGCTTATCTGTGCCCCTAAGGCAGCACAAGAGGCTTCCACAAGCCGAAACCCCTCTGATATCACCCTCGGCACCAAATGCGCACATAACAAAAATTATTATTTGAGGCCCATTATACTAAACACAGGAGCCAAACTAGAGGGATGTTTTTCCAACTTTTTATACGAACCTTCGTGCAAAGCCTGAACGATTTTACGGTGGAACGCATTATGCCCACAGAGTTGTGAGCAGAATTCATAATATCGTAATTAATGACGGCCAAAACATTGGCCCGAACACGTCCGACCTGCATGCAAAAACCCTTTGGAGAAGGCCGAACGACGTATTATTTATTACCCGAGGCAAGAAACGAAATTTTAGGCGTAAACAAGACTGGGGAATATCGGCTGCGGTGAATATTTTCGGTGGGACGGCAACGGCTTGTTGGTAGGTCGCATGGGATACTTTTAAGGTGTAAATTGTTAATTAAAAACCCCGCATTATTAGGTCGATTTTGTGATTTTAATGGGATTGAAATATTTAGATTCTGTATATAATTATAAACTTGGCTTAGGCTTGTCTTGTGAAACTGATAAAATGCGTGGGCATCGATAGTTCAAGACCGTTTATTTTACAGTTTCTTATTGCTTGAGTTTGCTTTCCTTGAATAATTAACTAAACATAAACGAAAGAACCAATCTCCTATAAAGTCTTCGATGCATAAACAAAATAAACAGCAAATGAAAAGTTTGTCCGTTTCTAACATCATAAATATACATCAGGCTTTCAAGTTTCTGAAAGTAAGAATCGATGGGGCTAGAAATACCGTCCGGTATTTCTAGCCCCATCGATTTATTTTATCAATAATACTCGAATAAAAATATTTATCTATCCCCTCACGAACCCTTATATTATAGGAAAATGCTAAAATAACTCTTAATAAGATCGTATTCAAAAAAGTGTACGAAGGGATCCCATTATTCAAATGAACGCCTGTTATTTTCCTTATAGCAATATCGTCTTACCTATTGATAGGTTCAAAAAGCTGTAGGCGTTACATGGAGCAACCACGTCCGAGACATAAATCTGCGTTACTTTCAAAGGAAAATCAATTGTTCCTAATTAAAAGGTATTATCAAATTAGAGTCTATTTTTAGAGAATAAAAATATGACCTCTTATAAAAATGTAAAAGCGTGGGAAGGGAGTCCCAATTTAATGTAATTAATGGGAATAACCGAAATGAAATGATTACGTAGCCAACTAGGTAGACACAACCTGTATTTTTTGTTAAAATTGTAGAGACAATAAATGTTATACGGTTTTCTTATAATAAACTACTACCGAGATTTAGCTTTAACATTGACTGGAACAGTTATTATTTTCTCCCATGCCCGTTTTTAGGATGGTTACGTAACCTGACCAGATGAAAACACACGCATGCTTGATTATGATTACCCATATAGGTACACTATCCACTGGCAACCCCGTTATCATACTGTTATTAGCCCAGCAACGACAACCACAGAATTATTGGAGGGTTAAACCGCGCGAACGTCAATACGGCATGTAATGAACCGGGTTAATTAGGGCACATATAAGCCGGTGCTCGTTTGCGGCATATCGAATAAGAGAATTTCATTTTCATGTGTAAAGAGAAATGTATTGAATACTGTATAGGATTCTACTGACTATCGAATTAAAGGAAAAATGTGTTAATTAAGACTGGCTACATCGTTAGTCCAGTGGTTGCAAACACGACTGCAGCTGTGCATGAGGATCCGACGGCCGTCGGGGCTGCAGGTTGTTCGCAAGAGATACCGCGGCCTCGAAATGAAGGGCTAAGAAGGAACATGGGTGGTTTTTAGTCAGTAGAAGTCTGACACTCCCTTTCGTTCTGCCGAAGAGCGGGAGGGGTTATTTGATGATTTCCCACCCCCCTCCCAAAGAGAAAAAAAAAAGCTGTGCATGAGGACTTTCGATTCCCAGGTGGCACAATGTGCTATTGGGTTTTTCTATCAGGAATTTCTATTTCAGCAGCAGCCACGGCGTCTGGATTTGTGCCCGGTTAATGGCAATAGACTCCCCCCCTTGTTACATAGGACTTAAACTAACAGGCGAAATGTGAGTGTGGTAATGGGTACCCCTCTGCCTAAACCTTTATGATGAACTCGTCGTGATGTTAAGTAGCTTCTAGTGGTAAAAGGTCTAGAATATGTTCACAGGGCCATTATTGGTTTCTCGAGGATTCATCAATACGGAAATTGGTTTTATTTGAAGTCCGCCATTACATAGGTTCTTAATTAAATTTTGGTTTGTTCCTAAAAACAACCTCCAAAATAGATGCAGGCTTTTTACACGCCTCATCATATTTATTGGTCATCTTCAGTATTAAGTATCAATCCCCTGGCTGGCGGCCTTAAACTCAAGGCATCCACAGGGATTTGTCCGGTTAAGCAGAAGCCAGTCTCATAGACTGAACTGCGAGATGCCATTTCGAAAAAAAAAAAAAAAAATATTAAGTATCAATAAAGCACTAAGCATGATTTACATTGGTCAAGTGTATAAGCTACCGTATCGCACCGCACCGCTTTTCCTAGCTGCTGTACCTAGTACTGTGTGCTTAGTAGATTAGCACAGTGAGCATCGAAATTGGTATAAACTGAGTGGACAGTAGCGAGTAAACAGTCACCCGCCATTTGCCACAGTACTTGTAGTCGCGTAGACTCGTCACTCTACTTGACCAGTGTAAATCGAGCTTCACTGCGTAAGTTACTTGTAGGCAATAAGCGTCAAGATTATCGACCACATCATCGCTTTACATTATTTTGGTAGCTTGATAGTAGGCAAATGTGAGCTTATCAGGTAATTAAAAGTGGTGAGGTATGTCATTCTTATCTCTATCGCGTTCAAAGATAAAATACTACTGAATCATCGACGAACTTGTTGCCAAAAAACACCAGAAATAACGAAAAAAAACAGAATTGGTTGAGTTTCCAAAGCATCCCAAAGAAAGTCCTGTTAGCCTTAGGCCCGGGCTCCACCAAAGCAGAAAGGACCAGCCCTGTGGGTATCAGCCAATCACATTCGTAGAATTATTCCACATCGCGCCTCTTGTCTCTCCGGTGATTGGTTGAACCTTGCACGTCTCCACACCGGTTAGGTATATCCTAATCTCTCCACATTCCAATCCTTTAAAAAGAGGCTAATAGGACAGTTTACATTAGGTCTTTTTTCTAGCAGCTTCGCTCCGTTATGTGCGGGAATAATCTCACGGGAACTTTGAAATGTAGCCTTAACCTCTTGAACGTCCGCAAACATTGCTTGAATGTCTTATGATCCACCGGGTGATCATAAGGACGCTCGAAGACTTAATCACTTGGGGTTAATGTAGCTTCCCGTAGGTGAAAGAAATCCTTCTGCGAGGATGTCATCTCGCGGAAGGAGGCAGCGGAGCGCGTCAGGGAGGAAGTCTCTCTCACTGACGCAATCCGTCGCAGGAGGGCAGGGTGGCGGAGGAGACGCCATGGCGAACTGATGCCGCCCTAGGAGGTGGCAGCGGGCGATAGATCGGGGAGTCTATTCGATATCGCATCGCACGGCCCTCATGAGTGGTGGCGATGTCTCAGGTGAGCCCGGACAATGCCAAAGAAGCTTGAAGCCCGGAGGCGGGCTGCGCTGGATGGGTTGCGAACGTTATGCGTAGCAGTTCTCGTGGCCCATCCAACAAGGCGACAGTAGGTTCACGGCGGTGTTTTTCAGTGGGTGCAAGCCACACAACCGCCGTCTCCCCGGACGGTGCAGTATGCGTTAGGCATTTTTCGCCGCTCAACAAAGAAAAAAAAAGGTGATAGAAATTCGCGAACTCGGATCTCTAGTTCCCCTCCACCCTACACCCCTGGGCCCACAAACATACAAACAAGTTAATCTCTTTATGTATAATATTAGTATAGACACCATATTTGTTGGGAGTAACTTTTGATTTTTGATTGGAAGCAGCTGATTTCACATGGAGTGGCTTCCTATCGCAACACGATACCCCCTTGTAAAGCTGGTTGTCAGATTCTCGGGTAACCCCTAACAACCGTCAAACTCTTGGCGATTACTGTAATTATTAACGTCTTACCATAGGGTACTTTCCAATATGTAATAGATGGTCACATTGGACACCTATCCACAAAACCGACTTCGGCAAACATTGCTTACCTTTGAAAATCGACCTATGCGGCTGTTTCACACAATTCACATAACGCTCTCTTATCACTGACAAGGTAAAAGTGTGTGATGATTTGTTTTTAGACAAAACTTTCTTGTTAACATTACACTTTCATATATATATTACAATAGTGAAAACTACCTATGAGAATGATTGAGTGAACCTTGCAAAACGGGGTAGTGACCCATTTCCTTAAGTGATTACAACTGATGTAAAAAAAGGTATTTGCTATTCATACCCCTTTACCTAGATTTGAGCAATTTTCCTTATTATGTAAGGACTTATACCAAACAAGGTAGGTAAATTACCCGAAAAAAGTATTTATATACCAATAAGGTCTCTATAAATAGAACCTCAAAAACCAACCGTAAAGTTTGTATAGGCAAATTATTATTTATGTTAAAAACGTTATGGTCACCAATTCAAAAAGATTATACGATTTTGTGGATGTGAAAAATGTTTTATACCATGAATTTACAATTGAAATATTGTTAAAGATATTGTTTACGTCTCGCGTCATAATGTTTACATCCAGGACGATGCAACATAGTTTTCAAAAGGCAACAAAATCTACTTACCTTTGAATTCCTCGTGTACTCGAACGTCCAGCCTCAAAGTCTTTTATCCACTACAAAAACTTTTAAGTTCTAACAAGATTAACACACTATAATCACACTAAAGTTTTGAATTTAATATTTACAATGCCATCCGCCAACATAAACACGGTACAGAAACTAACCTAACAAAACACACTATAAAATTAACTTATCACTTCACAACAAACGAACGAAAGAAAAAAAATAACTTCGAACACTAGTTTTTGAGAAGAATTTCGTCAAATATTTGTATTTTTGATGAAAATAATTGAAAACAGAGTCGATTCTGCGAGCTTGTTGTCAAAACTGTCATTTGTTCGACGCCATGGAAATGGCGCATGCGTACTAGGGTGGTTTTGTTTTGCGCATGACGCTGTCTAGTTGGCTTTTATTGAGAAGATTAAAAACTTTTTGGTGGTTTAAGGAATGTTTTTAAGGCCTCTTTTGTTGTAGTATTTTATATTCATGTTTTAGTCGGAATTATTTTTTGTGTTAGATTTTAATTGGACGGTGTAGCTGATCTACAGCGGAGAAATATCGAAAAGTAGTAGGTTCAATCAGTATTTGAATTTTAGTGGTCGCAAACGCAACTAATGAGCATGAGGTTTTGGGTTCGGTTCCCAAGATGGGCAAAATGTGAATAGGTTTTTCTATCACAAACTTCTCAACAGTAACCACAGATTCGATTTTGTTACTAGTTGAGGGCAAAAGGCTCACCCCCTATTTCATGGTTCTCAAACAACATCAGGCGATAGTAATTGGCTACAGTAATTAAAAGTTTTCCGCGAGATTATTCTAGTCTCATGGATAACTTTTATACGGACGGATGATTTTCTACGAAGCATGTGACACTTTCCACGCTATTTCTTACAACTCTATACTTCAATAACAGGTCTACTCCAAAGCAAGGAAAACCGCTTCAGATTCATAGACCACTCTGCTCTAGAGTGTAAATAGTTGTTCCACATGGATAGGCCATTTAGTAACGTGTCTTTAATGTCAGTTTACGGGAGCTGGTGGAAGCTACTGGAAGTGCCAAACTAGTCACCTTTAGGTTGAATCAATTGACGGCACGGTTGGCGCAGTGGCTGAGCGATTGGACTGCTGCGCTCCGTGTCGCTGATTCGATCCCCGCTCGGAACAAATATTTGTATGGCCTACAGATAGTTGTTTCGGGTCTGGGTGTTTGGTTTGTGTATGTGAGTTTAAATATTTGTAAACGCACCCACGATACAGTAGAAATTCCTAGTGTGAGGCAACGTTTAAAATAAAAATAAAAATTCCAACAACACGCTAAAAAGACGAAGTGTACTAAAATAAAATATTTCTACCACTTACTTTCATCATCATTCTCTTGCCCTTATCCCAATTCATTTGGGTTTCGGCGCAGCATGTCTCGTTCTTCCATACATCTCTGTTTCTCGCCATCTCATGAGACACCTCCTTCTTACCAAATTGCTTTAAAGGTCTTAAATACAAAAGTCCTAGTTTAATTAGTATTAATCTCAGAGAATGTAATCTTGATAGTCTATCGGCATTAAAGGGGAGCTTTTTTAGCGAATTTAATTAAACTTTAGACAGTTAAGCTTGAACACGAACATTTCGTTAAAACTCTTCAGCAAAGTTTTGTCATAAGTCACCCACATAATACGCCTCTTCGAGGATGAGACAGCTTACAGTTTTGTTTAATTTTTGTAATTAGAAAATCTTTTCTTAATTACTTTTTGCGTGATAGGTATATCAACTTTATTATTTATTTATATTTATTTTTCAAAGTCTTTATTAGTTTATTAGTGAATATGGTTTAACAATACAGTTTACAAACGATCTTATTCTATTTGTATACTAAATACGATTTATGTCGTTACACAGGCTACTATCGCCTTTACAAACATTAAAACATAGTATTATTTAAAAATATTTTACAATTTTTATCAACTTTATTGCGAGTTCTTCAAACGCTAGCCATATCCAAACATTAAATATATCTAAGATACAACCCTGGTCGCAAGAGCGACTTCTGAGCTGTGGTCTTTACATTCATGCCCAGGTTGGGCAAAGTAATTTGGGTTTTTACATCAGGAGTTTCTCAGTATGAGCCCCGGAGTCGTCTGGATGTGTGTCCGATTTAAGACAATAAGCTCGCCCCTATTACATAGGACTTCAAAATAACTGGCGAAATGTGGGTGTACTACAAAGTACCTCTGCTTTATCTTGTCCTTTGGGAGTTACAAGCGTGGTAAAAAGAAACCAATAATGAACTAGGTGTCAGTTACTGACACACTTATAATTGGTTTATGTTTTGTGAAGTTGAACTGACAGTCAGTCCATACATTTCCAATACAACATCAAATGATTGAATGAACAAATCCTAAAAGTATTAATAGAATTTCCGTGACAACCTACAACTCACAATTGAATACAAATCGCTTATATTGGGACCCTAAAAATATCATAAACGTGAAACGGAGGCGTATCGTGGGCCAAACGGCTCCTGTCATAAATGGTGACATTTGCTAAACTACAATACGACTAAGGGTGAGAGCTAACATAAAAAGAGCTTTCGCCTAGCCTGTAAATACTCCTCAATTGTCTGTGTGAAGTAGCAAGAAGAGGGGCGCGAAAGGTCAGTTGTAATGGTTGGCTTACAGGCAGGTTCCTTTTTTCGTATCTTCTTTTTTTTAAGAATAGTGTGCACTAAACATACGCTATCAGGCCGCTAGCGTGACTCGCTAGTTTTTTTTATAAGCCACATGCTTACATGCAAATGTTTTGTAATATAAGGCTGAAGGGAATGCATTATATTAGTTTGCTTCGTAATGCTAAATGGGCCTATTTAACTTAGAGCGAATTCATGGAATTTCAATTCGCTTTGGTACTTAATTGCGTAAAGTATTTTTATGGTCCATTATTTTAATGGATGCGAATTCTTTTGTTTAATTATTATGAAATGGTTTTCTTTGTATTACCAATTATTTTGTAATGTGGGGCTCCCCCTAGCGAGATGGAATGAGAACCTTAAAAAGGTAGCCGGGTCAGACTAATGCGAAAGACCGAGAATATGGTATTGTGGAAAAACAGAGGAAACTCTGGTATTTATGGGTGGGCACCCATCCACGGATCAACCGAGGCAAGTGCGGCTTAACCTGAAGATCGACCTTTAACTCCTCTCCCTCTTCCTCAAACATATTTATGAATATTTCTTAAACACGTCGTAAAACAAAGGTATATCTCAGTAATCCCCTGAAACATCCACTGAAATTGGATTGCTTATTGATTTTATAACATAAACCACACAACTTGCGTGTAACATTACAATAACAATCATTTAAATGACACAATTCAATATCAGTATTACCACGTTTATTATCAACACATGTGAAACTAGTGGCTTATAAAAGTAGCTCGTGTGCGACTTATTATTAGTGTATCGCGTGACTCAAAATATCGATAGAACAAAAGTAGTGGTAGTGGCGTTCGTGGTGCGAATACCAACGTTGCACCTCGTCTTGGAAGAGAACTTTTGGCCTCAGGGAGTGGTATTCCGTAGCTTCCGTATCACTTAAACGCACAGTGATAGTGCACAAGTAAAGTGTTGGCGCTTTCGGTTTTATTGTTGGAATTCACTCTTTGGCAAGATTAACTTGTTCGGAAAAAGATAAAGCATAAAATGTTTTTCATATTTTTTGCCAATTGTAAGCAAGTGCGACTTAACCTAAAAATCGATCCGAGAGACTTTTATTTAACAACAAGCTCCATTGATGCCATAAATTGAACTAGAACTACTTTTCGTCTGATAGAAAAAATGTATTTCAAAAGTTATTTTCAGACTTCTTTAAGCCAGACATTTTATCTTATTCAGTACCACTATCAACTTTACTATCAATAAGAGGTCACCAGCCAATCACGACACCCCATCTCGTTCCCTTCAATCAATGCCAACATTCATTGACTATAAGCAGCTGTCAGATCCTTTTCCTTTCTGTTCATCCTTCTCAATGACCTTGGTTTTATTTTATCCGCTTAAAGGTTAACGCACAGTTGTAAGTTCTGCATGGAGTCTGCATCATCACAACTAGAGTCCTTAGAGTTTCTTTCAATGGAACTGCATTTGCAAGGGACACTTATAAGCATCATAACGGTATCGCCTTGGGTCGGGATCAGCTGATAAACAGTAACAGTATAAATCGTATAATTATGGAGGTGTCGGATGAAATGACGAGAATTAGATAAGTATGGAGGAAGAAAACTGTCAGGCTGAGTTAGCCCTAAATGAATTGGTAGAAGGCCAAGAGAATGATGATGTGGATTCTTCCGTATGGAACACGATCTACAGCTCAAACAATGCTTTATTGTGAATACTCGTAGAACTGGAGTGGAGTTGGCTTAGTGTTTTTGTAATGCTTAAAACCCACCAGTTTTCTCATACGCATGCTGGAGTGGATACATTTACTTGCTTAAGGTAGGAGGACTTCCAGTTAAAGACGAACCGATAAGCCAAGGCGTTGCTGGATCCGTGCAATGCTTTTAAAGAGCATCACATACCGCTTGGACGAAGTGGTACACGAGTAACGATTCACGGTTTCTATGTAGAGCCGAGGCGTGGGCAGTTATGCTGCGTTCCTTCTCGTCAGCAACTCATAATATCACGTAAGGCAGGGTAAGGCAGAGGTGTAGCAACAGTACATCTACATTTCGCCAGTCTTAAGTTCCATTTATAATAGGGGCCGAGCCTATTGCCATCAACCAGGCAGTAATACAGACTCCGTGACTGCCATTGAGAATTTCAAATAACAATTTGTCCGACCCGGGTATCAAACTTAGGGCCTCATGCTCAGCAGTTGCACTTACGACCACTAGACTAACGAGGCAGTAGTGATGGTTTAATAATGTTCCTATGAACTAGAACTACCAGTGGTTTCATTTATTGTCGTATTGTCGAAACCACCCTGGATACATCTCAACCTCAAAAATAAATTATAAAAAGGCGTAGGGGTGGCGGCCCGGGTACCTTGCACACCTACCGCCCTCGCGTCTTGACGCCGTCTCACCTCTTGATTATGAGGACCACGGCCTAAGTGTCCGTTGACCTTTATCACTTTTTAACCCTCACCCCCGGTCCGGTTAAAGTGTATAGCCGTTCATTTGTTTAATCAAGAGACACTTTATTTGATCAATTGTCCCGCTCTGTTGTCATTGCCGGCATTTTGGGTTTTCCTTTTAACTAATGGTATTTGACTGTTGGTTTTTTTTGGTTTTGTAAGTGCTCTGGTTATTTGTGTAATTGTTTGTTTAACTTTTATTGCGGTTGCAGGATTATCGCCCACAAAGTTTAGCGGGCGGTAGTGTACGGGCCTAAATCGCGTGCATGTCGCTTAACTCCTGCCGCATCGCGCGAGGTCATGAACGGAGCCTTAGACTGGGGTGATCATCAAACTGCTGATTAGTTTAAGGTCGAGCTAGGATAGGTCATGTTACTCCTCAATCTATCGGATAAGCAGAGTGTATGAAGTGACGTAACTACAATAGATTAACCTTTGAGATGCTGTCGCAATGTGTCTTAAGCATGCAATGTTGGCGCCCCCGCGCGTCGCCGGTATTTTGAAAGGATGTATTTGAAGTTTTTATGAGAAATAAATTGCGGTCTTTGTAGAGAATGACGGAAAATTATGCATGTGATCAGTTCAATTATCAAATTAAAGTTTCAACAAATATTAAAAGACCATTTCAATTACATGTTTTGTCCTAGGTAATTTGACCAATTTTAAATGGTAACAAAATCAATTAAGATAATTTTGGTAGAGCTACATAGCCAATGTGTATTGGTAATTAAATAATACTTGTCAATTAATTCAGTAATATTAGAAAAGTGTTTGCATTAAATGTACGTTTCCAACGTACATAAAGATCAAGTCACCGTCAGCATTGTTGAATATTCATAAATCCACTTTTTCTATGGAGATGATAACAATAAAGATTACACTTGACAAATAATTATAATTTAATAAAATCTTTAAGCATTTTAAAATTTTTAAGCACCTCATCCAATTTAAGTCCATCTAGCTCTCATAAGTTTAGTAACCTAACCAAACGAACAAGGTCACAAGTTTCAAAACAAATTTCATCAAAAATCACCTTTTCAGTCACAATTAATAACAAATTCGCATGAACATTGCAATCTGCTTCAAAAATCTATAATTACAATCTCCGTCGTAACTTTTGTAAATTAATATGCACTTTTGATATTTCTATCGACATTTTGAAATTGAAATTGATTTTGATAATTTTGTTTTAAATTTTTTTCGAAACCTTCACTTGCTGCAATACCCCTTAATGTATGGAGGTTGCATTACATTCCATTTCACAAAATATCGGAGAAAAAACTTGAATGAGGCTGACTCAGGAACGTGAAGATTCTTTCTTTCCCGGCAGTGACCAAGGCCATAGTCAACAGCAGAGATGTATGGGAGGCAGCGGCGTTCTTCTGCGAGGATAATATCTCGTAGAAAGATGTGCCGGTGTGCGTCAGGGAGGAAGACTCCCTCCCTCGCTGACGCGGTTCGCAAGAGGACAGTGCGTTGAAGGAGGTGCCATGGCAACCTAAGAGTTGCCAGCGGGCGATATATTGGAGATTCTATTGTCCTCACATTGCATGGCCCTCATGAGTGGTGGCGATGTCTCGGCTGAGCCGGACTACGCCAAAGGAATTTGGAGCCCGGTGACAGCCGCTGGATGGGTCGCGATCGTCATGCGTAGCAATTCTTGCGGTCTATAAATTACACATGGTTAAGCCTGTGTGTGGGTTCGAACCTACAAGTTACAATTTGGGGTCGTCACCACTTGGCCAATAGCTCTCAGAATTAAGTAATTAATACATAGACATTATGATTGTACTCATTGTCATGAACTTCTTTTACGAAGAGACCGACTTAAAAAATCTACTGTCCCTGACGATATTATCACCAGTCGCCATTCTATGTTTCAAAAGATAACCCAGAAAGACAAATCTTGATTTCTTAAAGACATAGCTACCTATTAAAACAATGTGGTGTTGGTATATATTACTTAAACGATCTTGAAGGCAATAATTCCCGCTGAAATGGGGTCTATTACTACAATGTAGCTTTACGTAGGCTGCAAGTACAAAATTACCTACTTCTACTAAAGTACCAAAATTAATTTACTAACTCACATTAAACACGCTTTAATTTAAGGCCTTCTATAGCAGTGGCTTCAACTCTAACCTTCTCAGAAACACCTACAAGAAACAAGAAGAAATATTAATTAATCATTATGAATACCTATCAACAGCCGGCACATTTTGTAAGATTACTAAGAGGAGCTTGTTGTTAAGATTGCCTAACACCTTCCCACTAGACTATTGTTAGAATTTCGTTAGGTTGTTAATCCTTAAGTGGAATGTAGTTACATATTTACTTATGCAGGTATGATTACTGTCAAAATTTCATCAGAATGCGTCAGTGCTTCCAGTAGTTTGCTTAGTATAATCAGCCAGTAATGTTGCTACTGATATAAACATCTTCGCTATAAGCAGGTGTGGACGATCATCAATATTGATGAAGTTTTTTGCCCATTCTTTTTCATAAAGATTTGCGTTTTGAATGGGCGACTACGTTACTTTCACAGGCTATTATGCCTTGTATTTGTGACTGCAGCTTCGTTTTTTTTTTCATCATCGTTTGCTAATTCAGAGACGAGTGTCTCTGATTGGCTAAATTACGTGTTAACGCAATGCTCCCATCTATTATATGCGCCAGTGAAGAATGGAGTTCACGTTAATATTCATATTGTTTGCGTTCCATAACGTTGATATAAGGTGTTACAAAAGGCTTACAGCCAATCACAATATTTTTGACGCAAATCATCGGATGGGAATCGAACTCAAAAATATTGCAAGGATCTAAACCTAGAAAAGCTTACAATTATTACAATAGGACATACGCCTACACCATTGAAATGGTTCCTTGTTCAGTTCTTTTAGGGACCAAAAGTTCAAGTTTAATACAAAACGTCGTCATTAAACGAGATTTCTCAATAAACATCTCAAAGCTAAAGGTCGTATCATACGAATCAATGAAACGTACATACCTGCCTACACACACCTACGCAATAAAAGGTCAAGTGTATAATGATATCAAGTTTCTCAGTATTTATTTATATATTTCGGATTGAACGAAATGACATGATCCGACATAAATTACCTAATGACATTTGGACAACACGTTAATCTATATTTAGTTGAAAAGTTCTCTTCATAAGCATTGTCATAGAGTCCCACTACTTCTGGATGTAGGCCAATAATTGTAACAGTCGCCATGTACTTGCATCATATCATCAATAACACAATTTCAACCGAAAAGCCACTACTGCAGAATATGGGTTTCTTACAACCGTCCCAAGCGTCGCCACGTCAATATCGAATCCATCGGTCCTCTCTCCAGAACTTTTCGGCCCTTTTAATCGATTTCAACAAAATTAAATCAAAAATTAAAAGAGGACTCGGAAGATCTTTTCAGGTTTTTTTATTTTATTTATTGGCCTGCACTGTCCCACTGCTGGGCCTTCCCCAATTCCTTCCAAGAGCTCGTTTCCTGTGCCGCCGAACCCCCTAACACTCGTGGTACGTGTCTAGATCATCACGCCATTTCTTTCTAGGCCGACCTCGGCGGCGGCGCAGACCGTCTTCCGGCAACCATAGTGTGGACTTGTGGAGGCTTTTGCCCAGCGGTCATCGCCAATTGAGGATTAGTAAAAATAATATTTAAAGATTAAAATCTCAAAAGATATTTTTTGTCGAAAATGTCTACGTAGCGATATACCACTAATGGTAACTAGGCCTCTGCACTTTATATCGTTTTCATGTTAATAAACACTTAAGATCACTGTCAAGATATCTCAGTATTTAAGCTCTAAATACAGCTATCTCCCTCGACTCATCGCTGCCAACAAATAACTTAATATACGTAAACATATTCTAGTTTGTAGATATTTCACGTGTAACATTGCTTCGTATCACTGCATGCATTGCATTAGGAGACCCTACTATGGTTGCCATGGGAAGAGTTCGAGAATTTTACACTCGGATATGTTTTTTTGCAAACAAAACAGAGAAGCAGATTCTTGACAAGATTTCTTGTTCTCTAAAAGAAGCTATATTTATGGGATAGGACCATTAACTGTCAAAAATTGTTTTCTTATTTATAGTATCCTAAATATTTTAAATCTTAGATTTTAGATGAAAAGTGAAAACTAGGCAAGGCAAAAACAAGGCGTTACCGTTTAAATTAAGTCCTCTTTGCTAATATTGAAGGGAGGAGGGTGTTGATATTAATAAGGCAATTAACAAACTGAATTAATTTAATACATAATATGGAATTATTATCATATTTTCGATCATTTAGATACAAAAGGAACAAGGTTACGAAATATGAATTTTAATAAACGATTTACTTTAATTAAGTAGCTTGTTGACGTGACAGAGACACTAATAAAGTTAGATAAAAATCGGATTGTTCTCGTTGTGACTTATAAATGTTGCAAACCCAGACACTTTAACAAGGATAACAGAATTCGTTTTGCCATTTTATTACTAAATACACCAAACAATACTATTAATCCCCTGTTTTCTATCTCTAACAAATATTTTATTGTCAAGATCAACATTGTTTCGTCATTATCAACAATATTCTGCATTTATTCCGATTTATCAGAAGTCGATAATATCATGTCTTCCCATTCCATACACCTGTGTATCTACCGGTATCTCAGACTTAAGTATTGCAGGAGAGATTTCATCATTGCAGTCCTGCTGCCCAAATCAAAATTTCTTCTTCAACCATATCTGTCTCTGAAAGCCAGTCAGTAGTATTTTGTAAGCAGCATCCTTTTTAAGTTTCAACAAAACAGCGACCTATTACTGTATAAATAGAGTCCATATCATCATCTTCCTGCCCTTATCCCATTCCATTTGGGGTCGGCGCAACACGTTTTCTTTTTCCATTCTTTTCTGTTAGACGTCACGGTAGCGTTTACTCTTTTCTCATCATAAATAGAGTTCATACACAAAGTTGAATTTAAGTCAAACTTGAATTTTCTCCCAGCAAACTTCTCATCTCACTCTCGTTCAAAACTCACTCACACTTGCCTTCATCTAGTAGTAGGAGCCACGTCAGAGATCTGTATCGGGAGCTGCGCTCCCAGGTGTATCCAGTAATAAGGATGCAGATACACGACACGACAACTGTGAAATTGCTTGATCGTGATGTATGCTGCGACATTTGGCGGAGGACGAGTGTGTATCCGAATACGGTTGCAGTTGCAGTGCGGAAAAAGTTCGAAAGTTTGAGGATGCGAATGGTAAAAAACTTTACTGATTGGTTTTCCAAATAAGTAGCGGTAAGTATGTATAAATTACAGGTTAGGTGAAGCGACGGTCTCCACCGTTTGTCTGGATCAGAGTTGCTGAGAATCGAATTAAGTGGCGTGCGATTGAAGAGGCCTACGTCCAAAGAGTGTCTATCGAGTTTCTTCTCGTAGTTGCCTGAGATCTTTTTGGACAAGTTCTTTCACAAGTTATTATGCTTTATTACTGTGACTAGCTTCGTTGTATTTTTTTTTTTGACATTCAAAAGTGCCTGTAATGGTATAATTAAAATAAATGCTTTGAGTTTGAGTCTGGCAGTGGAGTACTATAGGCTAATGATGATGATGATGTGATGTATAAAATAATGATTGATTAAATTGATTGATGCTTCATTAAGTTAAGCATGAAAATATAGACGTCTGCATACCTACATATCAATTGTAGTCATTGGATGGATAGCTGTCCACACTAGCCGTGAGTGCGGTGGTTTTGTCGAACTCGCACTGCCATCGCCTATATTATATTTTTCAATATGGGTTCTTATTTAAATTGTCAAGATTAACTTAATGATAAGCACGCAAAAGAGATCACCAGAATCATTGACCCAGCAACGACTTTTTTTAACTGCATCAAATACCATGAAACCTATCTGTTTATATTCCACCAGATTCGTTCCCAATATTAGAAAATACGATCCCTAATCCTTTTAACGTTTACATTTCCTTCAGAAAAAGAGGAAACATATTGATGGGGTGGAAATAAATTTTCGTTTACATACGAGTACCCGTCTGTGGCGCGAAAGGAAATTAATATCCTGTTATAAAAGTTGTTTTTCTTCGACGTGACTTTCTATTGTTTTGTTGATGCGTTTTGAGCAAGGTTATGGTTTTGATACTGGGTTGTGAAAACAATATGAATGATAGTTTATGGTATTTGTGTACCCAGGTTACTTATGTATAGGAAGCGTGTGCAGGGTTTTAATATTATTTGACAAAACTCCACAGACTGTCTTATTGGTCGAAAACACGTCTGCTGAGCAGGTGATCCTGTATTTCATTCCCGGGTCGGGCGAAGTGTTATTAGGTTTTTCTATCAGAATTTTTTCAGTAACAGCCACGGAGTTTGTGTTCCTGCCCAGTTGATGGCAATAGGCTTGCCCCCTATTACATGGGCCTTAAACATAACTGGAGAAATATGAACTTGGGCCACCTCTGTCTAACTTTTCTGGATTCTGTAATCGTGATGTTTAGTTATAACGCTACAGAGTGCAGTGTAACAAAGTTTAATTTTGATTTATTTCAATCGTCATAAATATTAACATAATTTACAAACTATATATAAAAATGATTTAAAAAAATGAAAAAACTACTAGAGGGCCGCAAAAATACGTCCACATCGCTGTCATCAGGAATAGTGCCCAGAATAGCTAGCAGCATCGAAAGAAACAAAAAAAATACTTTATTTGGCACAAGGCAAAAGTGCACAATATAAAGAAAAAGAAAAACAATTGTCAATTGTGATTAAACAATCATTAAAATTATTTGTGTGACGTTTCACAACCTAATTAAGTTTGACCCAAGAGAAGGAATAATAATCACCTCAATTGTAGGTGTAAATATAACATGTAAGGTGTTTCTGAAGATTACAAGTGTAATATCAACAACGTGTCTTCTGAAGACAAACATAAACTTTATAACCTTCCGAATGCCAATAAATCGAAAGAACTGCGCCTCGCGTCGCTTTATCTTCCTTAAACAAACAGTAAAAAACTGGCGGGACTATGTTTCCTTCACTTATACTAACTTCACTTTCATTCACATAATTATATCCGTCACCTTCGTTTACTTCATCCGTCCTGAACATCACTCGGAGATCACGAATTTTTGAACAGTTACTTCTCACAAATTTAAATCTACGATAAAAGTCATTATTTTGGGACAAATTACTACCGTTGCAATCCAATACCGAAGCAATTGGGAAAACCAAACGGTTTATAATTGATTTATGGCAATTGCGAGGGGAGACTCGAAAAATAAAATGCCAATCTCCTTGCCAGACTTTCCCTTCAATGCCGTCTACTTCCCTCCAGACTCCAGACTTGAAACTTACCTTAGAGAGAATCCTCAAAGAATTTACTGTTCAGACAGTAGGTAAATATTATCGATGTTCCGCCACAAATATAATCAATCACATTGAGGTGTCTGTGTGTAATGGCCAGGTGCTCATTACAGTAAAACAACACCAAGATAAAGCACACATTCGTCTGGCAGGTACATCAATTGTGACAGAACGTTTATTAAAGCTGTCTGAGGGAGTAGACAACAATAGGCTATTACGAAACCATTACCAAACTACGAACTATCAAGCCAGCAACAGGCGTCGATGTAGATATCATTAACAAAACCCCAGTCATCCGTAACGCAAACTACATTACACACCTACTAACAGATAAGTGCATATTTTCTCCACCCTATTCCGTATACCAGTATTCCCATTTCATACGTATTTGGTGCAAGCGCCAAATACGATAAGTCGGACGCTTTCAAGTACCATTCAAAATGCAGTTAATTGAATTACGCTCCCCACTCATCGGTTTTGCGACGGCTTAATGAGTTTTCATGTATTGTCAACAGTTTTATAGGTATGCATACGTTAGTGTTTATTGATTCTAGTTCGAACTAGGAAGCGGTGGTGGTGTGAGTGGATTGTAGTGTAGCAGGACAATTTCCGCTGTTTATAGCAAATAATAGCCTGGTTGCTAGCTATGCCTTTGTCAGGAAATGGGCTAGTTACCGTACAGCATTTGCATTCCCACAATGAAGTTTTAATTAAGGATGAGAAGAGGTGTGTATCCAAGATGGTGCCTGGACAGTTAACGAGCAGGTTTTAAAAACCAAAACCTGCATAGTTCAAACCTATTTTTTTTTTTTTTTTTTTGGGGGGTGGGAAGTCATCAAATAACCCCTCCCGCTCTTGGGCAGAGCGAAAGGGAGTGTCAGACTTCTACTGACTAAAAACCACCCATGTTCCTTCTTCGCCCTTCATGTCGAGGCCTCGGTATCCCTTGCGGACAACCCGCAGCCTCGACAGGGCATAGTTCAAACCTCATATTACCTTTGCCCAAATGTATAACAATTGACAAGCAAGTTATAATTTAAGCCTGTAAAGTCCCTGTGCAGAGTACGCAGCTTCTTCTCATACCTACATTACAACACACCAATAAACATTTTTCCCCAAGGGTAACCCCATAGGAATAAAAGCTCGTCCTTGTCTAGTGTCAGACACTTTGGTCTGGTCGTACACGCATACAATTTCTTAATAGGCGCGCACCTAATGTTTCTGAAGAAATTGACAAGTATAAATACATTTGAAAGGTCACCTAAAATATTTACCTAGTAAGTAACTTCAATAATTACATAATGGCTTAGCCACGTTCTAGGATCGACACCCACCATAAACCAGTAGATTTATGTTCAAAAGCTTTCCAGCGATAATTGGCGTTCTGTGAGTTTTCTGCCTAACCGTGTCTTAATGGACTATTACGTGGATATTAACGAAATTGTTACTGATAATGTTTAACTAGCAGAAACTAGAAAAAAGTCACCGGCAAATGACTTTTTTCAAAACTTAAACAAACTTGTGTTTTAAGCTTTCACGGTCATCCCGCGATCATGGCGCTTATAACAGCCATGCAATATTGAAAATTAAAAAATTAAAGTCACGGAAGATATCCCGAAAGTGATCGTGAAAGTTTAAATGAACTTGCATGAAAAAAAAAGATGGTTACATTACAGCACACTTATTTGCAGCTAATGTAAATGACTGTGTCTACAATATTATCCATACTGGTTGTACAGAACTATATGGACAGAGTAACCATGGAGTTTCTTGCCGGTTCTTCTCCATAGGAAAAGACCGATGCACCTTTTGTCGACGTTTTATAAGTGCCCATGTGTACATAGTAGGAAATATAATTTTATTTATATTTAATCTCGATGACGCAATCGTGATGACGTTAATGTAATATTTCATTAAAATATTTCAGGTCTCTTGTAAGAAAACCGTCCGATACCAATGATATGAGGTAACCCAAAAAATATGCATAACACACAACCCTACAGATCCAACTAAACTTCCACCACAAAACAGTACCTTCATCCATCGAACAATGAAATTAATTACATCACTCATTGCTAATGAAGTCTGTTGGTAGCGAGACAATATTTGCTCACACGCCCCTCCCGCCTGCCTCCCTCCGCTGTCGCCTGCGCACGCCAGGATCATCCTTTGTTCTGGTTTCAGTGAAGCTATTATGAATCTGGAGTGTTTGTTCGCTTATTATGTTTGTGTATCGATATTTATTATGATTATGCGTGTGCTTGGCAGGTTCCCGTGCAGCGTGGATTGTTAGCTGTGATGGATTGTAGTTGTGGCTTTGTGTTTTGGTGAGGAATCTTCAGAGGAATTAAGATATTTTCGTTCCAATCTCTTCTGCACATAACATAACATCGAGCTTGTAATTCCTGAAGAGTTTGTATTAATGGTAATTCTTCATTAGTAATCGATAAAAAATAATTTAAATGCATTCAAAAAGTTACACTATCGCATTTACAATATTTTATACTCATCATCAGCCTATACTTAATGTTCTCACTGCTGAGAGGCAGGCTTCTTCTCTATAAAATGGAATGGGCTACAATCCACCAGACGGGCCCAGTGCGGGCTGGGAGATGCCTCATGTCTTCGGATTACTGGTTTTAGGACAACCCGGTTTCCTCACGATGTTTTCCTTCACCAGTTTTAAGAGCAGTGGATCACCACTTAAACAAATAACACAAAGTAATGCGCCTACCATGAATCGAACCAGATAAAGGTAAACTAAAACATGGTCACCGTTTTCCCTGCTTTCTGTTCCCATAAAACAACAAAAAATAAATAAAATAAATGTGCCTTAATATTGCAAAAAGCGTGACACACTCACGTGGTATTCATTATCACGGATATCAATAAAATTAGCATCTGGATGCGACACAGTGTGAAATGAGTTCTTTTGCCTCTTAACTTTGATTGTGTCATAATTATCGCGTCAAGTTATGTCATTTTGCACCACGTTGCATTGGTATGCGTTGCGTTTATTGCCCATCTAGGACAATGTGGATCTCTGGTATTTTTCCTTAAAGCATTTTATTCGTAACAGTTAGTAGTGCTCTAGGCACTATGATTTGTTAACAAATATTTAGCCTATATTATAAGTCAACCTTCTGCAAGGAATACAGCACTTCAGAGACCTTGCTCTATATAACATTGTGCTTGACTTATTTATTTTTCTATCAGAAAAAGAAAAAAAGAAGAAAGATATTTCTCAGTAGCAGCCAACGGAGTTTGGATTAATGTAATAGGTCGGGGCTGCGGGTCCCGTCGAGGCTGCGAGACCCGTCGAGGCTGCGAGACCCGTCGAGGCTGCGAGACCCGTCGAGGCTGCGGGTCCCGTCGGAGCTGCGGGTTGTTCGCAAGAGATACAGCGGCCTCGACATAAAGGGTTAAGAAAGAACATGGGTGGTTTTTAGTCAGTAGAAGTGTGACACTCCCTTTCGCTCTCGCCAAGAGCGGGAGGGGGTTATTTGATGATTTTCCACCACCCAAAAAAAAAGGTTTACCCGCTATTACATGGGACTTAAAAATATCTGACAAAATGTGGGTTTACTGTTAGGTACCTAACTCTTCGGGGTCTATAAACGTGATTTTATTTTATGTAATGTGATGGCAAAATTTAGAAAGAACGCAGTTATCTACATTTCTATCTTACACCTTAAAGTTCTAAAGCGTGATACCCATGTACAGTGTTACCTTATAACCTTAGGTCTTTGACCGCATGTCAGATCTAACAAGTGAATTCTCACGGATGACCTCATGACATTTGATGAGTTCAGCTAACATGTAGAGAATGTCCTACCTATATGTTTAAACAGTTAGTATGAAATTGCTAATAAATATTACAATATTTGTTACATAATAGTAGATAGTACTTAGTATTGTGTCTGTCCTAAGTGTTAGGCTGTGTTATGTAATATTGAGGAAAAAATAATAAAGAAATACACCATAAACAAATAATTACATGGTTGGTACCCCAGAGACACAACTTGAGGAGCTCGTGTCTACATAATAACAGCCGCGCTTGCCTAGGTTGGTGTGTGGATGGGTGTCCACTCATTACACACCAAAATTCCTCCGAACCTCGATAAACACGTTAAGTCAGTGGCGCGAAAGTCTGACAACCAGCCTTACCAGAGGGTATCATATAACCCAGTACTAACTGAGTTTTGGAAGTCAGGTAGGCAGTCGCTAGGGTACGCCACGATAGTGGCGGTAAGTCCCCTCTTTGATGAGTGGCTGGAGAGGCGCTACGGCGCCCTCACCTTCCGTCTGACGCAGGTACTCACCGGACACGGTTGTTTTGGGAAGTACCTGCACCGAATCAGGCGGGAGGAAACGCCCGGATGTCACCATTGTGAGAATCGGATTTTTTTCATTTATAATATTAAGTAGGATTTACACAAGCAATAAAAAATCTGCAAAATCAACTTCGGCGACCCTGACCTCCAAATAATCGAGTAGATTATACTTCCCCAATCGTTTCGAGAAAAACCACAAATATTCTTCAAGCAATAAAAGCCGCAAGTTTACGATGTATTAGATAATTCAATAAGTAATGTTTTATATTATTCTGAGAACGGCGAATACCTGTAAGTACACTATTGCACGTGAAACTTATACTAAGTAACACATAATAGCGTGTTGTTTGATTTTAAACTCTGTGTTCAGTGCCTAGAATTAAATTTCAACTGTGCTATAATATTTAGGCATACGTTTCATGACTGTATTTGACTCGTAGACATTACTGACACGCTGACACTACAGCAGTGATAGTCTATTGGTGTATAGTCTGCAATGCGATTCACTAACAGACTCATCACAGATGTTAACAACGACGAGTTCACTGATGTTTCATCGTAAAGATCGCTTTTAAAAACAACGTTGATAAAAACCGTATTCGCTAAGCTACCTAAGCTCGTCGACGATCTGCCGAACAACGATGATGAGTACGATGTTTACAGTGTTGCTGTTTAATCTCGAGTTTTAATCGAGAAAATCTCGACTAACCTATTTTTAAGTTATTTCGTCATTTTAAATTAATACAAATGCACAAAATGTATGTTTATAACCCGTTATATTTATTATGCAACAAATATTTAATTAATTATATCATTTTCCACTTGGAAAATATTTATTTTGGATTATAGCAATAAAACAATTCCAAATCTTTGACATTTGTAATTGTAGGTTATGTGTTTCAAAACAAACAACTTCATCTTATCTTGATTAGTTTTTTTATCAAAATTCCAAAGTTCCAAGTAGTTTTGAGTGGCTAAGTGGACTTTAAAAAAACTCTGCACCCCAACCCAATGGCGTTCTACTTGTTCTGTATTTTAGTTTGGTTCCACATCTATCGAAAGTAAGTACACATTAACATTTCTATTTAAATATACAGCACAGTTTCTGTAACTACTATCTATGTAACCAAAATATGAAAATATTTATCTTTTAGTGTCGCGCAACGCAGCTTCTTCGTTTAATCAGCTGGAAAAGCTAGTAAGCTTTTTGGAAAGCAAACCATGGTTGGCTATGGGCCTAGGAAAGAAGGAAGGGAGGCCTTTGCCCTGCAGTGGGACACCATGGGCTAATATAATAAGATAAGAATAACTTTTGGTTGGCTATGGGCCTAGGAAAGATGGAAGGGAGGCCTTTGCTCTGCAGTGGGACACCATGGGCTAATATAATAAGATAAGAATAACTTTAATAAGTGCAAAATGTTAATTGCAGCTCCTACTCAGCGTGTGCATAGAGAGACATTACGGGGTCGCCGACGCATTCACCAGTATCGCCGCGTCAATCTGCAGTTCGCCGGCGACTATTGAGAAGGTTACCTTCGTCACAACGCCGCTCTGAAATGGTTAGCATCACAGAGCGTTTCATAGCCATCCAAGAACGTCGAGCAGAAGCAGAACTTTTGATTGCCCAAGCAATTAGTCGACAAGTAGAGGTCTATCAGGCTATGGCTCAGGCTCTATATAGAATAAGTAGTGCAATTCGAGATTTAATAAATAACTATAAATAAAATGTATGCTAAAAGATTGTTTTATTTATTAATTAATTATATTAAAATGACTTTTACTAGGTACATACTATTTTGTTAGACTATATTAATTTTATCTTCAAGTAAAACATTATAAAAAACAACATTTAAAAAAACATCCACTTATCTATGTTTTATGATGAACAATATACATTACTATTTAACATACGCTATAATTTTTATTTAACAAACTGTCTTATAACCTGAATTAGTAATATCTTAAGTCTATGTTAGTATTTACTTCTATTATTAACTATTTTGTCCACGCCTCAGTCTATTCATTAGACAACCTCAAGCAAGACGTCCACTATCCAAATCACTGATAGAGTTCTGACTTCCTTGTAGTGACTGAATCACCCTCCCTTCTTGTCTCTGTAAATGAGCTAGTAGTTCTACTGGAGAAACTCCGGCTTGATTGCAAATGTTATGTTGCACACAACAAGCTTTAATATTTTTTCCCACCATCATAGTGAAGAACACGATGAACCAAAAGGCACCTAAAATGGCCTTTAAGGATGCCAATGGTTTGTTCTGCAGTATTTCTTGCAGTTGCATGCAGATCATTATAGTATTCTTCCCTTGATCCAGGCTCAGGGTTGTTACATGGAACCATCATGAGTTAAGCCGGAGTACCCTGAAATAAATTAAATAGGAATTTAATTTAATTTTAAAATAATCAAATTTATTTTATTATTAATATTTAAATACCCGTGTAAACAGGTTCAATTTCTGATGGTAAAAGTAAAGAAACATTTTAAAATACATACCAAGCAATACACTGTTTCTCCTGTATTATTTTGCTGCTCCAAATGCATTTTTATGACTGAATTATTAAATATAAAGCTGTCATGTGTTGCACCTCCAAAAGTTACATCCACATGCATATTTAAGTCTGGATCATTTATCTTAAAAGACAAAAATAAAAGATTAAAATATGGTTTGAAACAGATACGTTCCTTCCTATCCCTACAATAAGTTTAATGAAATAATAAAAAAACTTTCAATAACAGCATTTCGAGAATGATAGTCTTTTATACAGTTTGTTTGTATTTTGAGGAAATCGTATGTAGGTACTTAGGTATTAATAATAACTGGGTGCTTGATGGCATCTACTACAGTTCTTATAGCCCTCGAGGCAGATGCTTGCGAGATATAGGTTCTTTCATTCTCACATAATATTTTTTGGTAACATCCACTAGCTAAAAATGCGAGAGTGCATAAAACCTGGAATAAGAGTAAGTTTCAGACATTTTTGTTCCTATGGTGATTTATATTATATATTGATCTAATAGTAATACCTTGGTTCGGTTGCTAATTCCTCCTCGACGTTTCGCCTTTGCTAAGAATGGGGAAATATCTTCTTCCAATTGTTTAATTAGCTCTTCAGTCAACCTGAATATCTTAATATAGTTTATATCAATAGTAAGAAGATCCATATTACGAATCACATGTGCCTGACCTCTTTTTTCTAAATTATCTTGACCTTCTTCCAACAAAAAAATCATACAGGAAAGACGAACTGCCATCTAAAACATTAAAAATAGGCATATAGGTTTCAGGAATTAAAGTACGATAAACAAAACAATACTAAGCATTTAAATTAAAAAAAATACTTTTTTTACTTACATTTTAATTGTCTACAACCAAGGAAACATCCACAATTTACAAGCCTAACGGTTTGACAGTTAAAATCGAAGGCGAAGGGGCCGTTGTCGTCGAAGGCGAGGATGATTTGTGTTCCTGAATACCGTTTTTCATACATTCGGAACCATATTTTAGTTCTAGGTCGCGCCGTCGACATCGTTGAGGCGCTACGATCGCGCAGTTTTAACTAAAGAATACGGAAATGTTTTCATCAGATGTTTCAACGATGATTTCTTGGTTGTAAAGATGTTTTGCCTTACTGAATCGCACTCCTGACTGCCAAGTCATAGATTCGAATCCAAGACACGCACCTCTGAATCTCAATTGCTTAGTTGAAGTAAGACTTCAAGAAGAAAGCAGCATGCCTGAGAGAAATTTCTCGACGGCATGTAAAGCCAGCCTTTCATATGGGCGGTATAAAACTCTGACACCAGTAGGGTTAGCATGGTTTTATTCTAATTCCGGTGTGGGAAAGCGACAGAGCTATACAAAGTTTTTAGCGCCATCTCTTTTACACTCTAGAATGAGCATAAAACAATTTTGCTTTAAGACGTCATGTCAGGCCACTAGATTAGGCACTTACCGCACGATAGAGAATGAAGATGCTGACAACAAAATTTAATTTAAAAAAAACTGGCCAGGTGCGAGTCGGACTCGCACATGAAAGGTTCCGTACCAATACGACAAAAACATTGCGTTTGTTGTATGGGAGCCCCTATTAAATATTTTGTTTTTAGTATTTGTTGATTTAACGGCAACAGACATATATTATTTTGAACTGTCTAGCTATCGCGGTTCTTGAGATACAGCCTGGTGACAGACAGGCGGACGGACAGCGAAGTCTTAGTAATAGGGTCCCGTTTTTAATCTTTGGGTAAGGAACCCTAAAAAGAACTATTACATTAATTTGCACCATTGGTTTATCAAAAAACGACTTGAACTTGGATTTTCACGTTAACGTCAAGTCGTTAAAGCAAGTTCAAGTAATATTTGGATTTTCATTTTATGTTGTAGGTATCCATTTTCACTAAGCTTCGTATTATCTACACAGAGAATATAAAAAAAAAAAACTTTTGAGTACTTATTCATTACCAATGTCTGAAACCATGAGTATCATTAATTGAATAAATAAATAATACATTTTTGTTCATAATTATAAGGTATAACGTTAAATACAATTTTTCTTAAATCTGTATAAAGTTCACCCATAATTTGTGCTTGAACTAGGTGATCCTGTGTTTCAGGCGATTGTAGGTAACTTTAATCTAACAAATAATCACATCATATCTTATAAGATGTATAAAATTTAAGTTAAACTAAACCTAACAAAGTTAACTAATTTAACAAAACACTAATACGAACAATAATTATTTTAGAACAAGTAATACTCGTAGCTTCTCCGCATCTTCATACGACATAGCTTAAGAGATCTTCAATTCATTTAATTAATTACTAACTACTTCAATGTTGATTTTTATAACACATCTCTTAAAAACGTTACTTAATGCGGAATATTTTATACATTGATAATATAATTCTAGAAACTATCTAAGCATACTCTTGCCACATAAGTTGTATTATATTTGCCACAATAGGTCCATATCCACAGTTCGACATGCTTATTACACAATAATATAACAAAATGCGTTCACTGGCTGTCTGAAAGCCTATCCATGTCGATCTGCCAACAAATCTCATAACAAGCGATTCGATGGGCTTTTGTTATTTTTGTCGGTCAAACAGATTATTGGCTTTACTTCTAGAAATCAATAGTCCATAAAAAATAATTGATTCTTTACTGCCATAGTACATAAATACTCGTAATATATCCCATACCACCTTGCTGGCCATATAAATGCAAAGTATTTTATCTGTTTGCTACTTTTTCAAGGCGAAGAGACCAAAAAATTTAAAATATATCAATCCCCACATTTTATAAAGGATCCCCAAATACTGTGCAGTTTTTTAAATTGTAATGTAAACACAGTGAGGCGGTGTCGCGGCAGGCCACGAAGGAGATGGCGGGACGAATTAGACAGGCTCCGCCAGAACTTGAAGGAGGACGCACGGGTTCGAGATAAATGGAAGGAGTGGAGGGAGGCCTTTGCCCAGGAGTGGGATGGAGCAGGCTAGAAAAAAAAATTAACAATTAGTGACACTCGTGCCACCAAGAAAAATCTGACAACGTAAAATTTATACAAATTAGTTCATCTGTTTAGGAGTAACGAGGAAACAAAGAAATGGATACACATACAGTTCAAACCCATAACCCTCCTTTTGGGCATCAATAAACGACTACAAAAGTGTCCATCCACAATAACACGAAAGTATCCAAAAAAAAACAATTTCCTAAACCAATTAATTCAACATAAAGTCTGTCGCAGAAGATTAAAAGTAATAAAACAATAACGACATTTTATACAATTCGCTTTCACCTGATGACCGTATAGCGTGACTTAGTACAGTTATCGCCGTATGTAACATGCATAACATTTAAGTAGCTAAGTGAAATAAATTGGACTCATATATGAAGCTTGTGACGCCTTACGTTTTGGGGTCGAGGTCGCAATTGGATGGTGTCTAAATGCGCTATTAACCTGAATATAAATTATTATTTTATATTAAAAAGTTAATGGTTTATATTAGGATAATTCATAATAATCTCACGCCTTTTTTTTTTTGGGCGGGTGGAAAATCATCAAATAATCCCGCTCTTGGGCAGAGAGAAAGGGAGTGTCAGACTTCTACTGACTAAAATCCACCCATGTTCCTTCTTGGCCCTTCATGTTGAGGCCGCGGTATCTCTTGCGAACAACCCGCAGCCCCGACGGGACAACCCGCAGCCCCGACGGGAATACGTCACGCCTGTAATACCTGATGCGTTAGGTGAAGATATTACTAATAGCATCATGTTCCTGACTGTCCCATGTTATTTTTGGGTCGACGCCTTTTTTTCTCACCAATTTGCTCCTGTAGGTATATACGAGTACATAAGTACAAATAGTGCACCTACATTTCGACAGGTACGGGTATGAATGGACTGTGTGATAGATGATATGGCCAGAAACGAGTGAATAATAAAATGACGAGTAGGTAATACAGAGGAAGACATGCTGCTTACATTGCAACGTCCCCAAATAAATCGTGATAATGACGATGCATGATTTCACCAGTAATGTTTAATTCATGTGTAAAATCCTAATCATTATTTGTTGAACAGAAAACCAAATCCAGGACCTCATGGTCAACAATCGCATATATGAGCAACTAGACCAACGAGACAGTTAGTTACGTCTGTCTAGGTCTGGTAGGAGCCTATCCACCACTTTTCCTCCCCAGATAAAAGTCTAGGACGTGTTGAAGTTCAGGTTTTGGGATTCATATGCGTATTGTTTGATTATCACTTGCTTCGGTAATGGAAGAAACCAAACCAGCATGGGTACCTAAGCGTTATTTCTTTTTTTTTCTCAACGGCTTCATTACAGCCAAGTCCAGGCCCATGGACGGCATATAAACTCTGACACCAGGTTAGTCACTAACCAGGGTTGTTGTAACCACAAAAAAGGTTGAGAGGAAAAAAAGAAAAAAATGAATGACTGTACAACAAGAATTCCTTTTTTATTTTACAAAATTTACAAACATATTGCGACTAGAGGTAAAAAGATTGGCAGTGTTAGAAATGGATCTTAGTTATTTCTTATGTTCTAAAATGTTAACTTAAGCCCTCTGGCCAGGCTCGGGCTTGGGGGGGTGAGTCCTGATGTACTCGAGAGACCTCAAGATGTACTCGGGAATAGCTTGAGGGGCGGGGGGAGTGGGCAGATGAGCACCCTGGAACAAAACATGATCGTATTAGAACAATTTGATAAAATTAGAATAAGGAACAAACAGTAGACCTCCTATGGAATAGCAGAACTCTTTTTATATCTATTGTATCATCCTATTCATAAGTTTTAAATACTGTACGTTTTACATAATAAAGAGAATTATGTCTATCTATCTATATCTACTTTAAAAGATCTAAATATAAGTAAATAAATAAACTATACAACGGAAATAGAACATAATCATGTAGTACCAATTAAACTCGTGACGAAAATTAAAAAAAATGAATGAAGTTTTAATTGATACGCATTAGGAACTTCACCATTCAATTCAGATAATTAATTGGTCATAAAAACTAAATTGATAGACATCTTAATCAAAATAATCTTTACGAGTTAAGAGTATGAATTAATTAGTAACGTTAACTTGTACAATCTATTTGTAGAGCTTATAATCTTCCCATTCAACATAATATCAATAACTGTCGAGCTACAGGCTTAAGAACTTTTTTTTTATTCAAAAAATTAATTAAAATGAATTTTCATTTGATGTGCCTTCGTTCGTTACTAGTATTTGGTTTTGAAGTCTCAAATTGAAGTATTTAAAATGAATCATATCACCTATCTAATAAACTCGAACTGCTTAAGTTTTTTTTACTATTTTATGTTTACCTGGGGAACGTATCCGTTCTCGTCAGCGGTGTAGATGGTCTGGATCACCTGACCGTCAGGAGCGGTGTAAGAGTTGGATCCCTGGACGGCGATAGCAGCGTTTTCCTGGATCACAAAAAAAAATATAAACATTAGAAAATATCACTTCGAGACATTGAAATAAAGATCTAAGATGAAGATTCTACAGTGTGTTGAACTTTAATTAAAATCAAATCACGCGCCAACGAGCTGATGATCATAATTGAGTATGTGTCCACTATTGCGTGCTATTTTGACCTTAGACGAAATATCAAGGTTCAAGACGATATAATATATTAACATATTTTGTACGCAAGATCATCCGATGCGACTTAAATGTCATCTGTATGGCCTTGGTTCTTTGGTACAATTAATTGTTTTTAGAACTGGTCATTCTATTTTTTTTTTTTTGCTGGTTTGACATTATTTATTCCAAATTAATGTAATTCAATTACTCAAAAAAATGAATACTGCCAAAAAAACGAATATGTAAATGAATATGTTCTTTACAGTGACTGCTGGAGGCACATTTGTTAACAAAAAGAAACATTTCTCATTCAAAATCTTGACCTAGTTTAATAGGCATAAACTCGCAACAAAATCTAAAGGTACTTACAGAGCCGGCGTTCTGGACGACACCACTTTCCTGGGCAGCGATGCCGTTGCTGGTCTCATAGACGTATGAGAACTGTTCGGCTTCAACGTTACTTTCCTGCTTGACGACCACGGCATCCTGGTCAGGGTTGCGCGCGATGTGCGAGACATCGGCGGCGACGACGGCCACGACGGCGAGAAGTGCTACAAAGGATTTCTAGAAAGAGGACAAATGAATGAGTACGAGCTAGAGGGTTATTTTGGGATTTGATTTCGTTACAAAATTTAATTTATTTTCATTAAACGAGTAAGTAATCAGAAAGTAGATTTTTTGAAATAATTCTATTCACTTTTTAACATTCCCAAAAGTTAAAATTGTCTACCCTGCAATAGCGGGTGAATTCTCGAAATTGTTGTAACCACAATCACTTTTATTAAACGATTGTTCTAAGCCGCGAATTTAAGATGAACAAGAATAGTAAACCACGTGATTGGTCATATAGCCGCCATTCTCAAATACCAGCCAATGATGCAACTTTATCTTCACTCACCATCTTGTGTGTGTCAAAGTTAACAGACGATGTATAACTGTGATTATAAAATAAACGAGCTGCGGTTTTATACTCGACCCTCTTCCTTCGTATATGGTCCTAAACAGCGGCATTTGCATTATTTTGCAACAAAGAAGCTCTGGTCTTCAATATGATTTGTTAGTTTACAAGGTGAACGCGATTCTATGATTTTTCTGTGGTCAGACCATATCCGTGTTTTTTTCATTTCATTATCGATCTTCGTTTGGATTGGAACGTGTCATTTGTAGTGATTATGTGTGATTCGGCTGGTTTACCAGACCTTGGAAAAAAATGTATCTTAGTATCTTAGCGGTATTAGGTATTTCTGTGTTTTTACACTAAAATTAATAGACCTTCGAGCTTATCTTTCTTTTCGGAACACTTTGTTATTTTCTTCATTTTTACCAAGTTCGTTGTAAGTACCTAAGATTAGTATGTAAGTACCCATTATTTCATTACCTACTCCATTTTCTTGAAGCAGTTCTTTAGTTCCTGTTTTTCAGTGATCAGTTTAACAATTTAGAAATTACTTGAAAGATAGCCAATTCTAACTAAATATTTTTATGGTCAATTGAAAGGTACAAGTTATGAATAGTAGAATCTTCGTACAATGGAGGTTTAATGGGTTGATAGTAAATTGAATTTTAGATCGTGATTAACTAAACTTTGCAAATAAATGATTTACGATCACTTTTGCGTGACCAAATCTTCAATATTGGGACAGTGAGTAAATAGGTTTCATAACCTACTAAGTGCAAAATGTTCTACCTATATTTTGAGTTAAATACTACAAAATATGCGTTTATTAACTAAAGGAGTTATTGCCTGCAATCTTCAAGAATTTCTCATAATTTTAAAAATGTATTTAGAATTTGCTTTGGGCTAAGTCAATACCATGTTCCATCTCTACCTTGCTGGGGTCAAAGGTCACTGTAGATCGATTTGCCAAAATATGTGCTATATGCCGTTCACAGATCTCGGCTATAGAAAGCTGACATTATGTAGGCTAAAGATTTCCGTTACAGATGAAAATCTTAAATATTGTCTTACAAGACTTGATCAATTTAAAAAGTTTTTTTTTTATTATTTTTTTTATTCCGTATAAGTAAGTAACTTATAAACTAAGCCCCACAAAACCGTTGCAATAGTTGTGACTGTGGTTTCGGTGAGTCTCTAGACATACTTAAATGTACTTAATATCATTTTTAACTTACACTTTTATAGAACATAACACATATCTAAATAATATTTTTTAATTAACATCTGAATCTCAGTTAGTCAATCAATATAGTTAATTCGAATAAATAATGTAGAGACATATATAAATATGAGTAATTACTATGTGAAGACGCATGCTTAACTTTATATGTGCTTCAACTATTCAGGTTAATGGCACATGCACGTACATAATGCAGTTATTTACAAGTATCAATAGCAAGGTTAATGTGAACGCAGATTATAATGGGTGTAAAAAGACCCTTCGCAAGGGTGATGGGACTTATTCTCCTCGTCATTGCGTTTTTTTTGGTTCTGGACCATACCAGGGAACACCTAGAGTGTTTTTGTTATTGAGAAAGTGTTGTTCGCAAGGGATACCGCGGCCTCGACATGAAGGGCTAAGAAGGAACATGGGTGGTTTTTAGTCAGTAGAAGTCTGACACTCCCTTTCGCTCTGCCCAAGAGCGGGAGGGGTTATTTTGATGATTTCCCACCACCCAAAAAAAAAAAAAATCCTACTTTCTCAGTATTTTTTTTTTAATTTTATAAAGTTACTTTAAATATAAGGTACCTCTACGACTCCCAATGTTTCCATTAGCAAACTGTTTCAGTGATGTAAGCCGCAATTTTTCAACCAAAAAAATGTCGTCGCCCAGGTTTTATGTCTACATAAAGTTACTTATTTAAATGTACAGAGTGCTTTGTTGATGACTATGTGAAGGGTCTGTGCATAATTACATAATAAATAGTTATATGTTACCTTTGCTTACAAAAACCCCAAGAATGTATTCCTAGACTTGGTATAGTTTTATTTCTTGATCGTCCTATTTCAAAACTAATATCGTCAAAGAATACTTTTGCTACTAAACTTCTTGCTTGTGTCGAATAGTGGTAGTTTCGAATCCTTTTTTGTTTTTGTATCTAGAATTTACAAAAAGTTGTTCCTAATTTTCAGTGTCACTGGTAGTGGTTGTTGAGGAGCAAAGTTCGTAGAACACATATTATTATGAAATTTGGTTGCTGCTCTAGTGGCCTGGTCTAGTGGTAGCAAGGGTGACTGCAGAGTATGAGCTCCTGGGTTCAGTTCCCAGGTTTGGCAAATTAAAATTTCTTAGTAACTGTGACAGAATCTGGATATGTGTCTAAAACGAAACCGGTTCGTCTTACAACCAAAATTCGAAGACATGTAATATCATGTGTGTTTGTCCCGCTCTGAGCGGAGTGGAAGGGAGTGTATACTTGTACTGATTTAAACCCACTCACGCTCCTTCATAGCCTTTTGTGATCCGGGGCCGCGATATTTCTTTCGAACTGTCCTGCAGCCTCGGTGTGAACTAGACCTGAGACAAAGGAAGCTGCCCGTCGGCACTGTGGGTTGTTCGCAAGAGATACCGCGGCCTCGACATGAAGGGCTAAGAAGGAACATTGGTGGTTTTTAGTCAGTAGAAGTCTGACACTCCCTTTCGCTCTGCCGGGAGGGGTTATTTGATGATTTTCCACCCACCATAAAAAAAAAAGACAAAGGAAGCTGTCGGGATACTGTTTTATAGTTGTTATAAGCATGCTGAGCAGGTGTAGTCGATGATCACAGCGGATGTAACAAGATTCCTTTACAGATAAGTTATGCAGTCGGCTCTTTGACTAATATAATATCAAGATCACCGTGTGACAGTGGTTTAATAGGTATTTCCATTACATAAGCAGCCGTTTTATAAAATTAGACGGAAACCATATCAAAAATTATTTCATGACGTCTCTTATTCCAATATACTTATAGTACTTTTCATCGGGATTTATTTTCTTTCCTTTTTTTAGGGTCCCGTATCTCAAAAGGAAAAAAACAGAATCCTTAAAGGATCACTCGTGTGTCTGTCTGTCTGTCTGTCTGTCCGACTATTCTCCCTCCCTTATCTCCGAAACTACTGAGCCTAATGTTGAAAAAAAATACTGAAATTAGTTCAACACGTATAGATTACAGAAAAACCTATAAGAAGTCTATGATGCCAAAATAACATGGACAATTTCTCAATATCTACTACAATGGTACGGAAGCCTTCATATGCAAGTACGATTTGCACTTGACCAGTTTTTTATAAAACGCTCCACTAGAAATTTTTCCTGTACTGGGTGGTATCTTTAACAAACATTTTAACTCACTTATACAAACAGCTGAACCCTGATCAAGTACCAGTAAGGTACAATACAATTACAATTCGCTCCTTCTGCGGACTTGAGGAGGTCCACAGTGGCCAGCTAGAGATCATCTCATCTTTCTGCCCTTATCCCATTCTATTTGGGCCAGTCAGAGGTCATGAAACAACAAAAAAATATATACTGTCGGGGGCTATGTAGTACCACGACTGTTTAATATAGATCACTGAAGAGAAGCATTAACTGAAGATTTTGGACCATCAATATGTGTTCCAGAGTTAAGTTCGAGTTACCGTAGAAAAAAACACGTTTCCTCAAAATCTTTGACAAAAATAATCTTGTCATCATAACCCAAATAGCGTGTTTATTAGTTGAATGAATTATTTAATTTATTTTCCTGTTTCGTGTATAGGTCACATAAATGAAAGATTTTTTTTTTAATAGTTACTAATGCTTAATAATAACTGCTACTCGGGTCAATCTTTAGGTTAAGCCGCACTTGCCTAGTGTCTGTGGATGGGTGACCACCCATTATACAGGGTGGTGCCGACAATACGACAATAAATGAAACCACTGGTAGTTCTAGTTCATAGGAACATGTTTAAACTATCAAATAAATCCTAAGACCGTCGTGGTGCCGATGATACGACACTAATCTACCTAAATATCTTTGCCAAATTCGGTTGTTACATTTTATTTCCACACGTTAATCGGTGCAAATTATTCCTAAGGTTAGTAAACCAATATTTGTTTGTAAATTGTAATGTATTTCGTTTACAGTTTTTGTTACTTAGTTTTAGGGTTCCGTAGTCAACTAGGAACCCTTATAGTTTCGCCATGTCTGTCTGTCTGTCTGTCTGTCCGTCCTCGCTTAATCTCTGTGACCGTTAGCACTAGAAAGCTGAAATTTGGGACCAATATGTGTATCAATCACGCCGACAAAGTGCTAAAATAAAAATTGGAAAAAAATGTTTTATTAGGGTAGCCCCCCTATATGTAAAGTGGGAAGTGTTTTTTTTTTTAATTTTAACCCTAATGTGTGATATATTGTTGGAAAGGTATTTAAAAATGAATAGGGGTTTACTAAAATCATTTTTTGATAATGTCAATAATTTCGGAAATAATCGCTCCAAAAGTAAAAAACAAAGCGTCCCCCCCCCTCTAACTTTTGAACCATAAGTTTAGAAAATACGAAAAAAATCTGAAAAGTAGAACTTTATAAGGACTTTCTAGGAAAATTATTTTGAACTTGGATGGAAACAACAGATGGAAACTGCAGTTAACCAATATAATTTGGTCCCTGAATCGTATGAGCGCCTATACAATCCAGAGGTCAAGTTTCATTTGCCCGTATTTTTTTTTTAACTTCGTTTACATAATATTTTATTATCTACGGAACCCTACACTGAGCGTGGCCCGACACGCTCTTGGCCGGTTTTTATTGTATTATTTCAACTTTTTTATTTTGGCATTAAGATTTATTTGATAGTTTAATAATGTTCCTATGAACTAGAACTACCAGTGGTTTCATTTATTGTCGTATGGTCGGCACCACCCTGTATACCGAGTTTCCTCCGTGCCTCAGAAAGCACGTTAAGCTGTTGCTCCCGGCTGCCACAAATAGATCTTTGGCAGTCGTTACAGGTAGTCAGTGACCTGAAAGTCTGACAACCATGCAGTCTTACCAAAGGGTATCGTATTACCTAGTATTAACAGGGTTGGTGCCCTGAAACAGCGACAAGGGGTTGCGGCAGTTCAAGCAGGGGATGGACGAACTGGATGTCTTCCTTGAGAATTGGAAAGAAGTTTCACAGAGTCGTGACCGTTGGAAGGAATGGAGGGAGGCCCTTTGCTCAGCAGTGGGACAATACGGGCTAGTTATAATAAATAATTGAAATTTGTGCTCGCGGCTTCATCCGCACGCAGTACAGGAATTACTCCAGGGGGATGAAATACTGGGACATTATTTTTTTCAGTCTTGCCCAACAAAGAATTTCTCCTGTATCGTGGAGGCGTTTACAAACATTTCAATTCACTTACAAAAATACCAAGACCCCGAACAACTATCTGTAGGCCATACCAATATTTGTTCCGTGCGGGGATCGAACCCACGACTCTCAGCACAGCACTCCAATCGCTCTGCCACTGCGCCAACCACTGTGCCGTAAAATAAATTCCATGTCCTTACTAAGATTCTGGTCTATCCTTGACCATTCAAACCCGTTCAGCCATTAAGTCGGAAAGGTAGCTGACAGACAGAAAAATGGAGTAACTTTCGCATTTATATGGTTATTGACGCATATGCCTAGCATTCTAGATTATGTCAATATACATAATATTATTTATTACATCATAATCGAACATAATGTAAAGGTGAATTTCTAAAAAATATCAATGTGTAGGCACCGTTTGATTTATTATTTATACTGAAAACGGGATATTTACCATGTTTACTGATTGTTTCGAGTTCCCGATATTTCGGCGCTGTTACAAGCACCATGATCACGGATAAACTGAAGTCATTGCGGGTGAATATCGGGAACTCGAAACAATCAGTAAACATGGTAAAAATATCCCGTTTTCAGTATAAATAATAGTGCTAGTGACCATGTCAGTTTAAAATCTTATACCGTTTGATTTATTCAGATCAAACAATAGGGTAGTTAACTAAAAAAATCTAATTAGTCCGTCAGATAGATTTCCAAAAAATATTGGACACGTATTTTTTCTTTTTTCACGTAAATAAACAATGAAGACGATACAGTGCTTTGAAAACTCGTGTGATGTCATATTCTAAGACATTAGTATGACATTTTTTACCGGTGAGTGACGTCACAACCCTCCACTCAAATCTTTGACGCGTTTTATCTTCGTCATTTTTTATTGATTTGATAAAACAAAAAATACGTATCCAATATTTTGCGATAATCTAACAGACGGACTAATTAGAATCATATTTTTTTTAGTCAGTAAACATCCCTATTGAGGAACTTTGTAACAACTATATAGTTGTTACAAAGTTCCTCAATTTAAGGTTTAACGTTTTAGAGTATCTGGAAATGGGGACCAGCAGTGTTCTACAACTCTGCCCATCTCTACGGTAAATACTAGTGTGATATTATGTAACGCTTATAGTGCCAAGCAACCAATGGGCCACTTAAGGGCCAAACAATAATTCGTTTGTGTGTCCACAACGCGCCTCCGACTTATCGCTATAGAGTACGACGTAGGCACCTATAGAAGACTTCACAGTTTTTGGCATGCTTATTTGTATGAATTAGAACTTGACAATGAAAGTAGTAAGTAATAGATCTATCGAATATTATACAGAGGACGAAGATGAAGTGATATCCTATCATACTCTAAATTAAATACATTGACAGCGATTAACACTGGCTTTCTGGCCGGTATTACACAGTACACTGCAAAAGTCCTATAGCACGCGAATTCGAAAAGTTTTTAACACAAAATAAATTGATAGGAACTAAGAAATACTCTTTTTTTAAAAGGGGCAGTTTTTGACATTTTCCGAGGGTCATATTTTCTTTACTTTATTAGTTGCTGAATAAATTACAGAAACATGTCTACAGCAGACCTGGATTTTATGAAAAAAAAAACGTTCAGGAGCAAAATGTCCAATTCTCAAAATGTCCAACTCCCAAAACGTCCAATCTTTGAGAATGTGGTTTTGTTCGATAACTCATCAAAGCGCTTTATTAATACTTAGACAAACAATAAATAAAATATGTAAGTACTCAAGAAGCATTAGTTACGCAGAAAAATCTGACAACAACTGTTGGGGAGTAGCCCATTAGACACAACACCCGAGTATTGAAGAACTTTACACCATATTCTAAACAGTAAAATCTAAATCATCATCATCATCTGCCTAGCCTTTTCCCAACTATGTTGGGGTCGGCTTCCAGTCTAACCGGATACAGCTGAATACCAGTATTTTACATGGAGCGACTGCCTATCTGACCTCCACAACCCAGTTAATACTAGGTAATACGATACCCTTTGGTAAGACTGGTTGTCAGACTTTCAGGTCACTGACTACCTGTAACGACTACCAAAGATCTATATATGGCATTGGCAGCCGGGACCTACAGCTTAACGTGCTTTCCGAGGCACGGAGGAAACTCGGTATGTCGGGCGGTCACCCATCCACAGACCGACCTAGGCAAGCACAGCTTTACCTAAAGATCGACCCGAGTGGCAGTTCTTATTAAGCCAGTAAAATCTAAATATGTAGAAACGTACAGTAGGTATAACAGTAAAATTTATATAATTACGTTAAACGTTTAAAAAAGAGGAATATATCCACTTGTCGAGACTCAAGATTTCCATATCTAAATTTATGTACTTGACATTTATATAAAGAGCAGGTTTTAATATGTATGACATTTTATGATAAAAAAGTAAACTAAAAAATAAAAAAACAAGTCAAACGAATTCAGTGATGAATGGGCGCAAGGTCCCGTAAATGTATTCGAAAATGGTTAACTGAAAACTAAAACTTTTATTGCAGTCGGGAGACCTGTAAAGAATTGTTCCACCGAACTGTCCCCCGACTGCAATAAAAATTTTAGTTTTCAGTTAACCATTTTCGAATACATTTACGGGACCTTGCTCCCATTCATCACTGAATTCGTTTGACTTGTTTTTTTATTTTTTAGTTTACTTTTTGTCATGGCAGGCGTGTTTTTTTAATTTTTTTAATTATTTGTTTTTTATTTTATATCTTTTAGTGATATATCGGTATTTTGACCTATACCCAATATGGCACGATATATTAGTTTATTTTTCAGGAAAGCAATGTCGCGCTAAGGATAATGCGATACTAAATCGATCATTTTTTATGGATACTAACTTTGAGATCTGAGGTGATTTAGTTCTTGTAGTGACACGTAAATTAGGAAACTTCTTAACTGTGTCAGGGGTCTTGATTTACTATGCTTCTGTCCAATGTTGTGTGTACCGTGTGCACTGTCACAGGTCAACATAATAGGAGTGGTAGCTAGTGCCGCTTGATATTATCTTCTCCGTTAACAGGGACTATATGAAAGGGGGGGTGAATTGTTCATATAGGTTACTGAGGTCCGTATGCCTATCCGTCAGACAAGATCATATTCCTCAGGAACGTGTGAAATGATCATTGACTTAATTGCGTAATTTATACCTACAAACATTTTTCATTTCATGTAGGTATCTATTTGTAAACAATTTACGCTGAATATAATATATACATGCAATTTACATACAATGATAAGAACTATGAATATTTTGTTAACATTCTAAGAAATTCAAGTGTAGTGTAGTGTAAGTATAGTAGGTACCAAAAAACTTTTACAGATCAAACTATTGTTTTATAATATAACACACGTAATGTTTTATTCATTTGTGTTATGTTAGTTATAAGTTTCAAGTTGAATTTTTCCATACCAAAATCTACCCTGATCTTCTTTTTCTACCCTTTAAGGGGTGATTTGGAAAATTCTATGATTGCAAATTGTATGATTTCCTTAAATTTATATTTTTGCCATGTTTCAAGTAAATTGATTCACGCATAATGACTTTTCATACAAACTTAAAAACCATTTAGGTGCCGTCGTAGATGGATTTGGGAGTTGTAACCTAGCCAGTTTTATTTCTCTAATTACAGAGAATCTATTGATATGTAGCTTATTCGTATCGAATCCCGGGTTTAAAATGTAACCATTTCATTTGTTGAGTAGTATTACTATTAAACAATAGATATTGAATACTACTGTGGTATATTTTTGTAATCTACTTAACAAGTTTTAGACGATGATTATATTTTTCATTGAAATTTTAATAAAAACAAATTAAAAGTTCTTTTTATTTCTAAACCATGGCCACCCTATTATGTTTTTTGATATTTTCTAGCCTATGTTACCCGGGGTGACGCAATGAATCTAACGATACCACATACATCAAAATCGGTTCAGGCGTTTGGAAGTTATGGTGGAATAAACAAACTCACAAACAAACATACATACATACATACATACATACATGAACGCTAAAAACATAACACTCTTTTTTTTGGGGCAGTCGTGTAAAAAACACCAAAAATCATGGAATTTTTTGCTGTTTCATTCATAGTAAGCATAGTTGTAAGTAGTCAAATAGATTGCTTAGACATTTCAAGGCTGTTTAAGTATTTATGTTCCATTAGCACGGGGTAAGACCCTTTTTTTTGGGGGGGGTTGGAAAATCATCAAATAACCCCTCCCACTCTTGGGCAGAGCGAAATTGAGTGTCAGACTTCTACTGACTAAAAACCACCCATGTTCCTTCTTAGCCCTTTGTGTCGAGGCCGCGGTATCTCTTTCGAGCAACCCGCAGCCCCGACGGGCCCTTGTGGGCCCTTTCCATGTTGCTGACATCTCTTTGAGGCGCGCGTGGAACACAAAGACGCTGTCGACACGGCCTGTCGTCGTCATAAGACGGACGGACGGCGAACTAGCTTATTACTCACCGTCCGCAGGCCCGCGTCTACGGTGGCTGGAAGCCATAACGGGGTTACCGATGCCCGGAGCGTCTCCCGCGGCGGCTGGGATGAGAGGTTCTTTTCCTCTCACGTTCCGCCCCTCCTTCGCTAGCATCACTGCTTCGCAGAAGGAGGCGACGGCATCCCATTCCATGGCCATGGCTTACACCAGGGCCGGACGCGAGAGGTCGCCGCGGAGGGGTAAGATCCTTTGGTTCAATTTTAGGTCAGACAACGTTTCATTGAGTTTCCATTCGGAACTCTGAGTACGGAGTCAGGATTTGGGTTTTATTGACGGCAATAGACTTGCCTCCAATTTATATGGATCTTAAACATAATTGGGGAAATCATCATTATTCTCCTGCCCTTCTTTTATTTTAAACTAACTGATGCCCGCGGCTTCGCCCGCGTTGATGTGGGGCAAATTATATACTGAAACCTTCCTCGAAAACCACTCTATCTATTAGTGAAAACAGCATGAATGTCGGTGCAGTATTTTTTGAGTTTATCGTGAACAGACAGACAGAGACTTTGTTTTTACACGACTGCCCCAAAAAAAGAATGTTATGTTTTACAATAATATGTAGTGATAGTGATTGGGTCAACCCAAAATTTGTCCTGCCCTTATATGGTATATCTATAGTACACACACGTGTAGGTACGTCTAGCCTTTTTAATGTGATTTGTAGGTCAGGAAACTGAGACGTGGTCATAAAACATAATTTATTTGAATCGTAAAAATCGTGTAAATAGTAAAAGGTCACAAATGCACTAAATATACTGTTTTTTAAAGCTTGTTTTCATCTCCATTGCTAGTTTGACGCAGATTACCAAAACTCGTTTTCCAGGAGACTATCATTTTAAAATTAAACTTCACCCACTAAACATACCAGTTTTGTTTTTTGAACAAAAATCCTTAAGAAAACAACATCGCGTTTATAATTTTACCTTAAAAATAAATACAGATGAACATCTTCTACAATAATAGTCAGATCATTAACCGTTTTTGTAATGGTCAATGTATCGGAAGTTTGGCCCTGACTTATAACAAAACTTATTATGTATTTCAAGTTCAAACAGTATTTTTTATGGAATATTTTTACGATTATTTTTAAACACTGCTTTTAAGCCACTACAAGGTATTTTTTTTTTCTTAAAAACGTTGCCACTAGGAATTTCTCCTTTATTGTGGGTGCGTTCACAAATATTTAAACTCACATACACAAATACCCAGACCCGAAACAACTATCTGCAGGCCATACAAATATTTGTTCCGTGCGGGGATCGAATCCGCGACACGCAGCGCAGCAGTCCAATCGATTAGCCACTGCGCCAACCGTGGGCCCGTCAGACTACAAGGTATGCTTTTATCATTATATCAACACAACATTTAGCCGTTATTTTAGTATTTAGTTTCTTAGAAATTGGTCAAAGTTATCCATGAAGGAATTGTGTGAAGAACGTGTTGCGACGATCCCAAGAAACGTGGGTTATGAGTGGGGCTGCGGGTTGTTCGCAAGAGATACCGCGGCCTCGACATGTAGGGCTAAGAAGGAACATGGGTGGTTTTTAGTCAGTACAAGTCTGACACTCCTTTTCGCTCTTCCCAAGAGCCCCCCCGCTCTTGGGCAGAGCTATTTGATGATTTTCCACCAGCCAAAAAAAAAAAGGGTAGAAAAATGATGATGCGCCAATCAGGGTCACCAAACCTTAATCTACGCATATTGAGGTCAAAGCTGAACTACTGAGCAGATAATTCTTGGATTTGATTCCCAGGTCAAGCAAAGTATTATTAGCGTTTCAAATGGACACTTGTTCAGTTTAAAATCATGTCCGTTTAATGACAACGGACTCTCAATCACGTAGAAACACGTGTCCCACTTCTTCTGCACTTCAGCACACTTACACAACATGTAATATAGTAAGTCTATTTCCATCAGCCAAGGAAATTCCTGGTCGAAACACCCAATAACACTGAGCCCGACCTGGGAATCTAACCCAGAACCACATGCTCAGCAGTCGCAATTGCAACCACTCAACCAACAAGATAGCCAGGTAGTATTCGCCTACTTATTATGTTTTTGAAGGGTATGAGGAACAGGGTGTAAAGTTCCTCATTCCCCATAGAAAAGGAAGGGGCCTCCGACCAGACGGGTGTTGTGTCTGGTGGGCTAACTGTCCAACATGTGTAAGTCGGAATTTTCTATATAGGCTTATGCCGCGGATAAAGTTGATCGCGCGATGTCGGATTTGTCAAATTAGTTCGCATGTGTTGCGACAGATGTCGCTGTCGCCACATGTTAAATGAAATACAATAAACTCAATATGGACTTACGCTTATCGCCGAGATCTGTCACCCGAAGCACGGTAACGCAGTGTTTGCTGCTCCCGGCGTAAGCATACTATCTACAAAGTGCTCAAACGAGGGTGGTATAGAGATTATCACCTTAGATGTTGGCAACTGCACCATCAGTTCCGTCCGTAATAGTCTGTTTGATAGCACAATTTTACTCGTTGAATCGCAAGCATCCGCAACGAACTGCCGCTGAAGTAGGCTTGGTAAGCGGACTTCCGCACGGCATAGTCTGCCCTAGTTGAAGTATACAGAGGCGATACGCGCGAATTCTTCAGTAACTATGCGACTAGTTGCGGGTTTGTACGTTAAGTTGCTTCAGTTTGTACCTAATTTAGTCCACTTGAATCGTTAGCACTTTAGTGTCGTCTTTAGTCCACGAGTTGGTCGATATTATAATGTAAAGGTGGTTGCGCCAACACAAGTACTTATTCTCTAATCTTGCTCTCATAGTCCAATGGGGCGGTGACCCGACACGGCTAGAGGGAGAACAGACACAGGGCCAGCTTTCAAATATGTATTTGTTCAATTATGACTTGTTACGGTATTCATAACGCTTAAGCCAAGCTGCATGACTGTATTTGGTTCAAAGGATATTTATTTATTATTTTAATTTATTTCAACCTTTTATAAAGATGGGAAATCATCAAATCGCTCCTCCTGCTCTGGGTGGAGCAGAAAAGAGTGTCAGATTCTTACTGACTTAAACCCATCCTAGTTCCTTCTAATGCTTTTTGCGTTTCAGGGTCGCGGTTTGTTTCTCGATAAAAATCCGCAACCCTGGAGCAAATTCCGCAACCCAATTTGTATTTGGTTCAAAGGGTTTGTACCCTTTTCATTTTTTTTGGGTTGGGAAATCATCAAATAACCCCACCAGCTCTTGGGCAGAGCGGAAGGGAGTGTCAGATTTCTACTGACTAAAAACCACCCATGTTCCTTCTTAGCCCTTTATGTCGAGGCCGCGGTATCTCTTGCGAACAACCCGCAGCCCAGAGAGTTGGTACCCTTGACAACACCGTTTGAATATTGGTGGCAAAACTGGCAACAACCAAGGTCTAAAAGTAGTTGTCAAATGAAACTGCACTAATCTCCATGCCATACTGCAATGTATTGTGTTGTAACTTTCCTTTGTCTAATAGGAATGTTTCCAGACCAAAAATATATGATTCTAATTAGTCCGTCTGTTAGATTATCGAAAAATATTGGATACGTATTTTTTGTTTTATCAAATCAATGAAAGTTGACGAAGATAAAACGCGTCAAAGATTTGAGTGGGGGCTTGTGACGTCACTCGCCGGTAAAAAATGTCATACTAATGTCTTACAATATGACGTCACACGAGTTTTTAAAGCACTGTATCGTGTTCAGTAACGTGTTAATTTGTTAACGAGCAAAAAGAACATATTCGTCCAATTTTTTTTTGGAAATCTGTCTTACGGACTAATTAGATTTTTTTTGTCGAATACCCCATTGTGGAACATTCATCCCACGACGTTCTGCACTGACCAGAGGTTGCCTCATCCAGGGCATCGGTAGCCCAGGTAGTCTCTGCGAGATCATTAGCAATGCCAAGGAGCTGACCAAGGAGCTGGCTGGCCTTTCTCGGGGAGTTATGGTAGATCGAATAAAGAACAATGGGCGAAATTGGTCCAAGAGCCTCCACTGGTGAGACTTGGGGGAAATGAAAGTGCTCATATGTCTTATGGTTCTGGCAAAAGTCTATTACGAGTCTTTAGTCTACTGGACCCACTCGAAATGGACCCGCGGGATCAGTCGACCAAGTCTCATGACTTAGTCGACTTGGTCACGGTTTGACGCTGGCAGACTCTTAGATTATGTCCGTGGTTGTATCCTACTAATAGTTTGTGAGAATGTATGTATGGATGGATGGATGTCTGTCACTCTTTCACGCAAAAACTACTGAACGGATTTGGATAAAATTTGGTACACAGGTACTTTATAACCTGGATTAACACATAAGATAGTTTTAATTCCGATTTTATCTTCCCGTGGGATAATTTTCTAGTTGCAGCGGGCGAAGCCGCTGGCAACACCTAGTTATAGCATTGTAGCTAGTTAAATATAATGCCACTCATACGCACAATTTGGAGTTTAGGACATTATTCTGTTATACAATATAATACTAAATGTTTTCTTCCAAATGCTCTTTCCTTATTTTACCAAACATGAACAGACATGCCAACCACGTTTCACCCGAAGTTCAACGAATGATAATTTGCGAAATGCATTACCAATCGTTAGATGAACTTTACTTATATCGGGTCCAAATTACAAATACTCAGACTTTATGTACATAATTTTAATTTATTTTGCGTGCACGTTATTCTAATGCATTCTTCGAGTAGGTAAGTGCAAATAAAATAATAAACTGGTATTACTTCATTGAATAAATAATACATAAATATGAGGTTTTGAGGTTCTTGTGCTCAAATCTAAACCGGGTACTATTTGTAGAAACCGAAAGTTGCAGTCACTCATTAACTAATGGTAATGAACTAATGATTAATGACCACTTCTTCTTTCTATTGAATTACAGTTTGAATCTTCTAAACCTGTCAGTGGCAAAACAATACAAATATGCCTGTAGGTCTAGCGGTCGCAAGCGCGACTGCTATCCATGAGGTCTTGGGTTGAACTCCCAGGTCAGCCAAATTGTTATTGGGTGTTTCCATCAGAAATTTCTCCATAGCAACAACGGAGTCTGTAGTTGTGTTCGGTTAATGGCAATAGGCTTACCGCCTATTACATGGGACTTAAATTAACTCATTTTTGGTTAGGGAGGTTTCCCATAATCGCCACGCTTGGCAGGCGGGTTGGCGATCGCAGTTCGGCCGATACAAAAACACAGAGAACGCTGCTGCCCATTCAGAACGCTGCTGCCCATTCATTGCTGCTGGATGCAAGACGCACGGGACCGGTCAATGTGGCGACACTTAGGGGATGCCTATGTCCAGCAGTGGACATCTTTCGGCTGAAATGATGATGATGATGATGAAACATAACTGGCGAAATGTGGGTGTTCTAATATAATGGGTGCACCTCTCACTAACTCTTCGGGGATTACAGGGTTAGGGCCACCCACACGTACAATAGTCCACTATAAGGACTAGTCGCGGAAACCAAATCACTAACATAGCGTCTTTGATAGTCCAATTCCGCGGAACTAACATTGTGAATACAGTCTGTGCCCAGTATAACCTGACACTTCTTCTCCCACCACTTCGCCTATATAAGGGGTCAGGTAATACTTGGAACAGACTTTATTGACAATGTTAGTTACGCGAAATTGGACTATCAACGACGAGAACATGGTAAATCCACATTTTACCAGTTATGTTTAAGTCCCATGTAATAGTGGGCAAGTCTATTACCATCAACAGGTCAAATCCAGACTCCATGGCCACTACTGAGAAATTTCTGATAGAAAAACCCAAAAACCATGTCCCCTGCCCGGGAATCGAACCCAGAACCTCATCCTCATCACTCGAGATTGCGAATACTAGGTCAACTAAACAGTTGTAAAACTTTTAACTATAGTAACTTTAGTGCTTGACATTAAAGTTCATCATGCGCGTCAAGTTACATATATATTTTAATCATGTTGGGTAAGCCCCGCTTGAATGTTATTTACGTAAAATTTGAATTGACTTTCAAGGTTGCCTCGTAACACGTGTAACTCGGTGGTGTAGCGGACGGTGGCGCTAATGCTAAGCGTGAGGTAATGGGTTCGATTCCGGCTAAAGTGTTTTCCATGAGAATTTTGTCAGTGTAGAAGTCTGAAGTCTTGATTAACACCCAGCTTATGGCTACCTATCTAGCCATAAACATAGCGATAGCGTTATATGTCCTACCGTCATCATTTGCAAATATATAGGGTGTTACAGTACTCTTAACGCAAACGAAGGGCACTTAGTCTCCCCACCACTGCGATCAGTTTTTTATTCTAGACCATACCTGGGAATCCCCTAGTTACGGAGATATTGGGGGTCAAAGTTCCAAATTTTTCACAGCTGTTTTTGTAAATACTGGTTATTCAGGTTATAACTTTACTTAAATTAACTCCATGATCCGTTTACTATTAAAAGCATCCACTAGCACAATGTTTTAAAAGTGCTACATTGAGTTTTACCGTAAAATGTGATTTTTGACCCAAAAAAAAAAGTCGTTTCCCAGCAAAACTTTTCGCGTAGGGGTACTTAGTTTGATGTACAGAATGCTTGGTTGACGGCTGTGTGATGGGGTGATTTACACCCTGTATTGGGCTTGGTTCCAGTCTTAGCAGCTGAAAACCAGTATTTTACATGGAGTGACTGCCTATCGGACCTCCACAACCCAGTTAGTCCTGGATTATATGGTACATCTTCATAAGACTGCTTGTAAGACTTTCGGCCCACTGACTATCTGTTACGATTGTCAAAGATATACAAATGAAAGGAATACCGCTTAACGTGTTTTTCGATGCTCGGGGGAATCTCGGTCTGTAATGATGGTAACCCATCCACAGGCCGACCTTTGCAAGATCTATGCGCCCAGCTGCTGTTATTAATCATACACGCGCCTGCAAAACTCCAATTATATCGTGTGATGAGGAAATAAAATTTAATATACATAGTTGCTGCTCTTAAAATAAATTCCTCTGTCAACACAAAACACGTTTCACAAAAGAAGATAAAATGTACTGTCGTATCGTTTCGTAAAACCCAAAGTGCAAAGTTGAGATAGTTTCATCTCCACAAAGGCGACTTTGTCATCATAAATAATCAACTTTAGGCTATCAACAATGTTTCATAACTATCAATGAATCGATGCTTCTATCGTGTTTTAAGAAGAGAGTTTTTTTATTGGGTTTACTAGTAATTTTTTTAGTTAATATTCTCATCACGCCTGTAATCTCCAAATGAACGGACAGAGATGTCCTACATTATGGTAATCACATTTCGGCAGTCATGCTTAAGTTGCTAATTCTAGGAAGTTCATGGGTTTTTTTGTGGTCCCTCGCAAAAGGGAAAAAGCAGTATGTTTCCCTCAGGCCTGGGGCAGCGACGATCTTCGCGGTTTCAATACCAAATGTATGAGACAAAATTAAGCACAACAGCGAACAAAATCAAATAAATACTTCCATGACCCCTGTACAATTGAATGCATCCATCAGCACAATAGTTTGAGCCGTTCACATTAGTTTTTCGTTTCAACTCAAAAAAAGTCGTTTAGCAGCAATATTTCAAGGTAAGAATGCTTGGTGAAGGAACTTCACGAAGTTGTCAACCATCCGTCGTTTAAACCTTATAACCTTATCTTACATTTAGCCCACCAGCCATCGACGCCGGAGGGATTTTGGTGCAGATACTAGATGTGTGTGCGCAGATTTCTCTTCCCTAAATCGCATAGTCCGATGGCTAATGGCAATTCGACTCGACCAATGAGGGATCAGCCGCAGGACCATTGGCATACGTGCCTTTGGAGACACGGCGAATATAATTAAAACTTCAATACAAATAATCAAAACAAAAATATTTTATTGACTACAAAATGGCAGATGGCAGTAGAGTTTGTACTAGCTTTTGGTCGGTTGACGGCGCGATCTTCTTAACCGAAAGTGGGTTGCGGTTGAGCCTTCTAGACGTAATCAGCTCGGGGAGGGTGAGCCGCGATGTAGGCCAGACTACGGAGGATCGCCTCAGGGGTTGGAGGAGGCACGGGGAGATGGCTACCCTGTGAAATCAAGAAGAAAATACTTAGAAGAGTTGCAATAACAGAGTTGTCTTGTCAAGTCTTGCCTGTATTAATGACATGTAACAAGTGAACTTCCTCTGACCACGTACGTAAAAAGTATTGTTAAACATTTTGCAAGAGTAACTATGAAGATTTTCTATTATTTTCTATCCAAAATACTAATTATAGTTATAGTAATTTACAACGATGATGCAACGAAGAAGTATAATCAATTGGTTCTTAATCAGCCGCACATTTGTGCAGGAACGCCGCAATACAAAAAATGCATACATTTTTCATAACCCATCTCATAATACAGGAGGGCTGCAGTAGGCTTTTTGTATTATTTCATCTGTCAACTTACCTCGGGCTGGTATCCGAACTCGTTGGCAACGTAGTTCACCTGGACGGGGGAACCATCGGGAGAGGAGTACCGGAAACCGCCAATCACTTCCTGGGCTGGGTAATCCTGGAAAATACAGAAATGAATGTCAATAGCATAAATCATTATTTGCCTGAACGTCTGTTTCAAGGCGTGTTGCCACAATAAATAAATAAATTTATTTATTTTCTCCCACAAAATAATATGTACAGTAACAAAAGTTTGATGATGGGAGACAGGAGCCCATACTAAGTAAAACCTGTGCTACGGGTCTCCTGGTCTCCTTATCTCGAATACATGATTAAGAGCCCATCTAAGCTAATTAACAATATTAAAAAGTAAAAAGTAATGTAGTTTGTTGAATTAGTTTGTGATTATGATCGTATATTTATTATATTTATATTTTTTTTTTATATTTGTGTATATTGTGAAGGTTAACAACGTTTATCACAATTACAATATCAAACCTAAGCCAAGACTTGAGACAATAGAGGATAGAAAAGTAAACTTCTTGGTTGTTTAACAAGAATATGCTTATACAATTTTTGTTGAAGTGGAATTTTTGATTATCGTGTTGTTAGCAGTTAGCAGTCGCAATAGGTTGATTCTTGATCTAGTAAAACTCCGAATGACATAATCAAAACAATAAACCATGCGGAAACAAAATGAAGAAGATAATTCATATATAATCCTTCCTTGTTAAATTTAGACTTTGTATAAAACAATATAAAGTTAACATTGAATCCCAGAATACCTGCTGTCATTTACGATGATCACACGTGGTAAGAACGTGATACAAAACTAGTTTCCATCAATGTATTTGTTGGCGACAAGGTCTCCGAAGCTTTTATTTAACGATCAATATAATTTAAATATATTCTCAGTATTACTTGCATTAGTTTAACATGTAGTTAACATATATTTGGGCCTTGACACAACGTCAAATAGTAATATTGTCTAGACGGGTGGCATCAGCGCATTGTGTTAGATTAGACCGAGCTCTATGAACGTTACTTATAACATACTTTGGTTTAACGCTGTTTCCTTTACTGTCGTGCAGCTGTAAAACAGTGTATGCAAGACATAGATGAGAACAACTGTAAGACACATCACGTCAAGTAATGTTTGTATTGAACTTCTGCAATATCTCTGAATTATTGTTTCTCATTTGCTGTGATCCCGTCATTAACTTTAGTGCTGATGACTTTGTTATAATCTACTTTTTGATTAGTTGCGGCTTTAACGAATGGCTTGTTATGACGGATAATAAACATGAGATGTACTGGTTTGGATTCTTACTGGTCGGAAAGTACGTAAAGCCGTTGGTCGCGATTGATTTGAGATTGTTGAGATCTTTTACAGTTGTTACAGGTAGTCTTACGAGATCAGTCTTTACTTCCATTTATTATACCACCAGAAACACATCTGAAGAATAATTTGCATCTAGATAGTTTTAACCTTACTAAATAATTCTAGAAATACATTTAGGAATAACATTTTATACAAAATTTACTGCGGTACTCAGAGATATTTAATGATTACTTAAGCCGTCACTTAGGAAAGATTTGACATACTTTTGTATGACATAACTGTCAAAACCTTTACTAAGTGATGGCCTCAGTAATCATTAAAGCTCTCTGAGTGCGGCAGTTAGTCTTTAGGCAGATTCCATTTAGCTATGCATAAATAATGCAGTGGTGTCCTTATCTTTTGCGAATTTAATGGAATTGGAAATAAATGCATCTCAATTTAGGTGTCAATTGCTTCCATCTTTGGTAATGGAATTTTGCAAGTATGTAGGATATATTGTTATATCGTATAAACTAAACCCACACCAGGACCGCTTAGTAAATTACAGTCGAAGAATTGAAGTAGTATTTAAAAAAAAACGTTGCTTTATAAATTTTTCAAGTATCGTGGGTTCGTTTACAAATATTTAAACAAATAATTGATCCGTACGTGAATCAAACCCGATTTTTATCTGACACTCCGAACTGATGCGGCTGTGATAATCACAAATTAAACTTAGCAGTATAACACCTGTACACGTGGTGCGAGGTTACCTACGTATAAACTAATATTATAAAGCTATAGAATTTGTTTGTTTGGTTGAACGCGCTAATCTCAGGAACTACTGATTGGAATGAAAAAAATATTTTTGTGTTGGATAGTCCCTTATTTATTATATCTATGGATAGTCCATTTATTGAGGTAGGTTATAAGCTATAATATTATGTGACGCAGACAAAGTTGCGCGGGTCAGCCAGTAACGGAATATTTTGTAACAGTGGTTAAAGATTACTCGTAAACCCAGTTTTCGGCAGCTGGTGTCCATCCAACGACTTCCTTCTCTCCAAACCAAAGCGCGATTTCCTTCCGTGCAGACTCCACACTGTCAGAACCGTGGATTATGTTGCGGCCAACTTGGATGCAGAGATCGCCACGAATTGTTCCGGGTTGTGAGTCAGCTGGGTTTGTGGCACCGAGCATTTGACGGCCGGTTTTTACTGCGTTGAGGCCTTCCCATACCATAGGGACGACGGGTCCGGAGCTCATGTATTTCACTAGAGCAGGGAAGAATGGCCTGGCCGCCAAGTCACTGTAGTGTTGCTGAAGTAATTCTTCTGAGGGCCATATGAATTTAAGGCCGACTAATTTGAATCCTTTCTTCTCAAAACGCTCAATGATGGTGCCAACTAGTCCCCGTTGGACACCGTCGGGTTTAATCATGAGGAATGTTCTTTCACGTTGTGCCGCCATTTTTATCAACGACGACTGTAATAATGAATGTGAATAGACCCTTAACTACGCCGACAAGCACTTCATCTCTCCTTCATTGTGATATTTGTGAACCATAACTACATTTGAGGTCAAAGTTTCAACTTTTTCACAAGATATAAAAAAAAACTTTAAGAAATTTAAATACTTTCATGGCCCAAGTCGTTTCCCAGCAATTAATTTCGCATAGAGTTACTAAGTCTGATGGTAGAATTAGTAAATGGTTTGTTTACAGCTTATATAATTATAAACTTGTAAATTGAAACATCATTGCAACTTAAATGGAAGATGCTATGCATCAATATGTCAAGTATCTAGTGCAAGTGCATAGTGGCATTTTAACAATGCGCACAAAACACAGAACTAAAATAAATGTACCAAGTTTGACATATCGATGCATGTTTTTAAGCATCGCCAGTTTGTCACCCCGCAGAAAATTGTACAAATGTACACCAAAGCCGCTCTTCGTACAATGTCAATTAAGAGCCCAAAGAGCCGCGCTGTTTTAGTTAATAGAGTCCAAAATAGCTTACCGTGTTCTGGTTCTTCAGGGTTCCTTGTGCTTCAGCGGAGATTCCATTGCCGGTCTCATATGTATACTGGAAGGTTCCTTCGGGGGTTATATCGTACGAGCTCTTGACGATAGGCGCGTTGTACTCATCCTTGACGATATGAGAGACGTCGGCGCTTGCGCACGCGACTGCTACTGCGAGAATAACTAGGAATTTCTGAAAGAAGGTTTAATAAGATTAAATTGAGAATGAATAGCAAGCAGTTAAGGAGGTATGACGAACGATGAAAAATAAACCTTTTAGCTATAGGAATAATCTTGACATGTTAAAACTCGTAAATAAGACAACAAATAAAACAGAATTGAAATCGCTACACGGATGTTGGGTTATAGAAATAAAATATTGATTGTAAAGTAAGAATTAAACATCAATTTACATTAGAAAAAACAATAAAATACGACTTTTATTACTGCACTTTATTACTACCTAATAGTTAAATAAAAAAAGACAATGCTTACCATTTTGCTATTGGGATGTCAACTTTTTGTTTCAATCTGATTTAGGTATTAGAGAACCGTCTTTATATACCAAACGTCCAGTATAGAAATGAGGTTTTATTTGTTTTTTTGAACCGCCATTGGTCAAAGACTATAAATGTGATGCAGATTATTCGGAGATGCACTTTACTATGCATAATGTTATAGTTTATTTTACCAAAGATGTGTGCCCGCTGAATCTTAATCAACCACTCTGCTCTATATAATCTTATTATGCGCATGCTTTAATAAAATTAATACATTATCTTTTAACGTGACGCCAAACCTGTATAAATTTAAAAGCGGAAACACCTAAACCTGTGTGCCAGAAGTCGAAAATGAATCAATTGAAGTCAATTGGCTTCCAGTCTTACCGGATGCAGTTAATATTATACATGGAGCGACTGCCCATCTGTTCAACACAAGCCAGTTAGTACTGGGCATTACAGTGCCCCTTGGTAAGACTAGTTGTCAGATTTTCTGGTCACTGGACTACCTGTAACGACTGGCACAGAGGAAGTTTGATATGTAATGGGCGGTCACTCATCCTCAGATCAACCTAAGCAAGAGTGGCTTAACCCGAAGATTGATTCTATAGATCCACGAGCTCCATATTTGGCGTTTAGTATATTAGGATCGAACCGGAAGACGTTGCGTTGGAAGGCCTCCCACTAGGTGGACCGATGACCTGGTGAAGGTTGCGGGTATCCACTGGATGCGAGACGCACGGGACCGATCAATGTGGTGACACTTAGGGGAGGCCTATGTCCAGCAATGGACGTCTTTCGGCTGAAATGATGATGATGATGATATTAGGAAATATTGATAAACGTAAAACAACAAAATTTTGACCTCCCCTTTTTACCTTCAGAAAACAATCCACCATTTCATGACTACTGTTGAAACTAAAGCTAGAGATAGTACAAATAAACTAGTTAACCGTCTTCATCGTTCCATAGTTGTCCTCAAAATGAATCGTGAATTGAATGTTATTTAATAATAAAATTAATTAGGAAATTATGCATAAAACTGGCTAAAATCTCACTAGCTTACGGAAAAACGATTAAAAACTAATTAATAGAACATTCAGATTATAATAATGTAACTTTGTTTTCTAGTCTGCCTTGTCTTTATTAAAGTTGTAGGTAGAATATCGCACCTTTAAAGTAAAACCGTTACTAAACGAAAATTTTCTTGAATTGAGTTATCAATGCCATCTATGTAAAATATACCTACGTAAACTGCAACATAAACTTGTAATTTTTTTTAAATATTGTATTTTACGCCATCTAGCGGTAAATCAAAGCGTTACTAAACCGAGTTATGATCGGCTCACGAAATACAATATTGTGTCTATACCAGTAAGAACGTGTTCGTGGAAGAGTGATAACGGAAGTTTAAAGTAAAAGTGTTATTATTTGGATAAACACGGCTGTATGTCACAAAAAAGGTAAGATGTTAATTTGTTTTAATAGGAAAAGTGTTTCAATTTGTTTAAACACAGTTTTTGTGTTATGAAATTACGCAAATCATAATAAAAGTTCGTTGATAATATGTTACAGTTTGGATAGTCACAGTTTGCCTTTTATTTTTTTAGGTATTAATCCAATAACGTTTATCTATAAAGAGTAACAAGAACAAGCACAACCTCAGTCCGTTAGTCATACTATGGAAGCTGAGTGTTATGTTCAACCAGTTGATGACGGAATACCAAATCCATCTTTGAGCGGTATGGGTTTTCCAGAATTAACTCCAGAAGAAGACCTTACCAGACCAGGTCCTAGCAGTAGAGCAAGATCCTATTCAACTAGCTCTTCAAGTTCATCATCATCATCTTCATCTAGTGCGTCTGAATCGGGTAAAGACTTTTCCCCTGATGAGGCAGAGTGCGATCTTGATTATGTACCAGCAACCCCACCTAGGCGTGTATCATTTAGCCCAACTCCTCAAAACAGTATTTCTGTACAACTAGTTGAAGAAAATAATTTGGATCCTCCAGAAGATAACAGAACTCCGAACAAACGAAGGCGTAAAGGAAAAGTATCCGTGAGGCAAGATGCTAAAAGACTTCGTAACAGTGGGCAGCCAATTGTAATAATATAAAAGGAGATGTGAGAGAGGAGATGAATGAAATTAAAACTGTGTGGTGTGCTCCAAATAAAAATAAGTAAAAGTGAAAATTCGGGCGCCTGGAGTACACACAAAACTATGCCAAGGATAGACTTACCTGCGGGAGCTTGAGACTTTTAATCTTCAAGCGGGAAGGTATCAATAAAAATCGATCATGAAAGGTAAGAACGACTTTATTACCCGAAGGCTGCTGGTTTGAAAATTCCTTTCTAAAATTAACAGCTCTAATGTGCGTAATTGTTCCTAGTCAAACTGATTGTTAAGTGACTGAGTGTTGTTGTTGTTGTTGTTGTTTGTAGTAAGATACTTAATAAGTAGTTAATATAGTAAGATACGTACATGCTGTGATTTAAAGATACAAATTTCTCAAGACTGATTGATAAATTAATAACTATGCCAAATGATTGTATGGATCTCTCATTTAATTTTAATAAAACATTGTTAATTTCTAATGTATTTTTTTATTTGGTAATATTATAACACCACAACAAATGCCAACTTTATAATTTTTAATTTAAATGTTGCATAATATTATTGTATCTATGAAATTTTAATAGTTTTGTATTTAGTAACATCAGTTGCATTGTAATTTCATAGTAATATACCATAATTAACAAGTTATTAATGGTAAAGTGTTACTATAATAATATAAATCAAAATAAATAATACTGCAAATAAAAATAAAAAAACTTTTCTAAATCACGTGTCATAATGTAAACAGAGATCTATAATAAGACCTCATTAAATGTCTTAAAGAACCCTGCATTCAGATTTTATTGACAAAAAATGGTGACTTTTTTCTAATATTGGCTCTCCTGTAAAATTTTATAATTTCGTTTAGTAACGGTTTTACTTTAAAGGTGCGATATAGTCAATAAATACAACGTTTTAACTTCATTAAGAAAACAACATTACAGAATTTAAGTCGTCTTTTGTTTCCCAAACATCTCTCGTCATGTTTCTACCCTTGTCCCACTTTATTTGTGGTCGGCGCAACACGTTTTTTTTCTTCCTTTTTCCGCTGTCAATCGTCACGTCATCTACTCCTTTTTAGGGTTCCGTACCTCGGTAAAAACGGAATCCTATAGGATCACTTTGTTGTTCGTCTGTCTTACCCCTTTTTTGTCAGAAACGCATTGAGGAATCAAGCTGTCTGTAATTAATAACAAATACTCAGGCCCTGTGATAGTATTGATCAAACTTGTAAATCAACGCGATCGCATATTTTGCTATTTCACAAGGGAATCAAAACCTATTGGCGTAAAAACGTGAATTGTTGTTTGCATATTATGTACCAGCGTCAAAACTTGAAAGCAAATACAAACAAGGTGAAAGGGACATCGATATACAAAGGGTTACCACGTATTCAGTAAATCATTACTTGCCCCGACCACATAGAAATTTTTCAACGGTAATTTCAATCAAAATCAGCTGTTCCATGCAATTTGACAGCATAATAATGTGTTCCACTTGTCGGTATTGTTTTTAATTTCCCTTGTTGCAAACTATCTATTATGTTAATACTCTCATTGTCATTCTCTGCCTACGTTACGCTTGTATGTACATGGCTACTTTGGGTCGGTGCCGCACGTTTTTGTCTTTCCTCTGTCCCATGCACAAAATTTTCTATGATATCATTCTTTATACAATCCATCCAACTTTTCAAAGACCCTTCTCTCAAACTCAAACTCTTGAATGTCAGAAGAACAATTCATAAAACAAAACTAAACTACGAGTGCAATACGTCATCCCGAAAGCCACCACGCCGAGCCACACGCCGCCGAATGCCCGCAACAACGAACACTGCGAGCACGAAAGCACGCAGCGACGCACACCGCAACAACGAATGCACAAGACTCCAAATCACTGAACAACGAATGCACGTCTCTCCCCTTCCATCCATCAACAGACTCCTATAAAATAAAAGGGCAAAGTCACTTATCTAAGTATAGTGAGAGATCATCGTACCTTAAAACCACATTACGAGTATAATACCCATTAAAAATCCTTAGGCAACAAACTATTTTATACTATGTAAGGACTGTCCCATCTTCACATAACATTTAAATAATCATTGGTGCCCAATATGATATTATTAAAGCAAGTGATCTTTGCTTAAAATGCTGCTCGAGTAGGTAATCGTTAGCTGCTCTGCTTGTCGCTCAAGGTTATAAGTACCCATTTTTTATTAGGGTTCCATACCTCCGCGGGCGTGTGGACACTGAGTAATGGGCTAGCTCGACGTCCGTCCGTCTTAAGACGACAGGCCGTTTCGACGCGCACATCAAAGAGATTTTAGCAAATTGGAAAGGGCTCACAACGGCCGACGCCTGCCGGAGCTGCGGGACTGTTCGAAATAGATACCGTGGTCTTGTAACACAAAGGGCTAGTGAAGAACTTGGGTGAGTTTTAGTCAGTACAAGTCTGACACTCCCATCGCTCCACCCAGAGCGGCAGGGGTTATTTAATGATTCCCCATCTGACAAAAAAACGGTTCCATACCTAAAAAGGAACCCTGTAGGATCACTTTGTTGTCCGTCTATCTGTCTGTCCAGTCAACGTAAGTCAACGTTTATGTCGCATAAACGTTGTGAAAGGGGGCTAGACGGAAAAAATTCTTACGAAAAGTTGTCACGACACTTTTTGCTATAGTAAGCTATTGTAAGCTGTGCGGCGTCGCATGTTTCTGTCTGTTTCTCTCTCTCTTATAGAAAGCAAGCCAGATATTTTCATTTCTACATTTCTTTTTTTTTTTTTTTTTTTACATAATAAAAAATAATAACAATAACTTCGTTCCATCCGGGTGTTCCTTGACACCTCTCAAGTTTTTTGCGATTTCACAAGGGATTCCAAACATTTAGGGTACTTTCCGTTGGCATCAATCAAAAAATTGTAATGAAGTATGAAACCTTCAGTGCGCGAGTCCAACTCCTCTTCACCGGTTTTGTATGCCATTTTAACCGCAGAAATTGATCTGTTGGAATTTCAATTCTCGTAGAAAAGCTGAATGCTGAAAATCCAATATTGCTGTTTTACTCGGCCATTTAATCGGTGATGCCAACTGTACTGAGTAGCCAGGTGCAATCTTTGATATTATTGACATAGCACCTATAAACTTTAAATGACTTGTTATTAGTATTGGGTGTTTGTTACTTTTAGGACAATAAAGCGATGACTTCATTATGTTAATTATTTATAAAATTACACCGTTATTATACAGGAAATGAATTCCTCCTGCAAACGGTACATGGTTTCCCGTTAAATTACATAACATAACATCACATCTGTAATTCTCGTTGGGTTTGGTAGAGTTGTACCTAATCGTCTAATAGTACACCCACATTTCGTCAGTTACGAGTATGTTTAAGACTAGCTACAACTCGAAAATTATACTACGGGAAGATAAAATCGGAACTATTCTATATGTTAATCTAGGTTATAAACTATCTGTATACCAAATTTTATCCAAATCCGTTCAGTGGTTTTTACGTGAAAGAGTAACAAAACATACACACTCACACACACACTTTCGCCTTTATAATATTAGTGTGAAGTGTGATGTGATAGTGTGAAGTGTGATAGTGTGAAGTGTGAAGTGTGATAGTGTGAAGTATGATAGTGTGATAACAACCGCTCAGATCAATCTTCAGGGTAAACAGCGATTGCCTAGTTTATTTAACTGTTTTTCTGTGGATGGGTGATTAACTGATCACCCATTACATACCGAGTTTCCTCCATGCCTCAGACCAATGGTTAAACCATTGGTCCCGACTGTCATTTGCACTCTGACAGTCGTAATCAGACTCGGTCTGGCCTAGTTATTAAGTACTAACATAGGCTAAGTTATAGTTACTAACACAGTGGACCTCTTTGTAGTCTGAAAAATAAATGATTATTATTATATAGGTAGTCAATAGCCCGATTGTTTGACAACCAGTCTTACCAAGGGGTACCATATTACCCGGTACTACTTGCCGTCACTTCATGTAAAAAACTGGTATTCAACTTCATCCGGTTAGACTGGAAGCTGACCTCAACGTAGTTGAGAATGCTAGGCTATGATGCCAATAGGGATATAGAGAAGCTCGTGGCTTAATAAGAACTCCCACTCGGGTCGATCTTTAGGTAAAGCTGTGCTTGCCTAGGTCGGTCTGTGGATGGGTGACCGCCCGACATACCGAGTTTCCACCGTGCGTGGAAAGCACGTTAAGCTGTTGGTCCCGGCTGATATATATAGATCTTTGGCAGTCGTTACAGGTAGTCAGTGACCTGAAATTCTGACAACCAGTCTTACCAAAGAGGTATCGTATTACCTAGTATTAACTGGGTTGTGGAGGTCAAAATAGGCAGTCGCTCCATGTGAAATACTGGTATTCAGCTGCATCCGGTTAGACCGGAAGCCGACCCTAACATAGTTGGGAAAAGGCTAGGCAGATGATGATGATGTTATGATGCCAATAGGGCGAGCCTGTTGGCATTTTCAACTAAACTGGGCTCAAATCCAGACGTCGTGGCTCCTACTGTGATATTCCTGTTTGCGTGGTTTGTTTTTATTGTCATCAAAATTAAGCACTTTATTTTACTTTTAAACATTTTAACTTTAAGCAAGTTTTATAGTACTGTAGGTACTAGTTGAACAAGGTTTTAAATTATCATAAAATAAATTTACCTTAGCCGTAATTTTTTTTTATCTAAATCACTTTGTAATGGAGTTTGTTTACATATACTTATTTCCAATTGTTTCCTACTAAATGATTTCTTATTAATTCTCGTGTTCTTAAGAAATTAGATACCGGACCAATACATATACCTACTATAATTAATTACACTCGGAGTCATCAAGGAAACGGAAGCTTTTGTTAAGAATACTTGGAATTTAGATTGTTTTATTTAACATTGCAAGGCTGCCTCGTTGGTCTCGTGGTCGTAATCGCGTCTGCTGAGTATGAGGTCCTAGGTCCGATTCCCGAGTCGGGCAAATTGTTGCTGGGTTTTTTCCATATTGAGTCTACCATGGTCCGGTGTACTCGCAACGTCTCCAACCAGCAGAAATGGAAGCACATCGCTGAAAGAGCAGTCGCTCAGCTCCACTGTGCAACCACGACCACTCTGACAAGAGTGTATCGACTAAGAAGAAAGATTTTTCCATATTATGTAATTTCTCAGTACCTAGCAGTAACGGAGTCTAGTTTTGTGCCCGATTGTTGGCAATTAGCTCACCCCCTATTACAGAAGAATTCATCATAATCACACTCCGATGTCCCGTATGTCCCTTATGATTGCCTAAAACTTTGTCAATTAGGTATTTACTTTTGATCTCTTCGAACTTTCAAGGTTAACCATTCGATTCAACGTAATCATCGTGGACATTAAAATTCTAGTGATATATGCAGATGAAGCAATTCCACAACAGCTTTCATTCTTTATCTAACTCCCACGCAATAATACGGCTAGCAACCAAGCAATATGGCTCCTTAAATTCTTTAATAGATGCATCGTGACCTTTTACTTTTTTATACTGCAAATACGATATTTTATGACCCTGTCGCTGTTTCCTATTAGGTATTAATGAATTACTATCACGTCTGCTTTTCTGGACGGGTTCAGCAGAGTTGAACTTATAATGCACCTATGTTTAGACAGTTGTGTGCCAGTGTTGTAGTAGAGCGCAACCCTATCGCCATCAACAGGAAACGAATTCAGATTTCGGGCTGACACTTAAGCACCCAAAAACACAAATTTATCTGAAAAGGTAATCGAACTCAGGACGCGAAATTGACATTCTTAGACAACCAAGCAGTAGTAGAAATAATCTATTTTGAGTGTGTTGTTGACATTTATTAATGTTGGTATTAAAGGTATATTAACATAGTGGTTTTAATATGTCGTATTAAATACGATTTATGATTAACCTTAAGGCATCCTTCTTCCTTATAGCATTAGAGTAACTATTTACGACAGATGGATCGTCTAAAACCTGAAATTCACCTTTGAACATCATATTATCATTGCCTTGCCCCTGTCCCATATTACTTGAGGTCGCCGGTCGGCGCAACATGTTTTTTTCTTCCATATCATCTCCTCATTTAATCCATCCATCGTTTTATTTTATTTTTAGAAAAACTTTGCCCCACACTAGGAATTTCTCGTGGGTGCGTTCAGAAACATTTAAACTCACATACACAAATACCCAGACCCGGAACAACTATCTGTAGGTCATACAAATATTTGTTCCGTGCGGGGATCGAACCCGCGACACGCAGCGCAGCAGTCCATTGCTTGAGCCACTGCACCAACCGTGCCGTCGAATTCTCGGTCTTCCTCTCCCTCTCCATCAACATTTATATTCATCACTTTTTTAATTACAATCGATTTATCTCTCCTCGTCACAAGTCCATTGTCGAGCCAAGACAGCTAAATATTTAAAACTAAGGTAAAGTATTAAAACTGGAAACTAAAATTTGTTCTAAAAAGTAAGTGACTAACTGCGGTACTCAGAGATATTTAATGATTACTTAAGCCGTCGCTTAGTAAAGATTTGACATAATTTTGTATGATAAAACTGTCAAAACCTTTACTAAGTAATGGCCTAAGTAATCATTAAAGCTCTCTGAGTGCGGCAGTTAAAGTAATAAATATGAAAGTTGAAGCAGAGGAAGACCAAATAAAAGATTGATACTGAGAATAAGAAGAATAGAAAATGGAAAAAAGGTGAAACCAAACAAAAAATAAAAATAATGATGTTTATTTTGCAAATAGGTTTTTACAAAAGCTTTTACATATCACTTTTTTTATTATTTTATTATTTAAAATTAAATTGTATAGATGGCTGAATGAAAATAATTTATATAGTATTGATGACATTTTTGAATATAAATTATAATGCTTGTAATTTTAAATTTTGTTAATTCTCTAAGTTTGCATGCTTTAACTTTAAGCAAAACATGTATGATCTTAAATGCTATAATAACACCTATGTATACCATGTTTTAAGCAAATAAATAAATTTTCTTATCTTACCTTATCTTATCTTTAAATTAGATGGGGCTGGTGTTCGTACCTGACTACTTTTGAGAATTGTACTCCTGATATTTTATTTATTTTGTCCTTTTGAGGTAATTTGCGGAAGACATCTTTGATATTTCACACCATAATACCTATTCTTCTTTAGTAGTTTTTATCGTTTTATTCGGTTTAAGATGTCCAACCACATTTCCAAAAAAAATTGAATGTCATAACCATAAAATAAAATCTTTGACAACTGTATGCCATGTTTATTCATGATAAACTTATGAATAAACATGGAATGCATTTGATGTGGTCTTCCAAAAAGCTTTATTAATAAAAAGGTAGCTTACGCCCGCGTCTTCGCGCGCGTGGTGTCCAGCAATTATTATCCCTCAGGATCGTACTACCAAGATAAAAAGTATTTTATGTGTGATGCAGGTTATAAACTAGCTATGTACCAAAAATCATTCAAATCTGGTCAACGGTTCTTGAGTGAAAGAGTAACAAACATCCATCCATCTTCACGAACTTTCTCATTCGTACTTGTAGTAAGACAAGAAGACTAGTCAAGTTCATGGCTGTCTACGGAATGTCACCTTCCACCAGCCATCTTTGAGAATGATATCATTCTTGTGAATATCAGATGCGCTGAACGTGTGCGGAATACCTAAATGATTATTAACGTCAGGGCTGATATGAACCCGTCGGGGCTATGGGTTGTTCGAAAGAGATTCGAAGCGGCCTCGGCACAAGGGCTAAGAAGGAACATGGGTGGTTTTTAGTCAGTAGAAGTCTGACACTCCCTTTCGCTCGCCCAGAGCTGGAGGGGGGTTATTTGATGATATCCCACCCCAAAAAAAAAAATATAGGGCTGTTTTGACATCTCTCCTCCACCTCTCCGCGTATTTTACGGAGGTCTAAACGACGAGTCCTCCACGCAGTTGAGATTTATTTCGAAATTCGAGATGATTACATGTCACCGCTACCACCATGTGGTTCGGAACTAAATGATCAAGTGAATCTGGTTCAAATGTTACATAGACATAACATCACGCCTGTAATCCCCGAAGGGTTAGGCATAGGTGTACCTGATAATACACTTTCATTTTGCCAGAAATGTTTCAGTAATTTCTCAGTCTCAACCACGGAGTCTAGATATGTGGGCCGCTCCCTATTACATGTTTAAATTATAAACCACGGCTAAATCGCCTAAAAGTTTAGCAAAGTATCAAAAATATTTCCTTGTTATCCTCTTTTCTACTTTCAAAATTTTGATTGCCATAAGGTGCACTTTCCTCTTCAATTTTCATTGTTTCTCTTTATTTCCATCACTTTTTCACTACTAATAAAATGATTTGCGTGACATCCCTAATTCATATATAAAATCTTTTAAAGGCTTCGTTGAGACTTGTACTAATTCCTTTGAATTCGTCATAGTGTATTCTTGAATAGGGTATTTCCCATCAACTTTTATGGCTTTAGTAAATTCTCACGGTATTACGTAAGTAGGTACTTACTAAATATTTCTGTAAGGAAATTCGGAGGGTAGGTAATTGATCCATTCATGAATTTAGTACTTTGGATTAAAATAAAGGCGTTACACTCAAGGCGTTTACCCTGCTATCAAGCAAATAGCTAGATCTGATTAAGTATCTTTCTTTTCTTAACTGAAATACTTAAGGCAGGAAGAAAATCCGTTATTATTTGCTCTCGGAAATCACTACGCTATATAATAAAGAAGGATAGATTTAACCTTTTTTTACTTAACATAACATCACGCCTGTAATCCCCAGAGAGTTAGGCAGAAGTACATGTAATAAATAGATGGCGAGCCTATTACCATCAACGGACACCAACCCAGACTTTGTGGCTGCCAATAAAAATATCCTAATGACCTGAATAACCTTTCCTTAACGTTTTGGCCGATACGAGAAACGTTCTCAGGACCTCATGTTCCCGTCGGGGCTGCGGGTCCCGTCGGGGCTGCGCGTTGTTCGCAAGAGATACCGCGGCCTCGGCATGAGGGGCTAAGAAGGAACATGGGTGGTTTTTAGTCAGTAGAAGTCTGACTTTGTCTTTCGCTCTGCCCAAGAGCGGGAGGGGTTATTTGATGATTTCCCACCCCCCAAAAATGCATGCTCAACTCGCGCTTGCGTCCACTAAGGCATTCCCAGAGCAGTTTTTACCCGGCTGCAAGGGTTAGGTATGTTTTTCGCGTCTATCTTTGTATGTTTATATTCTTTATTCCCTCATATCTTCCAAAGTCCAAACCACTCGATGGATTTCTTTAGATTCACCTCATTAGTCCAACTGTTCTTAGATAGGTGACTTCACAGTTAATAGGGGGTGTTTTGCTTTTCAGTTATTTTACTAAAATGTAACGGTATTTCCAAAAGATCCCAAAATACTGGTAGTTACTAATAAAGCAGTTTGCAATCAATATGTGGTGCGTTTCGTCTCGACACGGCGATGGCGGCCCGGTATGTAGCGTGCATGCGACGAATGATGAATTTATAATGCCGACATAATGTCGTTAATCACTCTAGGGTTGAACGGTCGGGCTGTTGACGAATAAAACATTTATTTCTACTGATTTTTTTTTATTTTTTTGTTGGAAACGAATGTTGCAGCATGCTGAAAAACCGGGAAATTCCAATATGGAATTGGAAATTCCTGGTTTACTTTTCTCATCAGGTTTGTCTTTTACCAACAGTCAAAACAATATTATTTGAATAATCTAACTAATTAAAAACTATTAAATAAATTAACATGATACTATAAAAGGGCATCAAAAAACAGTTCCTCAACGCTGTCAGCCGATAATGTGCCTTAAAGACTGGCGGCATTACCACGTTGTATAGCAACACTTCAGCCATCAGCCTCTGGCCAAGGTAAAAGCCAGCCCTTAGGTCAAGACAAGTGTCAACTAAACGTCTTGAGAATAAGAATTTCCTTGAACAGGATATGAGCACTCCCAGAGCTTCAACCACAGTCGGCTCGAAAATATAGTTTCCACTAAGTCAGACTCGGCTTTCAGTTCAACCAGATCCACAGCCTATCTGACCTTCATAACCCAATTACTAGACCCCTTGTCGAGACTTTCGTTCATAAAGGACATGTTAAAATAATGGACCGAATGCTTGACCGCTCTCTGAAAGCTCCCTTTACAATTTGTATTTATTTCCTTGTGTTTTTGCAACAACGACATGAATCTGTCTAGAGAATCAGCTCAGTTGTACATTCAAATGAAACCGTCTAGATTACAGCTTGGCTCGAGGGAAATGAATACGACAACACACCGGTCTCACCGTACATACAATACTACTCTAGGAACGTGTCAAAAAAGTTAACAACGTACACCTGTACGGTCAGCCTCAGAAATAGATTAACACTTATCAAAGTTTCAAAGCAAGATTTTTATTTAAAAATGTTGGATATTACTCTTTATTATCAAGGTATTGAAGAGTAAGGAATGTTTTAAAAGAAAACTCTTCTGAAACATTAAAAAAAAAGCTGGAGTCCTGTATATCAAATAATTAAAATTCCGAAATGTTAAGCTACTTCTGTTGCTGACCGTTCGACGTTCACGACAAACCAAACTTTTTGTATTTAATCTAGGCTTCCATGTCCTCCCGAAGGATACAGATTGCCTTTTTTGTGGTTCTGTTACCTTTCTTTCTATCTAGGTGCTATCTTCTATACATACAAATAAACCTATTTACATACATGAAGCTTAAAAACAAAATTCTTTAAGAAGTTTTTGAACTCGTCCACAAAATCTCATGTTTATATACATTTGAGTTAAACGTGTAGTCAGCAGGAAAGCCTAACTGTACTTAATTAAATCGTTTTTTTTTTGTTGTAATACTTTTAATACTCGTTCACTACGTTCCGTAAGGTGTCGGACGTAAAGAATAGCACCATCCCATATCTTCCCGTGGGTGTCGTAAGAGGCGACTAAGGGGTTTACATGAGAATGGGCAGCAGCGTTCTCTTCTGTGCCTTTGTAACAATCATACTGCGATCGCCAACCCGCCTGCCAAGCGTGGCGATTATGACAAATCCCCCCCCCCCTTTCTGGGGGAGGCCTGTGTTCAGCAGTGGACGTCTTATGGCTGAAATGATGATGATGACTTTTAATACTTTAAAACTTTTTAGAGTGACAACCCTACTCTTCTAAGATTAGCAGAATTATAAAAGCTCATTTGTCGAATGTTTCCTTGACTCTAACATTTTAATATTAATTAATACTTCCTTTCGATTAAAACATAAAAGGCTAAATAATTATGAGCATAATACAAAACATTTAATTATCCATAAGCTGTTAATCTTCCGATTGTAACAAATTATAAGATTGGATATTAAAGTCAACGATTCCATTTCTATTTATAAAATGATGGCAACATTCAAATGCATGTTTCATTTATCTATGATCGTGTTGATTACTTTTCAACGCTTTTCATTTTGTTTTTAAATGTTGATGACACCACGGTCATTTCTTTGTCAGTTAACTTTTCACACGGTGAAACATAGTGACAAGTTCATAAACGCCGCAGTAACATGTGACAAGAGCAGCAGGCAGATGACAATATGTTATTATCACTACGTATAATAAAACAAAGTCCCCTGCCACGTCTGTCTGTCAGTTTGCGATAAACTAAAAAACTACTGCACTGATTTGCATGTTGTTTTCACCAGTGGATAGATTGGTTTTCGAGGAAGGTTTTAGTACATATTTTTAAATTAGGGGATGAAAATTTGTCGGGACATTATCCGACATCAACGCGAGCGAAGCCGCGGGCAAAAGAAAAAAATAAAATAATATAAATGAGAAGGGAATATTGACAACATAATTTATGTTTGACATTGAAAATAAATCGCAAAAAATGCTCTTTAAAAATCAGATGACATTAATAATGCATGCCAATGAGGAATCAATAAAATTGCCTTTTTTGGCGAAACTAGTAATAATACATACGAGATTAATATGGCTTTGAATATTTGATTGAAATTGATTGGTAGGTGATATTATAGAGTTGTACCAACATTCACAATTTGTTACAGAAACCCTGTTTGATCCGAAAGGGATAATCTGAGGGGAGATTAGCCATTGGAGATTCAGAGCTGGAGATATTATAGTGCACAAGTGTTTTGTTTTTTTTGGCGGGTGGAAAATCATCGAATAACCCCTCTCGCTCTTGGGCAGAGCAAAAGGGAGTGCCAGACTTCTATTGACTAAAAACCACCCATGTTCCTTCTTAGCCCTTCATGTCGAGGCCGCGGTATCTCTTGCGAACAACCCGCAGCCCCAACGGGACCCGCAGCCCCGACGGGGTTTTCTCTTCCCTCACTTTCATAGTCTCATTGGCCATCGTGGTTAGCCAATCGACAGAAATCGATTGCCTAGGGTGCGCCAGACGTCTCAAAGGGTAATACAGTGCGTCAGTCGGGAGGCTCTTTTGACGATTTTATGTCTGCAACAGCGAACGGAGTTTGCATAGCTGAATTATGGGCCTGATATATAAAAATTTGCCATCGACATGCTAAAAAAGAGTTGATAATCCTCTGAGGACGGCGAGCCGACTGGAGTGAGGTCAGGCGAGTGGTTTTATATCTTAACGTCCAAACTCCAAGCTACTACTAAGAAATCAATGGAAAAACATAATTACACTTTGCCCAACCCGGGATTTGAACCCGGAAAACACTCAGATGGGGAAACGGAGTAAGCATGTTTTTTATAGCAAACTTAAAACAACACGATACACTAACCAGTAAAGGAGAATATTCCCAGTTGTTAAACATTAACATAGAACTTATGTTTGTGAACATGATCGAGTTCAGATTATTTCAGATTAGAATACACGAAGGTGAATATAGGGTGTAAAAGTACCCTTAACGCAAACGAAGGGCACTTGTTTTTCCCATCACTGCGATATTTTTTTTGTTCTAGACCATACCTGGGAACCATCTAGTTAAGGAGATATTGGGGTCAAAGTTCCAAATTTTTCACAGCTGTTTTTGTAAATACTAGTTTTTCAGGTTATAACTTTACTTAAATTACTTCCATGACCCGTTTACTATTCGATGTTTTAAGAGTGCTACATTGAGTTTTACCGTAAAATTTAATTTTTTACCCCAAAAAAAAATCGTTTCCCAGCAAAAATTTTTGCGTAGGGGTACTTAGTTTTATGTACAGAATGCTTGGTTAACGGCTGTGTGATGGGTTGATTTACACCCTGTATAAAATGCAGTTCAGATACTCGAACAAGAATTGTCATTAAGCAATGATACTTAAAATCGAAGTCAATGAATGCCACAAAAAAAAAAAAATATGAAAAAAGGTTTTTTTTTATAATTAACTTATCTATTACCAAAAACAGAGTCTTTAATTAACTATGCAGCTATCTTTACCCACGTTTTTTGATATTTCCAATTTTTTATTTACATAAAAATCTAGTTTACGCTAGGTTACTAATAATTAGATGACTTGATAACATAGCAATAAATCATTAGTTTCGTTGCAAGGAATACCTTGGCATTTAAGTGTCACTTATAAACTTAATTCAATTAATTACTTAATGATGCGCCTAGAGGAACTAACAAGGTGGTTGTTAAGTTTTGTCTAAGAATTAAGGTGTGGCTACACTAGCGTCTTATGAGCGTGCGTTTTACCGCTTCTTCTTTGTTATAGTGTTTACCCTTTCGTTTTTTTTTTGAGGGGTGAGAAATCATCGAATAACTCCTACCAGTCTTGGGCAGGGCGAAACGGAGTGTCAGACTTGTACTGACTAAAAACCACCCATGTTCCTTCTTTGCCCTTTATGTCGAGGCCGCGGTATCACTTGTGAACAACCCGCAGCCCTCGAACAACCCGCAGCCCCGAACAACCCGCAGCCTATAACAACCCGCAGCCCATAGTGCTTAACCTCTTGTTAGAGTTTGCTAGCTCATCGTCCGTCCATCCTATGAAGATGACAGGCCGTGTCGACGGTGCGTTCGTGTTCCACTCGCGCCTCGAAGAGATGTCAGCAAGGGCGCGACGCCTGTTAGGGCTGCGGGTTGTTTGAAAGAGATACCGCGGCCTCAGACACAAAGGGCTAAGAAGGAACATGGGTGGTTTTTAGTCAGTAGAAGTCTGACACTTCCTACCGCTCCGCCCAGAGCGGGAGGAGTCATCTGATGATTTCCCACCCTCCAAAAAAAAGTATGTGCGTGCGTTTTACCGCTTCTTCTACTTTATCGTGTGGTTAGTGTATAACCTAGTGTCAGACTTTGTATACCACTCATGGGCCTCTGACTTGGCTGTGGCTTTACATACCGTCAAGAAATATCTCTCAGCGATGCTGTTGTCCTCACGATGTTTTTCTTCACGGAAGCAAGTGATGCCTATACAATACGCACATGAATCAAAAATCAAAGGTCTTTGTAGCATTCCAACGGTCACACTTTTTTTCTTTTTCTTTTTTTTCTTTTTTAAAAACGTTGCCCCACACTAGGAATTTCTCCTGTATCGTGGGTGCGTTCACAAACATTTAAACTCACATACACAAATACCCAGACCCGGAACAACTATCTGTAGGCCTTACAAATAGTTGTTCTGTGCGGGGATCGAACCCGCGACACGCAACGCAGCAGTCCATTGCTTGAGCCACTGCGCCAACCGTGCCGTCAACGTCACTATCACTGCTTTACTGTTTACGAACTACACGCGTGTAGCAACACGGTGAAAATAAATAAAAGAAATGGCTTATAACCGATCAGGGAGCCTAAAGTGGTTACCGTAGCAGCATCAACTACAATCCTCAACTTTGGCTCCTATGTTGTATACTAGCGGACGTCACGCGGTTTCAACCGCGTAGTTCCCGATCCCGTGGGAATACAGGGATAAAAAGTATGTCACCCGGGGATAGTGTAGCTTCCCAATGGTGAAAGTTTTTAAGTTTATTCATTACATACAAAAGTACAAATATATTATCTTTATAATTTATAAATAAGTATATCGTTATATTATATCGTTAAATATATTATATTATATTATATCGCGTCCCACACCAAAGGCCTAACTTTGTGTTACCTTAATTATCCTACACGAGTCTATTAACTACTTTATGTCTTTTTTATGTGCCCGGTAATTTTAGGATGACTAAAATTAATTAATTTGGTCTATTTATATCTATATGTTAATAATAAGTGAACAGGTGATTAAAATAGAAAATAATACTCTTAAGTCGACATAATTATGTGTGGAAACCAGTCCTTACATACTAATTTGTTTTTGTGTAATAAATTAAGTTGATGCTGCCGTGTCAACTATTTCCAGAATCAAAAATATTCACCTGGTAATCTTTCTTCGGTAATATTTAGGCCCGTTTGCACCGTTCGTTCTGGTAACACAAAGACACCCAACCTGTACATACCCTTACCTAAGTTCAAACCACTATGCAGTTTATGTTGTTTCACATAATAACAGGTTGTAGCATCAGCAGATTCGAAGGTTTCCAGCCACTTTTTGTGCTTATAAATAAAATAGTATTGATAATAAAAAATAAGATAATATTTTAAAAAAATATGACAGTTACATTTTAGCCTCTCTAAGTGGTTTTAAAGGTGTAGAGGATTTTTTTTATGGACTTAGATCCAGTATACTCATGTATCTAATTCTAAAAACAGTTGACCTCATTGGGTCAAGCTACCACCAAGATGCACAATGCATAATATAAGTTTTCCGTATTTGACTAGGCAGGTCAATGTCTGCCAAATCCACATCCCTCGTGATGATATTCACGTACACTACTTAAAGATTAGTGTGTTTATTTTCATCATTTTCTTACCTCCCCCTGTCCGGCCAATCAATCTTCTCAATCACATACGTATTTCCACACTACGCATTATATGACTACTAACAAGAAGACAGAATAATGAAGTTATTGTTAAGTCTCGTGTGGATTAGGTCCTGTATTCGCTTCCTATGTCGGGCAAAGTGTTATTGGGTTTTTCCATCAAGAATGTCTCATCCGAAGGAATTTATCAGTAGCAGCCACGGAGTCTGGATTCGTGCCCGGTTGATGGCATTACGCTCGCCCCCAATTACATGGGACTTAAACATAACTGCCGAAATGTGGGTGTACTATTAGGTACTCCTCTGTCTAACTCTTCGGGGATTACAGGCGTGATGTTATGTTATGTGAAATTCCCGCCCGGTTGATGGAATAGACTCGACATTCTTTCTTTCTATTCCAGCAATTTCCTTTACACTATACCATTTACCATTACTGTCCCATGCAGTGACAGTCGGTAAGTATACATCATAAATCTTTAACACCAAGAGACGGACTCCACAACCACCTGTGACTCTCTGAGCTAATGACGTCACTGGCCATGCCGCGGTCAACTATGGGACCGACTAGCGCTGCAGTAATGGCAGAATGCCACAAGTTCTGCCCATTAATGTAGGAGGCCTACGTTTTGCATTCACAGTAGATCCACTAGGATCTACTGTGAATGAGTAGGTGTATAGGCCTGCCCCATCTCAGAAGGTCTAGGGCTCGTCTTAAATCCATTACTCAGCTTAGTTTGACTTACTGCCGCACTCAGAGTGCTCTAATGCCAACTTAAGCCGTCCATTAGTGACTATTTAAAAATATTCACACTCAGACTGAGCTAATGATTCATTAGTAGGCCTAATGAACCACTAAATTTAACTGGCGCTCTACCCTTACTTAGCTTCTTAATGAACGATTAGTTTGACGTTTGATGAATTTTGACAGATCAATTCGAAGGGTTTGGAGGTTATTTGTGTAGTTATTTACAAGGATTTCAAATTCTTCTTCTTCTTATCGTGTGGGCAGTAAGGTCTAACGACCCCACACACCCTAGTGTCCAAGTTCTAAACCGCCTCAAGGACCTCTGTCATGGTTTGACGACCGCCATTTGTCGGGCGGACCACCGACTTATTACGTGCCTTCCGAAGCACAGAATCATCTTTTTTATCAGAGAATCAGGTGATTCAAGCCAGCAATGTCCTAGCCAAACTTTAAGCAGCTTTACAAAGTAAACCAGCAACGTTCTAGCCAAACTGGAAGCAACTTTACGAAGTATGAAATTTAGAGAAAATGTACTGATTATGAAGAGTTTGTTGATTTTGTGTACTTTCAATTTAACATTACAAGTGTTAGGTGCCTATGTCAATAGCAAATATGTCTATAGCAAATATGTCTTTTAGATTTTCTGGTAGGTAGATTTTGTTTATTATCCCCAAAGGTATAGGAGAAGTGGGGCCAAGAAAAGTATAACAGAAGCCAAATTAAAACCAGCAAGACTGTGGAAACATGTTTTGGTATTTGGAATTGATGATTTCCTTGTCTTCATGTGGGAATGGGTATCAAACTGGATACAGTTGTGGCTGTCATATGTGCATGTGCAATACTGCATAACATGGCGTTATTGGTAGAAGATTTGGTGCCAATGAACTGGGATGGCATTGATATTCAAAATGATGATGTTGTATCAAATGGTGAAAACTCCAACAGCAATGGTTTTATGGTGCAACAATCTTTGGTGGATAGGTTTCTCTCTTAATATTAATTCTTGAATGAATAAAATCCATAAAATAATCAAATAATAATCCTTTTATTTCAATACATAAAAAGAGTTAATCAGTAAGAAGGACTTGTTTTGTAATAAATTTCTTCAGTTTCTCTAATTCTATTTTAGTTTTTTTCTAATAAACATTTGTTCCTCTCTTCCTCTAACAATGCTGCTTTTTTTTTTATCTGTTCGATTTACTGTAAAGAAAAAGTATAATATAAGTTACATACATAAACTCACGCCCTTTTCCCATGGGGATAGGCAGAAACCACAAAACACCACTTGCTATGATCCTTACATACTCCTTTTGCCTTGTCCACATTCATACATCTGGTCATACACGCACGCCGGTAAAGAGCCGATTAATATACCTAAGTGAATCTGGCTATAAACGGTTCTTAACCATTACATTACATTTGACGGCACGGTTGGCGCAGTGGCTCAAGCGATTGACTGCCGCTCTGCGTGTCGCGGGTTCAATCCCAGCACGGAACAAATATCTTGTATGGCCTACAGCTACCTGTACAAATATTTGTACTGTGCGTTTTCTGGTCTGGGTATTTGTGTGTTTGACTTAATATGTTTGTGAACGCACCCACGATACAGGAAAAATTCCTAGTACGATCTACTTTTTTTTTTTAAAGAAAAAAGATTGATAGTTGAAAGCCATAGTTATGTACCTGTGTTTTCAGTATTTGCATTTCCATCTTTTTCTTATTTTCTAAATTCCTTATTCTCATCACAGCCTCCCGACGAATAATCAGTACTCGGTAGGTCTACACACTTCTTGATCTGTGGTTTTGACCACTGCTGCATTTTTCTTATCACTGTTATCTAAAATGTAAATAAAGATATTTAGTATGAAGATAAGATGGATAGAGTGTGTGAGGAATGATATAAAGGAAAAAGGAATAAATGATGTGACGACTGGCAGGGCAGTATGGAAAAAAAGACGTGTTGCGCCGACAACAAATAACATGGCATAAGGGCAGGAAGATGATGATGATGAGTGTAAAGCGAATTAAACAATGTTGTATTGTAAGACAAATTTTATGTTGCGTTTTTGGGTACTTACATTAAAGAGAGAGCTTGCAGGCTTCTTATTTGTACAGCGTGTAGCGCGGGCTCCATCTTCCTTACGAACTAATACACAGCCATCACGGACCCAGACATAATTGTAGTTCTTCTCACGAGCCATTTTCCTAGCATCTGCATGTATGGCTTTATTCAGAGGTAAAAGATGCTCTGAGACGAAGACAGGTTATTTGGCGCCTCCGAAGCCCAAGTGGCTTGAAATAAGTTTATCGGACACATGAGCACGTTATGTTATAGCTGTAATTAAACTTTATAACACGAAAGATTATTATTTTTTTTTTTTTTTATGGCAATTTGCCGAAGACTACGGCAATTTCTGCCAGTGTCGCGTAGTGACTATACATGGGTATTTTATTGTATAAATATTTACAGGGAGGATATGAACTTAAACTTTTTGTGGCAATCCTTTTAGCCCTGAAACAAACACAAAACATAGGAGTTAGTTATAGTTAGTAACACAAAATATATACGTCTACACAATATATTTAATAATTAGGTTCTAGATGTCTGAATATTACAGTTTAACATTATTATTAGAAATAAATTTAATAAAAGCACGTATAATATGGGGATTAGGGAAAAATGAAAGGAGGTGACGGACATTAATGGGTTTTTGGATGTTCAATTTTGTAATAACTTTATCAAAAGAGGAAAGATTATTCAAAGGGCAATTTAAAAATATGTGATCCAACGTACCATCATCCAGCCCACACTCACACAAAGAACTGTCGCGGACCCTAATTTTATGGAGAAAAACTGGGGTACAGCAGTGGCCAATTCGGATTCTGCATATAACGGATGTGACGGTTTTGGATGCTTCTTTGAATTTATAAAACCAAGGCTTGGGGGGGAATGGTTGGTTGAATGGATGCAAACAAGCTAGCCTTTGACTTGGAAGATTGAGACCAGTGGACTTGCCAGGATTTAAAAAGATCTACTTTGGCCTTGTGAATCAAGTCATAGACCTGAACAGCATAATGTTTTTTATCTGCCAGATTGCTGCTGACCGCATTCTTAGCTGCCATATCTACCAACTCATTACCCTTAATATTCATATGACTAGGAATCCATACTAATATTATCTCAATGTTTTTTTTATAACAAGAATGTAGGACAGTTTTGATTTCAACTATGATTGGACTACGTAGGTTATCTTTAAATGAATTTTTAACTATTGCCTCCAGAGCACTCCTAGAATCAGAAAAGATGACTGCTTTTGGAATAACTGAATGAGAGGAAATAAATAAGCACGCCTCCAAAATTCCAATGCACTCCCCAGTAAGAACCGAAGACTCGGGAGGGCACTGGAACTGAAGGAATATCTGGGAGTTGGAATTATATACAGCAATGCCTGTTTTACCGTCGGGAGTCAATTTAGAAGCGTCTGTATAAAATTTATAGTGATCAGGCCAGTTGTTATTAACAGTCGAAAGAAAATGGTCATTAGCATTGGTGGTGTCCTTATTTATTCCAATATAAGTGATCTTTGGAACAAAGTTAAGAATTTCATACGGGCATGTGTAGAGTGGGAATTTATTACACTGAGGAATGGGAGAATTATATTCCACATTCCGGATATTCCTAAATGAATTAAGGATCAAAGGGGGGTCTTTGTGTTTCCAATAGTCGCTTTGTCTACATAACTTGTCTAGTGTGGATAGCTTAGAAAGGACTATGTGATCACAAAGAAGATATGCCTTGTACATCTATTTATCGGCTAGGTATTGTCTACGGAGAAGAAGGGGAGGGTCGCCACTCTCAACTTGGAGAGCATTGGTAGGAGTGGATCTCATACAACCTAGTACAATGCGGAGGGATTTCGACTGAATGGTTTCCAGCTTGGCCAATGCAACCTTACCACAGGGTTCCAGGAGGAAAGACCCATAGTCCAGTAAACTTCTTATTGTAGCATTGTATATGAGTTTGAGAGTAAAGGGATGAGCACCCCACCAAACACCCGCTAGAGCACGTAGCATATTAAGGTTCTTCTCACATTTATTGATTATATAATTGAGATGAAACACACCAGATAATTTAGAGTCCAAAATTACCCCAAGGAATTTCACATTATCCTCGACATTGATTTTGGATCCTTCAATTTCAAGGTGGACATATGGGGTTAAGCGTTTACGTGAGAAAACTACAACGGAGCTTTTAGGAGCTGACAAGCTAAGACCATGAGAGATTAACCACTGATTTAGGGAGTTGAGGGATATTTGCATGGATTCCGTAGCAATTTCCACAGACGAGGTAGGAATATATAAGCATAAGTCATCTGCGTATTGTAAAATCTGGCAGTCGTTATTAAGGGACTTGTGGAGATCAGAGGTGTAAATACTGTATAAAAGAGGACTTAGAACTGAACCCTGGGGTAACCCACGCCAAACATTTCTGGGGTCGTATGATTCCCCTGGGACATGGAGTTTAATACTGCGTCCAGCCAGCAAGTTACAGATACAGTTAAGTATCTTTACCGGGATACTCAGCTGGCGTAATTTACTTCTGAGTACGGAAAGAAGGACACTGTCGTAAGCTGCTGAGATGTCAAGAAAGACCGCTAGAACTGACTCACTTTTGCTGAAGGCAATCCGGACATCGGACATAAATATACCAATGCTATCCATTGTGCTAGCTCCCTTTCGGAAACCAAATTGAGTTTTTGCTAGAAGACCTCGGGTTTCAACTAACCACTCCAACCTGTTTTTTAGAAGATGTTCCAGGATTTTACATATAACAGGTGATAGGGCAATGGGACGGAAGTTTTCAGGGCAATCAGGTGGTTTCCCTGGTTTTAGAATGGGAATTATTAGTTGCGTTTTCCAAGCATCAGGGATATGGGAGAGAATAAAACATCCGTTGATTAATGATAAAAGGTATTGGCGACTGCGGGTCCCCAATTTTTTGAAAAACGAATATGGGTGGCCATCTATGCCTGGGGCGGAATCGTGAACGTGTTTGAGCACTGCATCCAGTTCGCTTAACGAGAAGGGAGCATCTAAGGGGTCATTGGAAATTTCCTCCCCCACAGAAGGTGAGGGGCATTCTCCCAAAAAAGGAGCGAAAGGGGGAGCAAGTTTCATCAAGAGAGGTTCTGCAATGTCACCAGGCATAAATGAGGAGTTTCGGACGGAGCAACCACGTTTGAATCGCTTGAAATTTTGCCAAACAATAGAGGAAGGGGTTGAAGGGGAAAGTGAAGAGCAGAATTTCTTCCATCCTTCGTATTTTTTTTTTTTTAGTAGACGCCTGGATCTCGCACAAATCCGGTTGTACTCGATCAGGTTTTCAGTGGACATATTTTGAGCATAATTAAGTTCTGCTTCATTTCGGGATTTAACCATGCTGGTACATTCCCGATCCCACCAGGGGGGAGATGATATTTTTCCGGAGGCTGAGTTTTTAAGCGGTATGCTGTCATCCGCGGCAGAAGAAATTGCACCGGAAAATTTCAATATACAGTCCTCTAAGTTTGCTGGGAAAACCAGGGGCAAAGTAGAAATTATATCCTCAAGAGTTTGAGTGTATAATTCCCAGTCCGCGCCAGTAAGCCTATATTTTAAAAGAGGAGGGTTATCCCTATGAGGTAAGGACCTATTGAACAGAGTAGTGCATATTGGGTAATGGTCGCTACCATACGTGAGGTTTAGTCGTTTCCACTCCAACTGGGCGGACAAACTAGCTGAACACAGGGTAAGGTCTACACAGCTTCTACTCTGGCCGGGTCTAGGGAGGCGAGTGACGGAACCATCGTTGACAACACATAAACCCAAGTCTTCCAACAGATCAACCAACTCAAAACCAGCGGGATCAGAATGGTCAGAGCCCCACAGGGAATGATGGCAATTAAAATCTCCCAAAACTATAACAGGATTCAGTGAGGAACATATATTATGAATGTATTGAAAGCAAGAGGGATTGGGGGAGGGAATATAGACAGATATAAAATTAATGCCAAGGATATTAACACCTACAGCATTAATCTCATCTCCGTGGGGAGGCAGGGCTAGAGGGGAGGAAGAAAGAAGATTGTTCACTAGCATAGCAGCCCCGCCATAACCGTCTGAGCGGTCATCCCGGAGAGAGCTATAACCAGGGAAATTAAAATGGAGTCGTGGAGTTAACCACGATTCTGAGATTGCAAAAATTGCAGGTTTATACAAATTAATAAGGTGGCAGATTTCATGTTTTTTGGGGAGTGCGCTTCTGGTGTTCCACTGCATGAGATGGAATATTACGGATTTTAATTTTATTGACTATGTTGTCCGCTACGTGGTCTGGTAATGAGTAATTTGAAAGTAAGGTGGAAAGCAAAGTAATAATAGTGTTGATAGTCTCCTCATTCTCATTATGAGTGGGAGGGTGGTCCATCAGAGCACAACCATTAGGAGAGGGGGGGAAAGAATAACTGTTAACAATATCCTGATGGGACCTACGGTCATAACCAGGATGGGGGGATGTGTGGGGTTTTCGACGGGTAGTAACAAATTTTTTGCTGGAGGAAGAAGTGGGGGGTTGGGAATGGGAAGTATAGGTAGGAATTGGGAGACGGGGAGGACAGGGATCATGGTTAAGACTCTGGTGGATAGTCAGTACAGGAGGGGCTGACGCCGTAACGTCTGCAAAGGATCGGTAGGAGGGGGTATAACGTTTGGCTGCTTCAGAATAAGATACATTATCCTTAGCCATGGTGGACTTAATGTTCCGCTGACGCATGTATTCCGGGCATTGACGACTGTTCGCAGGGTGGGCACCCATACAATAAAAGCACTTAGAATCTTCAATGGAACACCCTTCCCCAAAGTGGTCACCACCACAGCGGTAACACCGTGGCTTTGACCGGCATTGAGTCCTGGTGTGTCCGTATTTGCAGCACCCGAAACACTGTACAGTGGGAAAATTATAGATCTCTACTGGAAGGGAATTAAAACAGCAAAAAACTCGATCCGGGAGGCTCTGACCATCAAATGTGATTACAACGCTCGATGTAGCAATCCATTCCGTTTTCCCATCATTGGAAACTCTGCGGTTCAATCGCCTCACCTTCAACACCTTGCCAAGTGGGGACTTCAGGGCATCCAAGACTTCAATGTCAGTCCAATCAGTAGGGACGCCCCTCACAACACCCATCCTGGTGATGTTGAACGTGGGTATCATTAGGGAGAAGCCTTTTTGCTTCATTGACTCATTGTCGATAAATGCATTGGCATCTTCTGGGCCCTTGAACTCTACTGATACCCTGTTTCTTCCTATTCTCTTTATACCCCCATCTACAACATTCACAATATTCAGTTTCTGCAATAATTGACCGAATTTGATAGGGTGGAGGGTAGTGCCTGAGCTTGGATCGGATTCGATAAGAGACGCGTAGACTAAAAACGGATGACTATCTAAATGCGAGTATTTGGTGCGTGAGATCAACGACGGAGCCGTGACCCGGTCGCGTTTAGTCGCTGGAGCATTTTCGTCCATGACATTCGTAACGTCGTTGTGGACGTGATTTTCAATAAGTTTCCTCTTTTGTGAAGTTACTTCAACTTCCATTGTCTCAAATTGAGACAGTGGAGCCGTCAGAATAGGCGCATGAGAAAATAGGTCTTGCGATTGTAGCTGAGTGGGATGGGGGGGGTCTGGCGGGCGACCAGGAGGCCGCTCGTCATTCGCCATTGTCAGACAGCTTAAGCCAGTAAAATAAAATGTATATTATAAAAACTTACCAAATGAGAAAAGATCACATACACAAACAAAAACAAAGAAAGAACGAGCACAAACACGTAAAATAAACCCAAAAACCACCAAAAAAAGCAGAGAAAGAGCCAAAAATCAGTGCGGGAACCAAAACAACATGTACTCGCCACAAACGCTTTTCGGCCAAGATTATTTCTTGTCGGGTGAAACACAAATAATCAAACCAAACAAAATTGACATTGAAATGACACTTGGACATTTTTTATTAGTGACAGTTAGCAATAAGTGATACCAAAGAAAAAAGAGTCCGGTTGCTTTATTTTATTTATATGAAAATGGCTGTTTGGCTTTGTCTTTTGTTGAAAACGATCGGTAAAAGAACTTATTTTAAGTTATGTTGCTTATTTATATGCTTTCAATGTGTTTAAATAAACATTTTTTTATTTGATAATAACACATTTTCAAGTGTGGTTACACCAACTGTGTATCGATGTGCTTTTCGATTGAATGATTTGACGATACTCCGCCCTACGGATACTAACAGTTGTCATTAGCTGGTGAACCACTAATTTTTCTTTCTGGGTAGTATCGTTCATTAACGAATCTAGTGAGAATTAGATAAGGACTCATTAGAACTAATTTAATGAAGCTCTCTGAGTGCGGCAGTTAGTCGTTATGACAACTGTTCAAAACGTCCAACAAATCATTATCTTCAAAAACAATGCCTCCTCGGTATGTGTACGTTGGCTCCTAATGAAGCCATCCTTAGAGTCAGTCTAACAATGATAACAAACATGAAAAAGTAAAAAATGCAGTTATGGTATTGGCAATGTAAGCCGTATCGTAGTGGAAATACGATTTTTATTTTTGGGTGGGAAATCATCAAATGACTTCTCCCGCTCTGGGGAGAGCGGTAGCGAGTGTAAAACTTCTACTGACTAAAAGCCACCCATGTTCTTTCTTAGCCCTTTGTGTCCGAGGCTGCGGTATCTGTTTCGAACAACCCGCAGCCCCGACAAACGGCGCGGGCGGCCCTTGCGAGTCCCTGCAATGTTGCAAACATCTCTTTGAGGAGCGCGTGGAACACGGACGGTGAGCCAGCCCATTACTCACTGTCCACAGGCCCGTTCTCTGAAGCCCCTGGATTCTGGATTTGGGCCCGATAGATGGCAATATAATTACTCCACAATTGTGTTATCTGATTTGTGATCAAAACAGCGTTCACAATGGAGTCACATAATGTGTCCAGCACATTATTGTGAAGAGCTTTCAAGATAATAAATAACATGAGACATTTAATTATAAGATCTATTTTTAGATATTTTACTATCGCAGAATGGATGTGCCATTCAAATGTAAATATAATTGAGGCTAGATAGGCATAAAATAATTGTTCAATAAACATCTCGTTTCCAGTAAACCGATACTATACTTTCTACTTACTACTTTACTAGACTTTTAACTTTATTGGCACAGTTCTGGGTAGGTGTACGAGTACCTTAATGGACTAGTGTCCGTACAAAAACAGGTCTTCAGAGGTGTTGATATGAATACAAATTCATACTACATATCAGATTTAATAAGCTATTAACGATAATTAGGTGTCTTATTAGATAATTATAGAAATTGATGAGGACTTAGAAATCTATAATGATAATGATTATTAAGCAAATACTAAAATATTTAAGAAATATTCAGAATATTAAAATCTTAATACCGTATCGTTGACTAATTTCGGAATACATTTAAATAATCGATTTTTGTTATTTACAATTTATTTTAATGTGCCTAACATCTGCATAATCGATTAACGATTTGCTTAATAAAATGGTACAGTCGTCGCCTGCACATTGGGTTACTATAATCTGTCCAATTTCTTTATCGCTATGTAATTTTGTGAATATTGTCGTTGAAAAATAGGCTACCTTCCCGATACCTGACACTGTTGCTAGCAAATTGCATCCTTGCAAAGCCGGGGTGGGTTGCTAGTATAATATATATATTTAAGCAACCCAAAAACATCAAATAATGTGAAGTTGAGTTAAACCTCGTAAGGTAGTAAAACAAAAGCTATATATTTGGTAAACGTTTTTACATTATTTATTGTCTAGAAAACAAAAAATTAACAAAAATATAAAGTTGTTAAAGCCATTTTACGCTTTATTGCAGATTCATCGAGTAACATAATACGCTGGCTTCGTTGGTTTAAATCTTATTTTGCTCCAATTATTTGTTTATATTGTTTATTGCTTCTCGGTATAGGGGTTAGTCCTGATGTACTCGAGTGCCTTCAGAATGTACTCGGGAATGGGTTCCGGGGGTGGGGCAGTGGGAAGATGATCACCCTGTTGAAAAAAAAGACCATTAGAACTATAAAAATATGCAAATATAGATCCCGGTAACACATTCTCGGAAGAACTGCGAAGGGCTGGTTCAGTCTCCTTCCAATTTCCTGTTATGCATGTAAATATTATAGTCCTTCCACATTTTATTTTTCTAAGAACTGCACGTCAATAAAAACCTAATTGTAACAAAAATAAAGATCGCATTGTTTTGTACTCTGATACAAAGTAATAGGTGAAATAAATGTGAAAATGCTTTAAGTCAATGTCGAAGCATAAAATCTGATAGTAAGATTCTCTTAAATAATTACGTGGAAGAAGCCAATGAATATTATGAATGACTAGGTTCTTTGCTTCTTGACCTTTCGACCTATATATCGTCAAAACACCTCACAAAAAACATGACATTTAACGGTCTCCAATAAAAGGTCAAGCCAAAATCAGGTTTAATGTATTGTTATAAAACCCAATGCATGATTATTATTTTTTGTGTCTAGGAATATCTGAACCTATTCAAATGAACCATCAAACCAGTTACAGAGACAAATTATAAATAGGTCAAAAGTTGATTTCTTGAAGCAGGACTTATTAATTATTGTGCCGACTTTGAGTCTGAATTTGAGCCCGGTGGATGGCAATAGGCTGGCCCTCTTTTACGTGGGGGCGCATTGTGGATGTGCGTATGAGTAGCCTCTGCCTAACCCTTTGGGGATTACAGGCGTGATGCTATGTTAAGTAGATGCTGATTTGGTTGGTCGAAATGTTAGTGTTAAAGGCTATTTCTGTTATGTTATATAATTCTGTTATATTACGCTAGATCCTGTGTTGCACTGACCTGAGGCTGGTATCCGAACTCGTTGGCGATGTAGGTTAAGGTGTAAACGTCTCCTTCAGGGGACTTGAAGCTGTTGGAGCCCTGAACCTCAAGTGCGGACTCGTCCTTAAAAATAATAAGAATAGTTTTAATAAAGAAAAATGAAAACTGTCAAGAAGTTAATAGATAAGTTAACCAAAATTAAGCTCAGGAAGCTAATGAATCTGTCACAAATCTCTCGTGCATGACAACTAAATTGTTTTAAATAAGAGAACTTTTATGTCTAATTCACTGTAAAATTCAAATTCTTTATTACTTTAACAAGTCTACAACAATTCGTTTGTGATTAAAGTAATGGATGTAAGCTCACCTTTCCGACGCTCTTGACCACACCCTGAGCCTGTCCGGAGATGCCGTTGTCGGTCTCGTAGCCATACGCGTAGTTACCCTCGGGTTCCTGGTTGTATTCCTGGCGAAGGATCTGCGCTGCCTGGTCTACAGCGTTTGCGTAGACGCACGCGAACATGCAAACGGCAATGATGAAGGATTTCTGTGGAAAGAAATTGTTTTAGACAGTTTGGGATTTTTTTTTGATCTTCTCCATCATGTGTTGGCGCAGTGGCTGAGCGATTAAACTGCTGCGCTGCCTGTCGCGGGTTCGATCCCCGCACGGAACAAATATTTGTATGCCCTACAGATAGTTGTTTCGGGTCTGAGTGGTTGTGTATGTGAGTTTAAATGTTTGTAAATGCACCCACGGTACATGAGAAATTCCTAGTGCGGGGCAACGTTTTTAAAAAAGAAAAAAATGATACGAGTTGGTTTTGTTTCTTTTTTTAATTATTTCTTACATTTTTTTGTGTATACTTATACTACACATTTGTGGTAAGTAAAATATAAAAAATGGTATATTGTTGACTGCACTCACTAGTTATTAAAAATCAAAGCAGTCAATCAAACTTTATTTTAAGTTAAGTTCCAAAAGTTTTGAGAACGAGAAGAAGTGAACTCTTCACGACTAGTAATAAATATAAAGCTTTCAACAAAAACAAGAAAATATCGTTAACATCAATTAATTTAAACTAAATTAATGGATATGTCAGAAACACAAAGTAAACATAAGGAATTTCATAATGAAACAAACCGCGCAATCTGACATTTCAGTATTGCATCAACATATAATAAACCATTCACTAACACACGAACTATAACAGATCCACAACTAAATTGAGTTTGTATCATAATTTATACATCAGTAACGCATACTCCAAAACATGAAACTCATCGCATTTCAAAAATATTGTAAAACTTTTATTGCAAGAAATGATTACTTTAACCAAATCTTCACAAATTGATTAATTCGCATAAAAGAAAAATTAATTTGAAACAAACTTTTTTTACCGATGATTTTTAAATCACTAATTAAATGTGCACTATATTTAGCACACGAAACAACATGTTTTATTAGTTCATCGCTGTCTGCACTTACCATTTTGATGTTGCTTATTCGAACTGCTGGTTCAATGTAATGTTGGAGTAGAATCTAGGTGTCTTATATACACACTCACAGGAATATTTAATATGAAATCATACCTATCAATAAATTCTCTCGTAGGAAAGGTCAACTTATGTTTTTTTTAATCGTCTTATCGACGACAGTACGTTTGACATTTTCGTTTCGAACAAACGAAAAACATGTTTAAAATAAGTGAAAAATGTGGATTCCTATATTCGTCTGAATATATTAAAATAAAGTGAATACCTAGAAGATGGGCTTCGAGAGAGATAGTTTTACAATGCCTATCGACTGATTAGCAAGGCAGTTTAAGTTGTTCGTGGGAAATATGACAGAAATATGAATTAGTAAGAGTGATGCATTATTTTTTGTTACAGAAAAGTGATTTAATAACCCTCATTTTGGGCTTTACTGCAGTCGGGTAAAAATATCGAGCTAAACTAATAAGAATTAAGTACCATCCTGCGATAAAAGTTCTGCTGTATGGTTGATTGCACTTACACAAAATTATAATAATAATATAGCCTTTTATTCCGAAACAATAATGGTTAAAACAAAAGTCACAACATGTCTCTAATTTCGGTGTGTCTCGTGGCATAGGCCTCTTTTAACAATTTCCATTAATGTCTGTCGCGAGGTACTCTCCTCCAGTTTGGACCCTGCTGTCAGTTTTATTTCTTCCTGCCAGCGGGTAGGCTGCCTTCCCCGATTTCTTTTTTCGTCCCTTGGATACCATTCTGCCACTACCTTGCTTACTTGCCTTTAGTGTCTCGCATCATGTGGCCTGCCCACTCTTGTTAATCTATTTTTGTTAGAACATCGGTCAGTTTTGTTTTGGACCGGAGATCTGTATTTCTAATTCTGTCCTGTCATTTTGAGCCTACCATGCTTCTCTCCATTGCTCTTTGACACTTGGCAAGTTTTTCTCTGAGCAATTTGGTGAGTGTCCATGTCTCACACCCATAAGTTAGACATGGGAGTATACACGAGTTGAAGGTCTTTCTTTTCAAAGTCATTATTACAGTACACAAAATTATCATGTTATTACACTGCCTCTGCTCGTGCTCGTGTTGCTGACTGTTTCGTTGGTCTATAGTCGCAAGCGGGACTGCTGTGCAGGAGGTTCTGGGTTCGATTCGCAGGTGGGCAAAGTGTTTGGGTTCTCCACCAAGAATTTCTCAATACCAGGCACGGAGTCTGGCCCGGCTGATGGTAATAGGCTCGCCCCCTATTACATGGGACTTAAACATAACTGGCGATATGTGAAACCTTTCAGGGATAACAGGCGTGATGCTATGTTAATATTATAATTTTGATTTATTCACAATATTTCATATAATCATTAAGAAATTCATAAATCCTTCAAAAATATCATTTTGCATTTCAAAACAGACACAATCTTGTTCAATGCCAATCATTGATGAACGATTGGCACTTGAAATATCTAAATATGCACTTAAATGATATCTACATCTCAAAATAAATCAACAAGCTGCATTCTTGAAGACTTGTAGAAATACTACTGCCTCAGGTCAAGCAGCAAGAAAAGAAATAAACAATCCTTTTCAACTTCTCTCACAGTTGTAATACACAAATCTTTGATATATTTAGATAAATTAGAACAGAATAGTAGCCATGGTTATTAGCCATGTAAATATCACATTTTCTTCTTTAGCTTAAAAACCCTGCAACATCCAGGTCATCTATCAAACGGCACTGGGTCCGGCACTGGTTTATGTCTCACTTTCTTTGACATAGCACGAAATGCTTATAGGTTGGATACGCTATCGTCAGGCAGGTCCCGTCGGGGCTGCGGGTTGTTGTTATATATTTGATGATTTTCCACCCCCCAAAAAAAAACATGCAGGTGAGCCGCCTCATGCTAGCACACTCTTTGTATAAAGATCTCCTATGATATTAATAAATGTGACATGGCATAAAGAACGGACGGAAGAACTGCCTCGTTGGTCTAGTGGTTGCAAGCGCGACTGCTGTGCATGAGGACGTTGGTTCGATTACCAGGTCGGGCAAAGTGCCATTGCGATTTTCTGTCACGAATTTCTCAGTAGTAGCCACGGAGCTTAGAATTGTGCCCGGTTGATGGCAATAGACTCGCCCCTATTATTTGGGACAAAAACTTACTGGAGAAATGTGGGTGTACTAATAGGTACACCTCTGCCTAACGCTTTGGAGATAACAGGCGTGATGTTATGTAACGATGGCAAAAAGTGGAGGAAATGAGTAAGTTAAATAACTCCCCTTTGTGGCTGCAAGAATATAGTTCCTAATCAATCTTCATTAACTTCCAAGAAAATAAGGATCGCAGAATCAGGTGATGATTACTGGTGAAGGCCAAACTGTCGAAACAAAGAAGTCGTTGGTATGAGCTCAATAGAATGCCGAATATTAATTATATTTACTTATCATTGCGCACTTAGGTATTTGTTATTAGTAAATTTCAACCGCTAAGTCCTCTCAAACATTACAAAATATGTAACAGCCTATACAGCCTATTAATAATGTCATAGTTGAGCCAAGAGTTTCGTTAATCACCTAGTGGGGTAATCGTTACCACAGAATAGATAGCGACAGAAAGATATGTAATACAAGTTCTTTGCCACAGCGCAAAGGCTGCTTCTTATAATCTCTTATATCTCTCTCTCTTTTGTCTTTTCATAATATAAGGGAAGGTATGCGCATTGATCACCACGCTTGCTCAAGACCTCTTGGCGATTTCAGACTTATATAGGGTGTAAAAGTACCCTTAACGCAAACGAAGGGCATTTGTTCTCCCCACCACTGCGATCATTTTTTTGTTGTAGACCATACTTGGGAACCTCCTAGTTACGGAGATATTGGGGGTCAAAGTTCCAAATTTTTCACAGCTGTTTTTGTAAATACTAGTATTTCAGGTTTTAACTTTACTTAAATTACCTCCATGACCCGTTTACTATCCAAAGCATCCACTAGCACAATGTTTTAAGAGTGCTACTTTGAGTTGATAATGTTAATGTGATTTTTGACCCCAAAAAAAAAGTCATTTCCCAGCAAAAATTTTTGCGTAGGGGTACTTAGTTTGATGTACAGAATGCTTGGTTGACGGATGCGTGAAGGGTTCGTTTACACCCTGTATAGCCGAATTATGTCCTTACGATGGTTTTCTTCGGTGATGTCCAAGATAATCTAAGAAAGTACATTTATAAGTTCTAAGAGTCTCACTGGTACTTGTTTGGATTTAAACCCATCACAAACAGATTCAAGGCATTTAAAACCCCCTGCCTGTGAAAGTGTAACATTTCAAACTTGGCAATAACGTAATTTTCCTAAATGGACTCCCTGATAAATAGAATCACATGGTTTCTCGCTATCATCATTCTCCTGCACTTATGCCAATTAATCATCTGTATAATATCTTTGTCAGTTTATGATTTGTGATCTGGCAAGAATCGTCAGTGTTGTTGTTTGCTGTTGGATGGATGGACTGTGTTAAGAATGATTTGGCAAGAAAGAAAGTGTCTCATGAGATGATGAGAAACAGAGAAGTATGGAAGAAGAAGACATGCTGCGCCGACCCCAAAATGAATAGGGATAAGGGCAAGAGAATGATGATGATGTTGTTTGCTGTTGTCATGTTTGTTAGATGGAGCCTTCTGTACCTATTACTCCTTATACCTTAGTACTCTGTGGTCAAGCCCGAAGCTTCTGGGTATCGTCATTTTAATGAAACAAAGCTTCGTATGACCTGAATTATTATCGTCATTGTTGACACCGTTACTAAAGCCCTCTTTATTACTTTGTATTATGAAACAATGGTTTACCATATAAGCCATATATCCATCGGATACCGGTCAAATGAATAAAGTTTGTTCAAAGATGAACTTTGATATATTTCTGACCTTGTCAATTTTGAACTTTAATGAATGATAGTGTTTGCTCTTGAGTATTAGGAAACTAGCCTAGGAACTGGTTAGATGCTAACCAGTAAAAATCAACCACATTTATAACATGACACCTGTTCCCTCCGATGTGATTATATATGCTGTGTATGGCTAGTTATATTTAAAGTACCATGAACCCTATTGCAATCAACCTGGTACTCATTTAGCTCCAAGCTGCTAGGCTGAGGTCAAGTTGTTCATTCTAGGAATCGATTCCAGGAACTCTTGCCCAACAGGTCTTGCGAAAAGTTGCAGTAATAAGTAAGTACAGTTTATGTAGGCTCTTATTTGCCAGCCCCACGTTCATCTATTTTCTACCATTTGTGATGACATGTAAGAGGAAAAATAAGTGTGCGAAAGCTTAAAAAGGATAAACAAGTACCAACCTAGCTTTTATGACAACATTTCAGGTGTAAAATATACGCAAAATGAAAAGGTATTAAAAATAAAAACATTTTAGTACATTAACGCTGTTTGTACCGGACTAGAACCGTAATGGTCCGAAAAGCTTAATTTTTAGAGAGCGCCTTTTTTGCCAGTACCCGTTTTAATATTCAACAGCTTTTTTCAAACGTGACAGGTTATTTTTCTGATAAAAGTAATAAAATGTAACCTTTCAATGCTATTTGAATAAGAATAATTACACATTATTTTGTATTAATTATGTTATGTAACTAAACTATAGGTGAACTTACAGAGTCGATATTAGGTTTAATTATTTGAAAAACAAAAACCACAACTTTTTGAAAAAAATAACTTAATTGAATCTTGTCTGGCCGTCTTCTTTGCGTCCTCGACAGAATAGGTGAACGTTTAAGAATGTCAAGTGTCTACGCAAACATAAAGCTTTAAAAAATTACTAATACAGTAATTTTTTTTTTTTTTTTGAAAAATCTACTCCCAATACAGCTCACACTAAATTACCACTTCTATACTAATTTAAAAGGCAAACACATAAAGTACATCACATCACAAGGCAGCGAAGATCCCGTCGGGGCTGCGGGTTGTTCGCAAGAGATGCCGCGGCCTCGACATGAAGGGCTAAGAAGGAACATGGGTGGTTTTTAGTCAGTAGAAGTCTGACACTCCCTTTCACTCTGCCCAAGAGCGGGACGGGTTATTCGATGATTTCCCAGACCCCAAAAAAAAAAAAACGCAGCGAAGATAATTTTCCTAAATACTGTCAATCGTTAATCGAGAAATCGATTTCCTTGAATATAACCCTCAATAATTATAAAGGGTGACCGTCTCAGGACGAGAGAGTGGTAACCAAAATAGTCTTGGAATGCAGTCATTGTTTAAACCAAACCACAAGTTTCGCAAAATCCACGTTTTGTAACTAGTGTGATAAAGTCTAGATTATCAACGCAACCTGCCATTTTACTAATACCCAAAAAGACTCCGATATTCCTTGACTAATTTACTTGACCCACGACCCGACATAGTCTAGCGGAGAGCACACTCGATCACCTTGGAACGTACACTTTTATCAGAAACACTATATGCTAGAGGGAAGCAACCAGTTATAATAATTCAAGTAATTTATTTGATTTTAATTGAAAAATTAGTATAGCCTTCACATTTTTTTTCTTAATTTCATTATGTCGGAAGAAGTTTGTGAAAAGGTTAGTTAAGTTCGACTGTTTCTGTAGCGCTCTTACGTTGTTAGTTTAAAATGAAAAAGAAAGCTTATTTTGTTCACAACCATCAAAACATTAAAATCATCTAAAACGAATCTTTGTAGGTATGTCAATTTTTTAAATAATTTGTAGAATTTTACATAATTGTTATGCATTAATCCTTTTTATCATTACTAAGAACGAAATAAACACGCTAATAAAGTGAAATTAACGAATATTTTAATCTAAATTGCTCTGTAATTCATTAGCACATCCGTTGTCATAGCATGCTTTAATATTTTTATTCACGTGGTGACATTAGCACCACATTTCTAGCATTCTGAATTTAAATTATCTATGCATCTACCCAAATAATTCTGTATGTTGTCCGTTTGTAATTTCAAAAAACACCAAAACATTTTTTGTTCGTCTCACTGTCTTCCTGTCTGTCTGTTTTTTGTTCCGGCTAATCTCCGAAACGCCTGGACCGATTGAGACAGGACTTTTACTGGTCCATATTGTAAGCAGAATCTTAGGCAACTTTTACTTTAGATAAAACAAAAACAAAACAAAATCTGATTCAAAATCGAGAAGTAACATTTTAATAATAATTCGCGGAGCACAGCTAGTTTATTCATAATAATCAAGTACATTATACAAGACTGGTTTAACGGTGATCCCCAAACTAGACGTGTCTGTATCTTGGGGAGATTACGTAAGATTATTAATCTATTATTACTATAGTTGCACTCCTTCATGTAGTGTCAAAATTTTCCGTTTTTAGTTGTCTATCAAAACACGTTTTAAAAATAAAAGCAAAAATAAATCTTTGTCTAGTTTCCTTTGCTTGTTTCTGTAAGAACAACAAAAATGCCAATTTATTATTAATCAATTGATATTAGATTACCATATTGTCTGTTATAAAAGCGTTGAGAAGGTATGAAACAGGTCATTTGCCAAAAATATGGCGTTCATGGATAGAGCTTTTAATATAACTAGGAAATAAGTTATTTTTAAGTAGGTATTGGGAAATTCCAAATATTCATAAAAAGGCATTTTAATTATTATTTGTACAAGTTCGTAAACGCTTTTTATATTTTTTGTATTCTAATTATGTTTAACGGGTTTTCTGGTGGAAATATTGAAAATAAGTGAAATCGACAGAAAAATGTTGAATTAACAATTTATTGAGTGCGTCGTCGTCTTTCGGTGTTTAGATTTTCATGTAACTGCGGACGTGGGGATTATTTTTTGTAAGTTGCTTGTTCGCAGTATAAAGTTGATAGACTGCTATTGAACTTTAAATCTGAAGTTTAAAATTATAAATTAAAACTAGTTTATCGTATTTAACTTTCATTTTATAATGAGAAACTACTTTAAGTTGCACTATAATTGCTGTGTCACGCATTTCTTTTGTTAAGGTTTTCACGAATTTGTGAAGAACACGGTAACTAGTCGTCCTTCATGAACGACAAATTCACTATTCAGCGGTGGCAAGTAGAATGCGCTTAAAATCATGTAAAATTAAACAAAACAAACGTTTGCGTGATAATGCCAAATATATCCCCCAAACACAACAGAAGACCACAAACACGGTAGACCTTTCTTTACTCTCTTAGAAATAAAGTATGCCTTAAGAGAAGAAAAAGATCTTTTTGATTTAAAACGCAGTATTGTGCGAGCAAACGGCGATGGCATCCTTTAGAAAACAATGGGGTACGCCTGTACCCCAGTACGGGACTATTGTACCCCATGATTTATAAAGTTTCCGCTTTAAGCACACTGCTGCTACTTTTCTTTCGTTATTGGCCGTTTTATGGGTTCTTCAGGGGATCTGCAATTCGTGGCCGAGATTTATAATTTACATATTTTTAGGGGAGACAGAAAAGGTATGAAAAATTAATTTCGTTTTGTGTTGAAAGGTTGTTTTGTTTACGTTTTTCCACCAGGGTTGTTAATTTTTAAATAAATCGACACCCGACATCAATACGCTGTGTTCGAAGAGATTTAAAAGACTTATAGTGCCCTATAAGTCTTTTAAATCTTATTATTATATATGTTTTTTGAATAATATAAAAATTTTAATGACGAACATTTTTCGCCAAGCAGATGTACGATACTAGACAGACCGATCTGTTACTAAGTAGTAACATGTACGTGGATTACGATTTAATACGTCTTGTCCCCGTCTATTGCTCGTTAATAAAGATTCCAAATCCAGACTCTGTGACTGTTACTGAACAACTCCTGATGGAAAAGCCCTATACCAATTTGCCCGACCCGGTAATCGAACCTCACGCTCAGCAGTCGCGATTGATTACGGGAACAAACAAGCCAAGCTCTTGCTCTCTATAATACAAGCTTTGTAGTATAGAAATATTCCTAAAATAAGATGTCCTATCGTGTAAAGTTATGTGCAATCATTGCAAGAACATGTCTTATTAAAACAATAATTCACAGAGACACGGTGTAAGAACCAGGTATTAAACATATTTATCATACTTTGTATTAAAATCATAAATATTTGCAAACTTGCATTTTGTAAGGTAATGCGAAGGAAACGTTTTGTCTCGAGAGACCGGAAACAATGTATCATGATGAAATTGAAGAGAACTCTTTGAGAATCAGAGAAGTTCTTCTCTGATTCTCAAAGAGTTCTCTTCGTGAGTTTTGTAACAAGATGATGACATGCAACAAAGCGTAATGCCTCTACCTGAACGTTAAGCAGAGATGTGCTTAGGTATCTATAATAATATAAAAATTATTCAATTATTAATACTAATGATTGAGATTATGAATACTAATGACGAGCCATGGAGAGAGCCGTGCTCGGAGTTTCTTTGTGCGACAAAATCCAAAATGGGGAAATTCGCCGAAGAACCAGGGTCACCGACATAGCTCTCCGAATATGCAAGTTGAAGTGGCAATGGGCAGGCCACATCGCTCGAAGAACCAACAACCGATGGGGAAGAAAGGTTCTCGAGTGGCGACCACGGACCGGAAGACGCAACGTTGGTAGGTCTCCCACCAGGTGGACCGACGACATCGTGAGAGTCGCAGGCAACCGGTGGATGCAAACGGCAGGTTACCTTTCGTTATGGCGTTCTATGGGGGAGGCCTTTGTCTAGCAGTGGACGTCTTACGGCTGATGATGACTAATGATTGGTCTTCTACTCAAAAAAAGGCTTGTCAGCGACTTTAGCTATATATTTTACAATCTAGTCCACAAGAATAAAACTCAATTGCCAATACAGTGGAAAAATAAAACCCGTTTATAAAAAAATCTCTATACAAAATTATACCTAGAGTACACCCACATATTGCCAGTTATGATTTAAAAGTCTCTGAAAAGACGCTCGTCCAGACTTCTGAGAATGGCTGCTACTGAAAAGCCATTAACAATTTGCCCGACCCGAAATAATACTCAGCAGTCGAGATTGTGAGCATTAAACCAACGAGACAAGACTGTATATTCCCTTTATAAGTAGTTTAAAAATAAAGAAAAAAAAACTACTGAAGACAGTTTCCCGTGACCTAAATGTTGGGAACGTCTCATCTTTGTTCCTAAATCAGGTTAAAAGGGCCATATTTCTTTATATCCGGCGCTCTGACAAGAAATAGTACCGTATTTCGCTAGGATCCTCATCTACGCATTTTCTTTCAAAGTAATGTAAGGTAAGAATGCCGAATAAATGTATTGAGGTCTCTAAACTACTCTTTCTGTAAAAGCTTTAAGTAAATTAAAGTATTCTACAAAAGAATCCCTTCGTTTGTAGTTGCAATTTTCTCGTTTCTTTTTCTGAGTTTTTGCCTCCATCATAAAGATTAAAACGGCGGCTATCTTAATAAAACCGCGACGGATCTTGTGAACTACGTTATTCGTTCGTTCGTTGTGTTCGTTTATTTCGTGTACTCTCTGTTAGTGTAATATAATTCTGACATAAAATTAAGCATTTCTTTTGTAGGTACTGGAAATTAGTTTTTTGTTATCTCGGTCCCATTGGACTATAAGAGTAAAGGAACAGAGAGTGACACCTGTGTCTGCGCATACGTAAATGGTCATGAATTCATCACATTATTATTATATACTAGCTGTGCCCGCGACTTCGTTCGCGTGCTTGTCGGAAACTAAAATGCGTCGCTTAGATAAAAGTACATTTAATCATTGCCCTGCGTTATCTTACTGACGCTGTAGAAAATAAGAAGAGAGTAATGCAAAGTACTGACTATGTCTCATACTAAAGTTTAGATGGATGGGTGTTTGTTAATCAACCACGTCAGAACGGCCGAACGGATCTTGAAGAAATTTGAAACAGGTACATTATAGTCGACAGGCAGATGGCAGACAGACTGTCGTTGGCGCGTTCGTGTTCCACGCGCGCTTCAAAGATATGTCAGCAACAATTAAGGGGCCCCAAAGGGACGTCTGCCGGGGCTGAGGGTTGTCCGCAAGAGATACCACGGCCCCGAAACACAAAGGGCTAAGAAGGAACGTGGGTGGTTTTTAGTCAGTAGAAGTCTGACACTTTCTTCCGCTCCACCCAGAGCGGGATTAGTCATTTGATAATTTACGAACCATAAAAAAAAGGGGGGATTAGAGGCTGTTTCGAGAGGGTACCTGTACCGAATCTGGAACATCGAATTTGAAATGGCCGCCACCTCCTTCTGCGAATCAGTAATGCTAGCGAAAGAGGTAGCGGAACGTGAGAGGGAGACAACCTCTCGTCCCAGCCGCCGCGGGAGACGCTCCGGGCATCGGGGGCCACGTGATGGCTTCCGGCCACCGTAGACGCGGGCCTGTGAACGGTGAGTAACGGGCTAGTTAATCGTTCGTCCGTCGCGCGCGTCTCAAAGATTGCTGACATAGCAACATTGAAGGGGCCCCCAAGGACCGACGCCCGTTGGGGCTGCGGGTTCTTCGAAAGAGATACCGCGGCCTCGACACATAGGGCTAACAACACACCACATCTATATGACGACATGGTTGGCGCAATGGCTGGACGATTAACAGTAGCACTGCGTGTCACAGGTTCGATTCCCACACGGTACAAAAAAAAATATGTCGTGGGTTTTATCTAATTTTAATTTAGTTTAAAAATAAATAGTATTTTAATACTGTGTAATTGGTAAATTTTTATTTGTTGACTATTCACGAAACATAATGTGTGTATGTTTACTATCACCGCGGTTCAGAAAATGACATCAAATGAATAACGCCATCTGTCGAAGACGAAGATAAACTGCTAAAAAAGAGCGATCAAACACTATAAGGTTTAGGCTATGTAGATTTTGAAAACAGCGTCATTTAGACTTATATCTACGTACCTTTTGCTATCATAACTTTTTTAAAGTTATCTTGTGAAGGCATTTAGTAATAAGTACCACATTCGTTCAATAGATGTCGTTGCTTGTCTCATTCTTGACCATAATGATAAGTTCTTCTTTAAAACTGTAAATTCATATATCTTTTGATAGAGAGCACCGATTACGATGAAACAAAGACTAAGTAATAGCCCAAGTTACGCACAATATTTATGTATAAAAGTTACCTACATTCGTTTCGTAAATTTGACGTGATGCTTAGTCATCGAAACAGACAAACAGATAAACAGACAAACAGACAAAAATTCCAAAAATGCTGGAAATGTGTTCTGTTGGTTATACTTTAATACCCTGACAATTTTTTTTTTAAATATTTTCGATGTACAAAAACGATTTCTCTACAAATTTATTATATGTATAGAATAGATTTAAAAAAAAAAAAACGTTGCCCCACACTAGGAATTTCTCCTGTATCGTGCGTGCGTTCAGAAACATATAAAGTCACATACACAAATACCCAGACCCAAAACAACTATCTGCAGGCCACACAAATATTTGTTCCGTGCGGGGATCGAACCCGCGACACGCAGCGCAGCAGTCCAATCGCTTAGCCACTGCGCCAACCGTGCCGTCAGTATTCTAGACACCTTGTATCGTATGGCCCAGTACAATTACTAGCTAATCTGCGACCCCAGTATAGGAGGGAAAAGGCCAGGGAGATTATGATGAAGATGATTCTAGAACACACCGTCCAGTAATTTAAAAATTTTTTCCCACTTCTTGAATACACCCCCACGAAAGCCTGTTTTGTCGCTTTAACAAAATTAAATTAATTGTAGTGCCAGCGCCGAACCCCGTCGTCAGAGAAGCAGATTAGTTGGAATCCTACAATTAACTCTCGCAAAGCTCTTGTATTGTAAATTCAGTCTGACGCTGCCTACGTGACAGACTACTGTTCAGATTTAAGCATTAGACACTGATTGTTGCTATAGGGATGCTGTTTTGTGAAGTAATTTCAGCTGAGTAGTTGGAGTATTTTAATCTCTGAAAAATATCCTCGTTCTCATTTATTGGTATTAATTTATATTGTCTCTATCAGCTATCTAATTAATTTTTTTTTAGAAGTATGTAGGTGTAGTGTGCTAGTCAGGGGTGTAAGTAAAAGTCACTGCCTACTTTCTGTTATTCCATATTTCTCAAAGTCAGAAGAAATCTAATTTCGTTTTTTATGGTATATATGGTAAAATGTTCATTTCTGTATACGAAATTGTAAATTCTTGTAAGTCAATTGTAAATTGTAAATGCGGTTCAAATTCTTTATTTCAGACTCATGTTTGAAATAAAGAATTTGAACCATGTATTTTGTTGATACTAGCACTATGGACTCATGTCCATAGTGCTACTATCAAAAAAATAATTTAATGACTAGGATTAGTAATTAAGAAATTAGAAAAAAACCGCTTAAACAAATATCAATCTAATTTCTTGTAAAACTGAGGGTGCGTTTTTATCATCACATTTTTATAATTCTATATTTTAAATACCTTATAAAAACAGGCGAGAGTCCAATTATTTTGTTTAGTGACTGAGTCAAAAATAAATAGTTCCCAGACATTTTTCATAAAGAAACTGCCTGTCCAAATACACAACAGAAACGTAAAAAACTGAAGGATCTCAAGAAGCTCATACGAAACTATTAAAGTGTTCCATCTCCAAAACATGCCACAAATAATATTCTGTAATGAAAATCTGTCTAGTCAAAGTAAGAGGGACACGCACGTGACCAGAGTATGTTATAGCCAACAGATTTCGCGAAGATCCAGTCAAATTACATCCGAAATCCACCTCATCTTGTAGAGATAGGTTTCGTAATGTAAAAAACCTGTCAAGTATAGTTCCTAACTTATGATATGGACTTAGATATTCTCTGCTTAAAAGCTTTTTGGTTGCGTAAAGGCATTAAATCAAAGTGACATGTAAACGTGTGAAGATAGAGTCTTGTTTATTTTATACTTTTGGTGTCTCAAGGTGGTAATATTTTCGTATACTAACTGCCGCACTCAGAGAGCTTTAATGATTACTTAGGCCATCACTTAGTAAAGGTTTTGACAGTTTTGTCATACAAAATTATGTCAAATCTTTACTAAGTGACGGCTAAAGTAATCATTAAATATCTCTGAGTACGGCAGTAAATCTACTACTAACTGTTAAAAAATTTTTTTAACTAAAAAAAACTAAATTTAAATTTCAAATTCAAATTCTTTATTGCAATATTTGCAATCCATAATGTACAAAGTACACACGAGGTAGGTAATGTATATGATTGTTACTACTGAGATATTTAAGCAAGTAAGAGTTGTTAGTTGTAAGATCTTTACACATTATGGAATGCAAATAAGCACTGCAATAGACTCAAAGGCCCGTAGTCGATTTTGATTTACTGGAAGCCGACCCCAGCATAGTTGGGAAAGGGCTAGGCCGATAATGATGAAGAGACTTTTTATAGAATCTTAAAAGCAATGTTTATTTTGGTCTAAGTTAATTCTCCTGAAAGACTAAGGTTTCCACTTCTAGTACCTACCCAAAACGTACCTAATTCAATAAATAACAAAACATGATTTTTTAGTATCTAATACATTTTTCACCAATTTATCAGCTCAAATATTATCACGATTATCTCCAAAAGACTGGACAATTGGATTTTGATTGGCGGAATATGGGCACTATTAGATACACCTCTACCGAATTCTTCCGGGATTAAAGGCGTGATGTTATTTCTTCTAAAAGCTAATCAATTTAGTTCCTTGTGTACGTGTTAAAGGAGTTTTTCAACATTTGTAGGTAACTGCGTACGACTGTACGTACCGTACCGTGAATAAATAAGGATCAAACACTGTAAGGGTCATACTTGTATCATATTTCTTTGATGTCACCGTTATTATTTGGTCGCTGGTCACGAGTAACGTATTACAATGTAACGAGTAATGTGAGGATTTTTCATTCAGATGAAAGGCGCCTTCCAGTTCTGTATTAGCAATGGCGTTTGTGTTGAAATTATTTTTAAATTGTCTTGTTCAAGGCGTCTTTATTTAGAAAAGGTTTACACATAAATTTAATTTACATAATAATATCTTAGGTTGGTTCTGTGAAGTTATGTGTCCTATCATAAACACACCTGTTTCCCATAGGGGTAGGCCGAATGCCACCTGCTACAATCCTTACATACTCCTTTTATGTGTCCTATCAATGCGTTAATATTAGCAATTAATATTTAAATACTGTGCATTTAGATTGTTAAAGAAAAATATATCCGTGGGGGGTCTGGGGATAATCTATTACCCAGTGCTAACTGAGTTGTGCAAGATAAATAGGTTTGCTACATGTAAAGTACTGGTATTCAGTTGCATCCGGATGAACTGGAAGCAGACTAGGCTAGGTAGCTGATAACTATTATGAGTCACGAATTCAGGATTTATATCCACTTGAACATGTGGGTGTATGCCATAGTATGCCTTAGTAACAGACGGGGTGTCATGCTATGTTTAATATCTAACAAGGTTTTTATACTTAGGTATAATTTTGAAATAATTTACATACGAAAACAAAATATGTAGACGTCCAATTAACGGAAATACTATCTCAAACACTCTGAACAAAGACAGAAAAGCCGATTCAGAACCTTAATGGTCTACAGAATCGCTACAGAATTCAATAACATTGGCAAAACGATTCGTAGAAAATTCAATAAGACTGAAATTGAGAGCCGGTGAAGTAATATCGTGAAAACCCAATTCCCCTCATTAGAAACGCGTTGAAATTCAAATGGGGTTGAAAAAACCCCCGGCGCCTTTTCCGGGCACCGACTGGCGATTGGCTATTCAAAACAATTTTCAAGTCCGATTAGCCAACCGAGATATCGATGAGTTTATATCGAAATTTTATTGGAAAGGCCTGATTGAATTAGGGAATGATAAGGCTTTGACAAGATTGGATTTTACTTCGTAAAGTTCACTGACCTGCGTTAGGCTGCTTAGGTTTGTCAATTAAGTAGAGCTTTTTCCACTGACTATAAGCAACAAGAAGCTCATTTGCTTGATATATACATTATCCAAAATCGTAATAATTATTTGCAAAACCTAATTTTGTAAACTACAATTGCTCATTAAACCGGTAGACACACACAAAACCAGCATCATTATCGAACCTCCAAACAATACCTACACAAAACAAGACAAAACAATACAATTGATTGATACATTCTTTTGACACACAGCTTCCCGCTTCGTTAAATAACAAAGGAAGCCGGCAAACCTCAAATTAGCCGCCTCTACAGTAAAATCATAAAGTCGTAAATACATATTTTTGCGTTTTCAAAGAGCTTGTATGTTGTACTTGTATCTCATGACAAAGCCTTTTTGCTTCATTAAGCCCGAGTACGAAAAGCTTTGGAAAAAAACTCGCCAGCCTTCTTTTGAAGGGGAATCAAAATTGCCTTTTGAAAGCGAACCATTAATGCGATAAATGCTGATACATTGGAGCTCGACGATTGGCTCTTATTATGTAAACTGAGCAGACTAATTGGTTATTGAATTGGATTCACTGGAGGATAAACTCGAGAGGTGGACAGTGAATTGAGTTTTAAGGGAAATTCGGAAACGGTATGGAATTCGGGGTACCACTTTTATATGAAGGAGCATCTTTTAATTTATGGTGAAGCATCATTTACATACCATCACGTCTGTGATCCCCGAAAGATGAGGCAGAGTTGGACCTTATAGTAATAATGGTATTCGCCAGTTCAATAGCCAAATCTGTCAAAGTAAAATTTACCTAATTTAACGGTTTATATGGAAAAGCTAAAGCAGCCTGGTTAGTAGGTTTTCAATTATTTAAGACATTTGCAATTGCACATAATTATATGCCCATCATTTAGAGGCATAATTATATCGTCCCCTTACTTCAAAACCCAACTAACTGCATAAAATGTAGTTTCAAGAAAATCGTGTTTAAAGGTTCGAATCGTAAAATTTATGTTATTGTATTCATTATTCGGGTGAAAGAGAAAAGAGAACTTAATTCTCAAAACAAGTAGGAAAAAATAAGGATTTGCTTGATATGTGCTGCAGACTAGTGTTTTTTAGTTTTTCCTGTAGCCGCAATGTTTTCTTATCTTTTGAAGAACAGAGTTTGGACAGTATTTCTTTATGAATTTTATTAAACGAAATTTGTATGTTCACCTAATGGGTAATTGCTAAAACTTAGTAGAAATACTTAGTCTCTTTACTGAGTTATTAAATTGTTATTGTTCATCTAACTTGAATGCCAAAACCACTTAAATGGCGATTAAATGTTTTTCCTGGCGAAAAACATTGTTTACAGTGCAGAAACATTGCTTTAACTGACACTTGTTGGGTTTTGCCTGTTCTTTATTTCAATAAATCTCCTGTTAAGTTACTTTAGCTAAAAGCTAATTCCAGAATGGAATGTCATATCGAAAAACTCCTACTTACCTAACTCTAAAAGTCAAAGTTATTTAAGAACCCATCCCAACCCACACTTGCACTATAAACAAAATTGTCCTCTACATTTTATTGCTAAAATAACCGCGACCTAAATGTTTATGCGTCCACGCATCGATTATGATGACTAAGTTAGTGTTGCCACACTATCAGAGTTCATCTGCCACCCACTGGCAGATTCCTGCATACATTATGATACTCCTCTGACATTCAAGTTTGGTCGAACAATCGGTCGATCAAGAAGGTATACAATACTTATTGGTGCTAAGATACAACACGTGTTAGGATTGTAAAGAAATTTTCTATCAACATAAATAAAAAAAGAGAAGTCCTTTTTTTGTTTGGCGGTTTACAAAATCATCAAATAACTCCTCCCGCTCTTGGGCAGAGCGAACACGTGACAGACTTCTACTGACTAAAAACCACCCATGTTCCTTCTTAGCCCTTCATGTTTAGGCCGCGGTATCTCTTGCAAACAACCCGCAGTCTCAACCTTTATACCTAGAAAACTCAAATTTTGCAGCAACAGAGGTTCCCTCTATAATGTAGAGTAGGAATAAGGAAGGATATTTAACAATCCAACCCCCAAAGGAGTTATACAGGGGATGAAAGTTAGAATTGAAAAGCGCCATTTTCACGCGGGTGAAGCCGCGGGTAAAAGATAGTATTTGACATTTATATTAAACGAGTAATATGATTATTCGGTATTCGTCTTGCAACGAAGGAGCTTGGACATAGGCGTATCATTACGTGGATGGAATGGATGTTTCTCTTTGCAAATGAGACTAATTTATCATCGTCATTAGCCTAAAATAATCTACTGCTGGATATTCACCTCTTCAATCGCATGTCTAACAATTTGATTCTCAGCAACTTGCATCCAGTTGTTGTCATCGACGTGTTCGTTTATAACACATAATTGCGGTATTTGGGCAAACTTTGAGTGAAAATCGTAGCCGCAATAGATTACGTTGATAAGCTCATCAACGTAATGATGTAGCTCATCTTCCTCTTTTCATCCACTTTATGCAGTTCTTACTATTAATCATCTTCTGAACACAGCCCCTTCATTAATCAATGTAGAGATTCCTTATTAGCTATACCTACCTAGATTTATCGAAGTGTTTTGACTTTACTTTACTTCACATTTACTAATAAAGTCTTACAAAGATAGAAAAATTATTTCTAAAACAAACATTTGCTGTTTCGAGCTTCCACGTCGGGTAAGTAATTGTGAGTAAAACCTACCTTAATTAGTAATTCAGAAAACTCGCTAATTATAGAGATATATATACACTCTCAGCTGAGAGCTCTCTCTCTTTGTCTCTTCCGAGACGTCTCCCAAAAACCAGCACAGCGAACATGAAGCTAGGCGAGCGAACAGACACTTTACAGGTTACCAAAATATAGCAATCCCAAATTATTCCTCGCAACATTCGCCCCATTTCATCTTCCCATCAGCAGATATTAGATTTGCTCACAATTTTCCTAATAAGTCGGCTGAAGGTAGAAGGTGCATAATAAAATGGCGGTGTAATTTCGTGTATCGCAATTCGTACATTAGTGTGGCAGGTGCGAACGTTGCCGTTTTGAGAGACGATTCTGGAATGCTTTTCGTAACTGTATCGGATCTTGATTTTGAAAGATGATGCTTTTTATGTGATAGAATATTTAAAAGGAGATGTTAACTTACATTTTGAAACATCATTTAAATACGGTTATTCGGCTGTTGATGGTCTTGCAGTCCTCGTCAGATTTGATAAAGATGTCATATAGAGAGAAGTATTTTGTAGTACTGGTTTCCTAGCTCTTAGCAATATTTACTTTTAAGATGTATTTGTATTCATACGTTTTATTTTTTTCTTACACTCTGGATTTTTAATTTTAAGCGCCTGCAATGAAAAGCTGTACAGTCGGCAGTTTTAGCACGATAATATTTGACAACAAGACATACGTAACTGCAGATTAATTTTTCAAATCATTGTAAGCGCTGGAAATTGGCTAAATGCCTGAACAGCTATTAATAAAACAACTATTCTCACAGCTGCAGTAACACTTGTTTACATTCCAAAATTAATATCACCGATGATAAACACTCAGCATGACCCATGTAACATTGTAACATACAGCGTGTACATACATCTGTCAAATGCCATACGTCAAACATCGATCTGTGTAATTTAATTCTTAATTATTATACTTTCTCAATTTATGTGACCTAAAAGTACAGTAATACACTCTGAATAAGTTGTAACTTCAGTGACAGTGTTATCAAGGCTTGAAGCCGTAAATACGCTTCGAAGAAAGTGATAACAGTGCAGGTGTATATTTTCGCTTATCAATACAACAACATCATAAAAACAGGTTTGGCTGCAACTATTCATAACAATAAGTCCACACACGGAATACTTTGTCGAAATAACAAGAATTATTGACAAGAAACAGTTATAAATATTTTTAGTAACGTAAACAAAGAACAGATGACTCACCAACGGTGCATTTAAACAAATTGACAAACCATCAACCAATCACACAAAGTTGACTGTGACTTGTTATAAGAATCTTCGTTCGGAAACCAGACTTTATTGTACTGAATACCAGACTTTTAAGACGACGTTCCGTTACACGAATAATTTATAAAATTTTGAATAATCATATTATTATCTTGGTATACAATGGAGGAAAGCAGCAATATCACATACCGTAAAATACAAAGAACTAGTTCTTTAAATGACATTAGCAGAGACAGTTCAACACTATTTGATGCGACCATGACCAGTTTGCCAAATACGTCATTGCATACTAGTCAAACTGTAATAGACTTAAACGATAAAGTTAAGCAATTATCGGATGACTTATTGATAGCTCACCAAGAAATTGAGAACCTTAATTCGGAAAACTTTAGATTAAAATCAGATTTGCAGAAATATTTGAAGGTTATAGATGCATACAAAACTATTAATCTAGTCGACAAGAATAACGTTACACCTCGATCTGGACAAAAAAGTAAACAGCTGAAACAAAAGGCTAACAAAACACCGAGACTAAAGAAAGTACCTTATGTAGATGAAATAACTGCGCCTATATTATCAGAAAGTAATCAGACTTCAAGAACAAAATCAAATTCCACAAACCACAAAATAGCCGCCAATTCGACGCCACCGCAAAAAGAAACTATACCTCTAAACAGCCAGCAGACAATTTCTAAAGATACCAAGCCTAGAAAATTGTGTGTGCTAAGTAACAGCTCACAGAGGGGGAGGCTACAAACTGTAGAAAATAACTTCGCCAGCAATTTTAATTATTGTAGTTACTCTGTACCAAATTGTAATATAAAACACCTTTTAGCCGGCATAGAATCAAAATTAAGAGATTTTGACTTGAATGACTACTGTATAATTTTATTAGGCGAAACTGACATCAGAGACAATCATAACTTCATTGATTTAGTGAGAGAAATCAATGAAGGTTTAGCAAACTTGACACATACTAATATAGTTGTCAGTACGCCCACGTATATACGGGGGGCGCCCATTTATAATTACAAGGTGGAACTCTTCAATAACCTCCTTTGCATGGACATACAATATAATAAATACGCATATTTTTTCGACTCCAACTACGGTCTATCTTTTGACATGTTTTCGAGCACATCGGGTAAATTAAATAAAGCTGGAACGCTACAGATATTTAAAAACATTATGGATAATATTAAAATTGACATGAAATTATTCCCTGTAGACCACCCACTAAACGTTAGCACAACAGGACAAACCTCTCAGTTTTTTCGTTCAGAATAATTTTGACAATAATTGTAATTATGGTAATGATAATGTAAGTAGTAACGTAAGTAATAACACCATTTTATCAGATACTAGTTGTTTAAAGATTTTTCATCAAAATGTATGTGGAATAAGCAATAAAAAAACTGAACTCGAATTATATATTGAAACATCAGGCAATCTCGTGGACTATTTATGTATATCAGAACACTTCTTAAATGACAAATCTGCCAATGTATTTACCATGCCAAATTATAATTTAGCTGCATGTAACACAAGAAAAAACAAGAAAAGGGGAGGTAGTCTTATTTTGGCACATGAATTGAAAGAATGCGAAAACATTGAACCAATCAGTAAGTTTTACAGAGCCGAAAGTTTCGAGATATGTTGCGTAAAGGATGTTGCAACAGGGTTATACATTTGTTGTTGTTACCGAAGTCCAAATGATAAAAATTTCGATAGCTTCATTCATAGCTTAGAAAAAACATTAGAATATTTTATTGACAAAAACTGTATTATATGTGGGGACTTCAATGTTGACGTACTTGTTGGAAGTAAAAAATCTTCTGAGTTTTTATGTACCTTGACATGTTAAAATTTTAGATACCTTGTGAGAACTCCGACCTTCATCCGTAATAACTCTCAGTCGTGTTTAGATAACATAATCACAAATCTTGACAATGATTACATAGAGCAGTGTTTTGTGGATCATAATGGCTTAGCTGATGGTCATGGTGGACTTTTCTGTTTTTTAGCTTTTGATGAAATCAACTTAAAATCAAATAAAAACCAGTACACCACGGTAATCAAAAGATCTTTTAATAAGAAAAATAATTCTGCTTTCAAAAGAAGTATCACTAACAAAACTTGGACTAATATGGGAATAAATCAGTTTCTAAGCTACTTTACCAAAACATTCCAAGACTGTTATCCCAAAAAAACAATTAGAATAAAGTCTAAAGATAACCATACAATAAAGTGGATTACTAAAGGCATTAAAGTATCAAGTAAAATGAAAAGAGTCCTGTGCTCTGGAACATTAAATAATGCCAGCATCACAAACTATAAAATAAAGTACGTTCGTATTCATAGAAGAGTTATTAAGCAAGCCAAAAAGCAAGCTATATCCCGTTATTTAAATGGTGCAAAAAATATAGCGAAAGAAACATGGAAAATAGTAAACGAACATACTAAAAAGAAGAAAAACAAGAAACGCAAAAACCTGATCTTAAATCTAGATAATAAAGTAATTAATCATCCTCAAGATATAGCAAATATTTTTAGCGACAGTTTTGTATTAAAATCACCGACAACGAATAAAGATAAAAACACAGCAATGCATTTTCTGATCGAATCAACGAACAGAGTTGATAGCGATATAACTTTCAAAGCTACCACACCAAACGAAATTACAAAGTTGGTTAAGAAAATGGCTAATAAACATTCTTGCGGCTTCGATGACGTACCAATAGCAATTTTAAAGGACAATATAGAAATATTAGCTTCTCCTCTTTCTGATTTCTTCAATAAATGCATCGAAGAGTCAATCTTTCCTGATCAGCTAAAGTTGGCCAAAGTGATTCCGATATATAAAAAGGGCACTAAGACCGATCCAAAAAATTACCGCCCCATATCCTTATTACCCACCTTATCAAAACTATTTGAAAAAATTATTAAAACTAGACTGATGGTACATTAAGGTATTAATAAAATTATCAATCTGAGACAATTTGGATATCAGAAAGGAGTTGGTACCTTGGATGCAATGAACACTTTAATAAACGACATAATTAGCAAATTTAATGAGAAAATGAAAGTAGTAGGACTATTTGTTGACCTCAGTTCCGCTTTTGACACCATAGATCATGAACTACTTCTAACTAAACTCGAACATTATGGTATAAGGGGCAAGACTTTACAACTTATGACTTCTTATTTACAAAACAGACGAATGTATGTAGAAATTAAAAGTACAGACGAGAACAATCACGAAGTGACTTATAAGTCAAAAATGACATATATGAAACGTGGTGTACCTCAAGGCTCAATTTTAGGACCTGTACTATATATTATTTTTACTAATGATTTACTAAACTTCTTAAATAAAACTCATCCAAACGAGAAACTTGTTGTTTTCGCTGATGACACAAACATAATAATTGGGGCAAAAGACATAGAAAAATTGACATTAAATACTAATATAATTACAGGAAAAATTTGTGAATGGTTTACAGCCAACAATTTACTACTAAATACAAGCAAAACCAACCTCATATTATTTAAGACTACGACTCGTAATAAAGAGAAATTAGACATACAAATAAATGGAGACAAGATTGAATTAGTCGATAAGGTTAGATTTTTAGGAATTAACATTGATTCGTATTTGAATTGGAAACCGGAGCTTGCTGCCATTGATTCATCCATATCGTCAGCATGTTACGCACTAAGGAGCCTTAGGGATGAGTTAAATATAGAACAGTTAAAGGCTGTATATTATGCCCTGGTCGAGTCTAGGATAAGGTATAGCATCGTGCTCTGGGGAAATAGTTATAGTTCAAACTGGCAGAGAGCTTTCATCTTACAGAAACGAGCCATAAGGACTATAGTCAAAATTTCACAGCGAGACTCATGCAGAGATTACTTTAAAAAATTGGGAATATTAACGGTACCTAGTCTATATATATTGGTCCTCTTAAGTCTTTTTGCGAAATACCTACATGAGTTTGAATCACTGGAGGAACGTGAGTTTAGAGAGAACACGCGAAGAAAAATCTTTAAACAACGAATAGCACCTAAATTTAAAATAGTAGAGCATTGCTCGAAGTACCAAGCTGTAGAGATTTTTAACAAGTTGCCTTCTAAGTTGAAGACCCTGATTTATAATACCCACTTGTTTAAAGCTGAGTTAAAGGCCTTTTTAATAGAAAAATGTATATATAACATATCGGAACTAATGCCACACAATAATAAATGAAAACTTTTGACATTACTTAAAATCTCTTGACATAATATTTGAATCTGTTTGACATTATATATTAAAACTGTTTAGACATTGTATTTTAAAACTGTTTGACATACTATTTCATAACTGTTTGACATTTTAATTATATTGTTTTAAAACTGTTCTGACACTGTATTTTAAAATTCCTTGAAATTGTAATTGTAATTATTTTGGAACTGTTTGGTAGTATGTATTTCAAAACTTACGACATTTTATCTGAAACTGCTAGGCACTATATTTTGAAGTTTTTGGAATGTTAATTAAATTCATAGTTCTTAGAATTTTATGTAAATTGCATGTATATTCAACACAATGTAAATTGTTCACGAATAAATGAAATGAAATGAAATGTGTATCAGAAATGTATCAGTAATGGGCACAGAATATTAAACTCAACAATTTTTATCTATGAGATCAACAGCATAGCCGTGAAAAAGTTAATCAGCTGTCCCATACAAAACAACACTAGACTGAAATGTATGGGAGAACCGAATATTTCTTCCTGAGGCCAACGTGGAGAGCAGTAGTCAAAGTAGTTGAGCTTTATGGTCTATACCACACCATCAAATACGGCCAAACATTGCTGAAACATGCTTATATTTCCCTTTTCATTATTGTCGTTTCGGATGTCTAAAACTAACACACTTATTTATTGACGAGCACAGCCGTTGGTCATGAAAGGTCAGGTACAACGCTTGGTTAGCAATCATCCAATCAATCGTCCACTTAGCTATGGAGGTAGCTATCTGATCTCTAGGAGTAATTCAATGAAACCATTTGCGCCTTAAGGCGATTCAATTAAAAAATTGACTTAGAGAAGTAGCATAGTTCTTAGTGGGTTAGACTGTGAAATTACAAATATTTATTGCTGGCTGATGATCATGGGCTTCTCTAGTATGAATCTTGCTTGATGTCATTGTTACGAGTACATCACTAAAACTAACCGGATTGATTCAAGACAAAGTTGACCAGCTTTTATCAAATGAAGAGATGAGACTGATTTGACTCCGTGACCTATGCCCTGGGTAAAAAGTAAGTAGATATTTGAATTACCAGCATAGCCAATCATATAGCTTTATAATAGGCTTTATGGCTAGAATTGAGTGGCATACATTTGGAGAGGCCTATGTCCAGGTGGAGACCGCGAATAGGCAAACGCATGGTGTGGGACACCCTCAAGCTCGTTGGAGTGACAATCTCCGCAGGGTGGCTGGTAGTATCTGGATGGGAGTTGCAGAGAATCCAGTTGAGTGGTGTGTGATTGAAGAGGCTTACGTATGGGGCCACGTGATGGCTTCCGGCCACCGTAGACGCGGGCCTGTGGACGGTGAGTGATGGGCTAGCTCGCCGTCCGTCCGTCTCATGACGACGACAGGCCGTGTCGACGGCGCGTTCGTGTTCCACGCGCGCCTCAAAGAGATGTCAGCAACATGGAAGGGGCCGCAAGGGCCGATGCCCGTCGGGGCTGCGGGTTGTTCGCAAGAAATACCGCGGCCTCGACACGAAGGGTTAAGAAGGAACATGGGTGGTTTTTAGTCAGTAGAAGCCTGACACTCCCTTCCGCTCTGCCCAGGCAGAAGTAATTTGATGATTTCCCACCCTCCATAAAAAAAAGGAGTCCTACGCAGTGGACTGCTGTATCCTGATGATAAAAATATGAGGGACTTTCACTGTTTGATTTAGCCTCATGCTGTTTTATTTAGCAAATTGATTGCGGTTGACTGTAAAGTCAGAAGTTCGATACACTTGGCAAATGGATTGCCAGCATAAAATATTTGATTAATTCATAAACAATTGTCAGTTCTTTGACAGTTGTTTGACATATTATAGCACAGCGAGGTTATATTGGCGTAGTGTGTCTATTTGATAGACAGCTAATATCCCTGAGTGTAACTTCATTTAATTTTGTACCATTCATTGACCAAATATTTTTTAAGCTGATAGTGCAGAAAGCCTATCAGACGGGACAACTGCATTATCTTCGAACTGTTATCAAAACATTTCCTGACACTACTTAATGAATCAACGACACAATTGTTATTTATGACAAAACTAATGACCAAGATTTAAATAATTTACTTCCGTAATTATTTTTGATTAATCTGTCCATTAGCCAGCTGTTTCGTCGCCAATTTTAGAGTGGTTGCTTATAGAAACAAAATGTTGCCAATGTCAATGGCAGGTTGTAAGGCAAACAACTGGCAATGTGCCACTGTGTAGTTGCGGTGCTTTCGAACCTAACACACTAATGTCAAGTGGTGTTCACGCATTAGTATTTAGGCTGTGTTGTTTGTAGCTCAAGATTAACGACATGACTCGTTACATATATTTGAACTCAAGCTATATTTAGAACAGAACATAATTTGATTATCGCAGCGTTCAACATAAGTATACGTACATAACTTGTCGCTTACTAGCTTAACATCACGTGTAATGTCGTTTGACGTTTGCTTGCAGATCTGTTCTGTCTCTCCTAAGTATGGCTTCACAAATCGTGTATGATTATGAAACACGGCAGTAGTGGTAAGATAACCTACAGCTTGTTCTTCAAGAACCTACTGAACCGAACTTTGCACCAACCGAACTTTTTTTTTTCCTTGCAAGCAGATTCACTATGAACGAAAGCTAAAGCCAAAGTCCATCCTTGGCCCAAGTCTGTCGCCCTGATATCGCAGCCGCGTACTTCACACCACACAGAATAAGGCTCCCGTTGCATATTTTAATGCGCAACCGAATGCGACGAAGCGTGAAATCGAAATCTTTCGGGATCGTAACTGCCTGCCTTAACTGCAGCGCAATATCGGAATACTGTTTTGGAAAAAATATGCTATCAAGGATATTGCCAAGCACTTTTACAATATTCTGTATAAGGGATTTTTAAATTAATTTTAGAGTTCAGCTATGCTGTGAAGATGGTAGGTATGCGAAATTACGTGGTCAGGTATTTGTCAAGATCGAAAGAAAATTGGTTTTAGAAGGATATGGATTTTGCTTACAAATGGTATAGTAATTAGATGTCGAGTAATACAACGTGTAGTAGACATGCTGCACCGACCCCAAATGAATTAGGATAAGGGCAAATGTATGATGATGATGGTAGTTTATGTATAGCTGTGAACGACAACAGTTGAACACGTGATGAGGCAGCTTAACTTTAACACGACACATCATCTCAATTTCCTTTCTTCTGTTTCTTGTTTGTCCCGTATAAGACCTTCATTGGGCTACTTTTTAGGGTTCCGTAGTCAACACGGAATCCTTATAGTTTCGCCATGTCCGTCTGTCTGTCCGTCCGTCCGCACTATATCTCAAAGACTCTTACTGCCGTACTCAGAGAGCTTTAATGATTACTTAGGCCATCACTTAGTAAAGGTTTTCACAGTTTTGTCATACAAAAGTATGTCAAATCTCACTAAGTGACCGCAGTTAGTACGAGATAGCTGTTATTTGGCATAATATACAAATGAGTTACGCCGACAAAGTAGTAAAATAAAATTAAGAAAATATTTTTTAGGGTATCTCCAGTACACATTAAAGTGGGGATAATTTTTTTTACTCGCGAAGTCCATGATGTGTGAAGTGTGGATGATGAATACCAGTATTTGAGATGGAGCGACTACTTGTCTGACCCTCATTACCTAGACCCTGGATAGTTCAAACCTTGGTAAGACCTTATTGTCAGAATTTCTGATTACTCGTAAAATCGTAACTCAAAAAGATTTACAAATGACAGACGGGGCCAATGTCTGAACGTTTTTACTGAGGTACAAAGGAATTTTGGTATTTAAAGATGGTTACCCATCCATGAACCGACCCGGCAAGCGCTGCTTAACCTTAGTGATCGAATTTTTAAGCTGCTGTAGCTGTTTAGCTGTTGTTTTTGTTAGCTCCTCCTAACCCTAATAAATAACATAACATGACAGAGAGAGGTGTAGTCATTAGTACACCCACATTTCGTCAGTTATATTTAAGTCTTATATAACAGGGGGCGGACCTATTGCCATCAACCTGGTGCAAATTCAGACTCCGTGGTTGCTACTGCAAAAATCCTGAAAGACTTAATGACACCCACCTCTAATCCTACCCTCGCTCAACTCTAATTAATATGTATATTAAATAAGTCTACTTTCTTTTCCAATAAAAACATAATTTCGTACAATGCAACTAACAAAGGAATCAATAACATTATTCGTAGAATTATTGAAGCGTATCACGTACTTATGATTAGTGCCCAGACTCCCAGAGCCAGAGACAATGCAATAACAAACCAATCGCGTACAGATGCCAACACAAACAATATGAACGCTAATGAAAAATAAACAATGCCATTTTTATTAGAAAACTTCTGTTTCTCGTTGTTTTCCTCTAAAATGTGTGTTGTTGCTGGTTTCGAGAAATGAAAAGGCTGAAAATACACTTGTTTATAATTTTCCTGTGAGTACAATAAATTCATCATTATCATCTGCAAACGTTTTCTCAACTTAGTTAGGATCGGCTGCCAGTCTAACCGGATGCAGCTCAATCATAATGATAATATTTTACATGGCGTGACTGCCTCTCTGACCTCCACAACCCAGTTACTACTGAGTAATATGATACCCTGTGGTAAGACTGGTTTTCAGACTTTCGGGCCACTGACTGCTTGTAACGACTTTCAAGTATCTTCAAATGACAGCTGCGACTGTAATACTTATTATTAGGTTAAGTAGATAAACCTATGAAATAAACCTGGTATATCAGGTCCAGCAAAAAAAAGTTTTCGGATGTCATTCTATAGTACCAACTAATCTTGCTAAAATATAACTTCGCTAACCCAACCCATCTAAAAATAGTTAACGAGTAACCAACACACTATGTCCCTCGCTAATCAAAGTATTAAAGAACCTTCTCTTTCACATTATATCCATCAAAATAATTCTTCCATTTTAGCAACCATACATCTACGTTTTCACATTAAAATTCTTAAGTTATATTTAGTACATTTTGGTCTACATTGAATAATTTAGTTCACAACGAACCAGAAGATCCACATTAACATTAATGTAAGCGGAACCACATGAAAACACGCACTGCATATCTCATCCAACCCAATTTTTATTTCAAACACCATTGCATCTATTTATTATCTTTTATCAATCATCGGCGCGTTTCGAATAGTTGCATCACTTAAGTGGTTCTATAATTATACTTATCTTTATAGGAAGTTATGATCTAAAATATCGCATCAATCTTTCGTTTCGTTGGTATAAGGCATGTCAAAAATGCTGATGATGCCAGCTGTGGTCGAGTTCCAATCACGTGTAACTATTTTATAGGTTGGAAGCATCCAATATCCAAAATTAGAAAGGAACTATGAAGTCTGTACACCATCTGCCTAGCCTATTCTAGACTATATTAGGGTCGGCTTCCAGTCGAAACGAATGCAGCTGAATACCAGTATTTTACATGGAGCGACTAATTATGTAACCTCCTCAACCCGATTAGTACTGGGACGATGGTAAGACTGGATGTCAGATTTTCGGGCTACTGACTACCTGTTACGACTGTCAAAGATCTACAAAATGACAGCTGGGACCAACCTTTTGCGTTTTCACCCTTGACAAAATGTGTAAAGTATGATATCGTAAAAAAGGAGGTGTCGGTTGACATGAAGAAGAAATGCTGCGCCGACCCCAGATGAATTGGGATAAATTCAAAAATATTATGACTCTTGACACAATGAGAATCAATTCGGCAAATTGAAACTTACAACGGGAGTCCTACAACTTTGGACCATACCAAAAATATAGATGAAATGATAACAGTTATTTTAAGAAACTTGTGAACTCCAGTAAAACCAGACAAAGAAAGAATCTTCTCGTTAAAACAAAAGAAGAAACCCACAATATATTTTTAGAAGTAGACAGATCAACATCCGAGGATGCAATAAATACTACGTTCGTCGTGTGTGACATGGTTAATTCCACTTCCGTGCAGATATTAGAGGAGAAACACGGAAAACGGGAGCGAAACCGTGCCTACGAGCTTGTTGAATTATTGAGTCTCTGCTCGCGTCCAAATTGAGTTCGTGAGCTTCCGTATACCATAGGTATACATATTAGATGTTAGATGTACCATTCTTTTCCCATTTTGATACTTGTTAATATTTTAAAAGTATTATTTTAGATCTATTTGTTATTTGTTTATTATTGTACGTAGTACGTAATTAATAAAAACATGTGCAGTTTAAAAAAAAAGTTAAAATTTATATACATAAATATATGTATGTATGTATATTTTAACTTTTTCTCACACATTCACTCACACATTTTTCGATCGTTACACACTCTTTTTGCCTCGCCACGTTCATACATACCAGTTGCAAGTATTACGCACCTACCATTTTGAAGAACCTCACAAATAACGTCAGTGTATGTCATGTTAGGGCGTCCCACACTCACTCACATTTGCCTTGCCCTTTTTAGTAGCCTTTCAAAATATGTTACATAGGGTCAATACACAATCAAGGTTACCATAATATATATTTTTTTAAAGTGACAAATACCCAGACATTTGCAAGAAAGTACGAGAGTAAGTTTTGCAAGTAAGAAAGTTAGTTCATAATCATCCTGTTTGAGTGCATTCAAGTTTTATCTGAAAATTATGGACAAATCACAAAGCCGTAGAAAGAAAACAACAGTACGACAGAGCACAGACAGTTGGAATCCCACACACAATAAACATTTATTTATTGACTGGGGGAAACTTAAACGTGCTTCAAATATTTCTGTAGACATTGGTGATCATTTTGTTGGTAATTAGTTTCACATTCATTCATAATTTGATAATAACACATCTTTAGTCCGTAGTTTTTTTGTTTTACTAGCATATCATATTGTCCCCACGTTCTTATTTATACAGGGACAGGATGAGTCAACCTAATAATGTACATCACACAGCACACTACAGACACGAGTGAATCTGTTCTTGACAAACAATTTCTTAGGACAATTGGACAATGACACGTAAGTGGGTTCGAGAGCTATAGCCGTTGATAGAATCGACCTATAAATATATAATCTAATGCAGCACGTCATCGCATTATTAATAAAATGCAGAACCAACAAACTTGTAATAGATAAAGGTTATTGAATTCCATGTGTTATCTCTTGCAAGCACTCAGAATAATATTGATAGAAAAGTTTTTTCATTCAAAGCGGTGCTGGAATCAATAAACAAAAGATAAAACAACAAAATCCAAAGGAAAACACAGCTAGTTCCAGATAGAAAAAGAAACAGAAGGCGTAGGCATTAGAGATAATACAGTGATAGTCGAAAGTTAACGTGTATGTGTAGTAGTGCCGTGTTACCCGGCGCGCGCCGAACGGTAGCGAGTGAGGGCGACCCTGGCGACCCGGCCGCCGCCCGCACATGCGCACTCCGCGTTACCCACCACAAATCACAAAATGACGCCGCTGGACAACGCGACGTAATAACACGCTAAAAATATTCAAGACAAACCCACAAAAGTGAAAATTTAATAAACTATTTACTACAATCTCGGTACATTGTTTTACAATATCGTGCGGTACGCGAATAGACACACACGCACGCGCGGTTCTATGTCAAAACAAACCAGTGCTTTTCCGATGTAAACATGAACGACCGTAAGATCGTACTTTTTATTCTGTCCGTGATCGTTTACAGTATCTACAGTGTGCAAATGTGGTTTATGAAACAAAATGTTGAAGCAAATGTTGTTACTGAGAAAATATCTACCGACGCTGCGATCATCGAAGAAAATCATACAATTCCAGAGAATCCATCGGAAGAGTTAAAAGTGGATGTGAAACCAAAAGTCATTCCCCTGTTTATAAAAGACGCATGCAGTATTTTAGAAGTGTTTACTGTGAAACCGTTTGTGATGAAACGCAAAAATAGACGTGCTTTGAACCAAGATAATAACACGGTCACTGTCGTATGTATTACAGTATTTCTCCTGGTACTGTTGCTCAACGCGATACTAGATGTTCTGAAAGTAAAAGAAGAGGAAAGGGCAAGATTGAAGCTGAACCCTGATGGAGAAAGGCGACAATCGTTAGCAGAATTTGCTAATAAGAAAACATTACGAAGGGGATCAAGCAAGTTCGGGCAGCAGTTGTTTCAGATCGCTGAATCTTTCATGAATTCTGAAGAAGAAAACAAGACTAACTGTCGTCAAACAAGACCGTACCTATCAGCAAATAAGAGAGGAGAATCTATAAATTCGTATCTGAGTGAACCTCATAGGAAGCCTCAAGAAGGATCGGCACCAGCGTCAATCGCTGAAACCCCAGTAGGAGATCCAAGATTCGTCAAAAGGCAATCCGTAGCGAAGCTCATTGGTATGAATCTATTTTTATTTTCATTTATATTCTTGTACTAACGCAATGTTGATGAAATAATTTATGAGTTCACTGCAAGTCTGCTCTTTATTGATTGAAACATTAATGTTGATAAAAGTGAATGTAAATGTTTATTATTTTATTGATTTCTAAAGTTCTATCTCTTCTTTCACTGTTTTATATTCTCTGTTTCAAAACAAGGTCTGTCTGACGACTGAAAAAGACTTTCAGGTAATTGATGTTCTCACACGTCTTGTAGTTAGATATTTTATGAACTTGATTATTTCAATTCTTTTCAGTAGTTTGAATTTATTGTAGTTACAATTTTCTTCTTTCTATTACAATGAATGAACTTAAATTGTTTCATGCCTTGCCTGGACTACAAATATTCGATTGGATGCACGAATCGTAAAGAGCTAAAGCACTTTACAGTTCAATAAATCCTTTATAGCGTTGCATGTAAGCACGTAGACAGATACCATCTCCATTATAGTCCTCTACCTACATAATCAAATCTATCAATACACATCCGTGTCGGCAAGTTTGTATGTAATCAATTGAACTCACGGTCCATTGAACACATGATTATGTTCCAAATGGTTAATCAAAGCTTCATATACAATGTGTAGCAGTAGAATAATTTTCAGCCATGGATTCCAATCAATAGTACCACGGAGATTAGTTGGATCCTAATTGGCTTTAAGCTGTAGCAAATCGGTTTACGAGCGAAACCCTTTCATCCAATTTATAATTACTTGTTAGCGAACAAATATGTCTCGTGTTCCCTGATGGTGATATTAATTGGTACATACTTTACATATTGTTAATCCGCTTGCCTCTGCTTTTAATTAAACACACCAGTTTAATACCCCTGATCGATTATGTCTAATTACGGGAGTATTTGTATAACAGTTTCAATTACAGTGTCATCAATTTGCGAATTAACTATCTGAACATTTACAGTGCCAATTTTAACAAGGAATTTGTAAGTATTACAGGGTCTTAGCTAGCTTCGTTACAGTGTGGAATTCTGGCATTAAACCCATGTAATTCTCGTCGTTCATTAGTGTTACAGGATGTTCTGGTTATTTATTCATTGTGTTAAGCAGAGCTTTAGTAGTACCCTTATCAAATCGGTGACGAAACCCCAGACAAGGATTGGGACATTAGACTGGGAATTGTCACTTGTCAGAGGAAGCCGGATGCTGTACAAATTGAGCTCATCAACACTACAATGTCGATATGTAACATACGCAGTGTTGCACAGTTGATATCAACTCTAGTGTGGTTTTTTAAAACGTCCGATAGCACAAATTTTATTTCCATTAACCCAAGAAATTATTACCTTTAAACAACACATTGTTGTCTTTTTGTACGTCGCCATAATTCCTGTGTTTTCACCTGACGCACTTGACTGTTAAAGGTGTTGTGTTGTGACATCAGTCAGCAACGAAACGTGTGATGTGTGTGTCACTAGCAAAGAGATCAAACGGAATGCTTCAATATTCCCTTAATGGCTCACGACCAAACATCCTCATAATACTTAGGTCGGATGAACCAACGGAAACGCGATCAGCACATCAAAAACGTTCAAGGCATGTCACGGCAAGACACAGGGCTAAAAAGGAACATGGGTGGTTTTAGTCAGTAGAAGTCTGACACTCCCTTCCGCTCCGCCTAGAGCGGGAGGAGTCAATTGATGATTTCCCAGCCTCTAAAAAAAAAGGCATGTCTCTCGTTATGGTAACAGAATTAACACTAACAGCTCTTGAACTCCGTTTAGATGTGCTAATTGCGTTTACCTGCATTAGTGAGCTGCTCTAACTTCTGATTAAAATCTTTTTTTATTTAGGAGCCCGTCCAGTGCCGATGGTTCGTCGTTCATCATTCCCGGCCCTTCCTCTCAATCCTGAGGTTCAAGCTATGATGTTAGGACACCGACAGACTTCAATAGACAGTGATGATGATGGAGATGCCAGAGGACGCCGCGTCAGGCTCATTCGTAGATTTTAAGTTATTTGACTCCGAAAAGAATAGATTTCCTGTTGAGTCTTCTAAATGTTCAATGTGTAAGTAGACCTCTTATTCATAAAATATTTTTTTTGACCGCTGAGTATCAAGTCCTGGGTTCGATTCCCGGGTTGGGCAAAGTATTGAGTTTTTCCATCAGGAATTACTGAGTAGCAGCCACGGGGTCTGGATCTGAGCCTAATTGATGGCAATAGGCTCACCCCCTATTACGAGTGCATGGGACTTAAATATGACTGGCAAAATGTAGGTGTACTGATGGGTGCATCTCTGCTTAACACTTCAGAGATTACCGGCGTGATTTTATGCTGTTATCCCTCACACTCTATTGATATAAAAATGACAAGAACACGCAGTATTTACGAAGTTTCGTAATCAAAATAAAGTTCTTTTATGAAGATGAGGGCTAATGTTTGGCAAAATATTGCCGTATTCTAGTCTCTTTGAACTACTTGCCTAATTTGTATATACCTCCAGTATTTTTGTGTACTTATAAAAATAATTAAAATAGAAATGGAATTAAATTATTTCAAGTTATTGTTGATAAAAGAAAGAAAGAAAAAGAAAAAGTTGTTGCAGATTTTGATTTAAAAAGTTAGTTAAATATTGCTAGGTAACACTTCATAGGAATGTATTTTGCAGGTATATTGATGTTATTCGAATTATGACTCAAATATTCTATTTACATACATTTATTATAAAAATACATATTAATAGATGTAATTGTATTCTCTGTCTGCACCAAAATGTATATCGTGATTAATCAAAAATGTTATATAAAATTAAGTGTTTTGGCAAAACAATGAAAATTGACTACGAAATTTTTTTATTATAAGAAAATCAAATTATAATTATAGTATACCTTTTATCTAGTCAGAATTTCCAAAGATAGAATTTAATAATGTGTGAATGTGAATTATTTCTACCTATGTATGTCATATATTTTTAGATGTTTTAAAATACGTTGACTTATTCCAAAGAAAAACTACAATGCTTTACTTGTTTGATTGTTTCATATTATGTAATAAATATTTCTAACGTCCTAGCGTAATAATCTCTAAAATTAAGTTATTTATAAGTGCAACTATTATAGTTTTAATGTCGTTTTTATACCTCTTAATATTTCCAAGTATTTTGATTTTTTTGGATACGCACTATTTAATTTTCATTACTGTTTCATCGAAATAAATCAAAACTACCTCTAAACGGTGAAGGTACTAAAAGATTTTAATTATTCATCAAATTAATTCTCACATTCATAAAATGTATCATTAGTTTATGAACCGCCTAATATCAAATTGGAATGCGCTGCGCATAAATAAATGGGATTAAATCTGTATCCAATATTTTTTTCAAGTATAAACTTATACGAGCTTAAAAAAAGCTTTTAAAGAAAAGGTGAATGAAGAAAGAAAAACTCATGAATACAGGATGAAATTGAAATCACAATTTGTATGATAATCTGTTAAATGGCAACATGGTAACTGTTTTGCAGAAGTCAGATAAGCGGTCATGTAAAAACTGGCATTCAGTTTGTGTCAGACAAAGAGACGACCCAAAATGAAAAGAGACCAAAAAGTGAATTTAATGATGTTCAGCTAAATGGAATGATTTCAGTTTTTTCCTGTACTGAATGTTCTAAATATTCATCTAAATTGGATGTGATCCATCTATATTACTTAAGAGTCTGATCTACTTGTACTGAATGTGTGATACTTGTGTATGTATTTGTATTTTTTAGTGGACACGAATGTGACCTTTTGTACCTATAGCACTTTTTGTGAATTCAATATCAAATTTATATGTAGCATAATAAAATTGATGTAGTTTTTTCCTGAAATACATACATATTATAACTTTTTGTGTTTTTAACTCTTGACCACTAGGATAAGAAAAACACATGGTTCGGATTTTTTTTTTTTGGGGCGTTTGAAATCATCAAATAACCCCTCCCGCTCTGGGCACAGCGGAAGGGAATGTCAGACTTCTACTGACTAAAAACCACCCATGTTCCTTCTTAGCCCTTGTGCCAAGGCCGCGGTATCTCTTTCGAACAACCCGCAGCCCCAACGGGGTGCGCCAACCCCTATCCCTAGTATGCATAGCGTAAGCAAATATAAAGTTAGGAAGAAGATGAAGTTTAAAATGTTCGTACTTAAATAAATTGTCACTGATTTATTTAAAACTGCTTTTATTTTCTGGAGTAATGACTTACGATTAGCTTTACGATCCTATATTCCTGACTGATAGTAATACTATCGCTAGCACAGCCCCATTTGGAGCATTTCATGAGTATGCAAACGTGGGTGGTCAGCTCCGACCATTCCATAGAATTAGAGCTAAACGCATACGGAGCACATCAACCTCTATGTTTTGACTGAAACTCCTAAAATCGAGGATAAGCAAATATCTAGATGTTTTCTTAGAGAATATTTTAACAGCAACATTAGCTAAAATAAACTATGTGGAGTGAAAAAGATATCTTTCGAAATATTATGACTTTCTTGAGTTTAGAATAATGGCTGGCAATGGATGATTTGAGAGTGGCTAAAGATTGAGCTCAGTGGCGAGCAATACGATACAAATAGATTTTTAAAAGTCGGTGTATTTAGCATTTTTATGAGCCTGTCATTTGCCCCATTGCTGGACAAAGGCTTCCCCTTTCTCCTTCCAAATCTCTCTCTCTCTGTAGGTACCTACTATTATAGAATCAAAAATCCCTTCTCAACGCTGTCAACCGAAAAAATCGTTGCAAGTACGCAAGAACCTTTGCCACGTTCTCAGAAAATTATTGTAAACCGCCTCACAAATTTTTCATCAGTAATTTTACAAAAAAATGGGATGTTCCGTACATTTTAGCCGTGTAGGCAGGAAACAGCTGTATTTTTTTTAATTACCGTTATGTTTATGTGGGGTCTAGAATGTTTTACTGAATACGTGGTAGCCGTTTGTGCGACGATGTCTCTTCCACCCGGTATAGTAACAATAGCATTAAAAACAGTTAATGTTAACAGTGCTAATAACACAGTTTGCCACAAACCAGCTTCAATAAAACAAAGTTTCCCACAAAAATTATAAATTGAACGCATTGAAACTCCAACCACGTTCTCGTCTTCTAAGAAAACTCATATTTCTTCGTCACAGTTTTTAAGCTCAACACAGTTCTGAGAAAACTTGGTTTCCCTGTTAACATATCCCAATTAACCAGACAACACATCAGTGATAAAAATAGCCGTTCTAATGAATGCAGCGTTAGATCTAGGACGAATATTTTGAAGCTTGCTCCAGTTTTAGCATGTACATTTTATTAATGACTTTAGCAGTCTTTAGAAATTGTTTTGTTTGGATTGTTCGCATCCATTCAGATTATTGTCGGGATCATTCGACTTCTTGGGTCTCAATTTTTTAAAACTCATGTGACGTCACATGTCAGTACATTTTTTACCTACAAGTGACTCACAAGCCCCCACTCATGATCTTTGACGCGTTTTATCTTCGTCAATTTTTACAAAAAACACGTATCCAATATTTTTCGATAATCCAACTGACGGACTAACCAGAATCATATTTTTTTGAGTCAGTCCGATCCCCTATTGGATTTTCACTTGGATCAATGTTGCAATTTGCACTTCCATCTGCAAATAATATTTAGTCATTCATTCAAGTGTAGTAACACACATCCGTCCATCTGGGTAGTCATCTGCCTAACCTTTTCCCAACTAGGTTGGAGTCGGCTTCCAGTGTAATCAGATGCAGCTGAATACCAGTGTTTCATGGAACCTTTTTGACCTCCACAACCCAATAATTAGTATCAAATTGGCTAATATAATACCCCTTGGTATGACTGGTTGTCAGACTTTTAGGCCACTGACTACAGCTGGGCCTAACGGCTTAACGTGCTTTCCGAAGTACGGAGTTTATTGGGTGGTCACCCATCCACGGACCAACCTAGGCAAACTCGGCTTAACCTGAAGATCGAACAGCTGTGTTGTGCATTATTTAGCCACGAGCTGCTCGTCACTACTATTCCATCTGGTTAGTAACGTACGTATTACACATCCGATATTTCGTCAACGACGTGGTCTCATTATTTGTTATTGTGTTACGGTCGAATGTCCTCGACCTAACACCCGCGTGTGTTGGATCCGCGCCAAACTTCTCCGTGCAATACCGAGCTTATCACTGTACCTTGCATCGCTTTTGTGATGATAATACTGAAAGATAGCGTAATTATAATCCTTGGAATTAATATTATTTTTGTTCGAGGATAGTTTAATTTTTTTTTTTGATTGAACTTTAAAGTTGCTTTTGCCAATAGGAAATGTTATGTTGTTATACTATTTGGCAGCGTTTTTTAATTTATTTTAGAGTAAATAAACAGACGCTGATTGATTCACTACATTTATTTAAGTTAAATAATAGAACACGTTCCTCATAATTATTATTATTGACTTTCGGAATGCTATCATAACAGCTGGATAGCTGTTATGATAGCATTCCGATTATTTTTTTTACTACGTTATTTTATTAGCTTAAGAGGATTCTTAAGCTAATAAAATAACGTAGTAAAAAAAATAACAGAATTTTCTCAATAGCAAAGACCTTGTTATAGTTTTAAAAATAATTCACGTGCGTTCGCTCGACATGGGTTGCAGTCTACTTCAGTCGGGAATCAGAGGAGCTCGCCCTGACTTTTACGTTTCAGACGTCTGGACAAAGCTTTTAACAGAACATACGTTTTAACATAAACACACGAAGACCTGACTGCTTGAGTGCATTATTTTTAACAAGCGTATAACAGTGAAGTGAGAAATGAACTAATAGTAAATAGTCTTTGGTGCGAAACTGTAAATATGAATTGCTACGATGAATTATTACCAACCACTGTTCTTCACTGGAATTACAGAGGATTCACTGAGTTTCCGTTAAACCAGCTCAAAGGTGAAGAAGCAGAAGTGACAGACATATATTTGAAAGATAATCTCATGACCCGTTTGCCAACAAACATCGGAGTTCTGGAGCATTTAGAGAGCCTGTACGTAAGCGGTAATGATATAACTGAACTACCGAGAGAGATATCTAAGTTGCGATGTCTCAAGTGCCTCGACGTAAGCGGGAATAGATTGAGGCGTATTCCTGAAGAGATAGGTGAAGCGAGGAGCCTAAAGTTCCTGATATTGGATGAGAATGAATTAACGGAGTTGCCTCTAAGGATTTCTGAACTAAGACGTCTACGGTATCTATCAGTTTGTGGTAATTTAATTTGTTACTATAATTTTATGTGGCGTGCAGTGAATTAAATGTTGTGAGTTTTTCTCTTATTTATGCATGATCATAACAAACTGCTGAAATTGTGAATTTTATTATCAAAATTAATGGAAATATTAATGAAAAGTGGTTAGTGGACATGCATGGCTAATGTGTGGTGTTTTAGTGAAAGCTTGTGGTAATCTGTAGCTAGCCACGTGCATTGTTTCGTAACAAAGCTTTTCAAGGCTAACGTGCTCACAGTACACTGGTTTGATGAACGTATTTAAAGAATTTGCAATATGCGGCACATCTCTTCAAGGTTCTTATCTTTTTATAGTTTATTGTTTGATTTATATTTCACTCGGATCACTCGTCAATAGCATGTTTCATAACCAACCTTTAGTTGCTTTGGTTATGATTATGATTATACAATCTAAGTAAGCTACGTTTTCCGTGATTATTCTTTATAATTATTTGCGTTGAAATGTCGGGAGCTCATTATGGGTAATCATGGAAGATATCCGGTAGTGCCCGTATAAGTTTTCGTGAAATAGTAATCTCAGTATGCAAATATAAAAGCTTAGTTGATTAAAATGGGGACTGCAAGATGACTTTCTTTCACGGCATACTTGTGTAGTATTCCAAGAGCTTCAAGTAGTGTTTATACGCGTATTGAATGCCAGCATACCTGCTAAGTTGGTTATCACCATTTCCCCAACTTCTGTCAAACTTAGAAAACGTGACAACACCATCTTTGGCATTAGCGATCGGAGTCCTTGATAACATTCAAACTAAGTCCACATCAATATCCGCATTGCGAAATGTTTTCCTAAGGCTAGTTTGAGTTACATCATAGGAACCTATTTACTTGCCATCTTCAGCTAAACAGTGGCCAGTACTAATGCGCTCTAGTTACGTTTTACTATCCCTCGTAAAGTTAACGAAGACAGTAGTTTTGGCGCCTCGGATAACAAACAATCCGCTATAAATCAAGTTTAGAGTTTCCTCATTGATTTGCTTGACCCATTTACGTATTTATGTTGGGAATAGGACTGCAGACCACCTCAGAATGTTTGAGTTTTAAAAGTGTTTTGGCGTTTGTTTTAAAATGAATAAGTGGCGCATTACTTGAAACTTGAAAGTTCGAGATTAGATGATTTTATTATATTGATTGTTGTGATTGGTAAAGCAACGTATTTGTATAGTTATTTAGATTCTTATTATGTGTACATTCAGTTGCATCCGGTTAGAGTAGGGCCGACCCCAAAAGGCTAAGCAGATGATGATGAAAAGATTTATCCAGAAAAAAAATTAAAACATCCGTTACGTCTGGTTTTAGAAATATTTATTTAATGTAAACGATAAAGAAAATATTAATAGCAAATCCGCGCCATCTAATGAAATATTTAGATCTCTAATCCTTCATATAATTAACGCAAAGAAGTTTATCCACCCAAGTTTTTCAAATGGCGTACAATATTATATCGTACAATGTTTACTCTCAGAACAGAAAAACATATTATTATAGTCTGGCTTTATCAACCATGTTTATTTAGAAATCTAATAATAGAAATAAACAATTGTCTGTAGAAATGTCATAAATAAATTACAATGGACTTGGCAAACCAATTACTAACACCCGTGGGGAAGTGGTTGCTAATGTCAGATGAAAGCCGGCTCTAGACTTTTATTTGTTTAGTGTAATTTTACGGGCAGAGGATTTATTAAAAAAAACCTAGACAGGTATTTAATGTAGCTTCTTTAGGCCTAGTGGTGGCGGCCCCGACTTACAAACAATAGGTCGTCTGCTCTCAAAACGGTGAAGGAAAACATCGTGAGGAAACCGGCATCTCTTAGAACCAAAAATTTCGTAGACATGTGACACGCGGTGCATAATATCATCCCTCTCCTAGAGAGTAAGCCTCAGTCCCTGCAGTGGGAACATTATAGGCTGATGATGATGATAATGATGAACCATCTAAGGGTAAAATAAGCTTGCTTATTTAAGAATTCTACTGCTTTCAGCTTTCTTCCCTTTCGCTAATCAAAGAGTCCAGAGGTTAACCCCGAAGTACTATTTTATTCTGTCCTAGCATTAGAAAGTATGAAAGTGCAAACCTCAATTTCTTTTATTGATTTGCAACTTAATTGCTAAATGAATAGGCTCAAGGTTGATTGAAAAAAAATACAGTTTCGGGCAGCTTGATGTCTGTACCTTATTATCATTCAATCGAATCTGTACGTATGTTATCCAAGTTTAACACTTTTGTGATTATTAGTTTAACTAAGTACTTAATAATAGGGATGTTTACTGACTATAAAAAATATGATTCTAATTAGTCCGTCTATTAGATTATCGAAAAATATTGGATTCGTATTTTTTGTTTTATCAAATCAATAAAAATTGAGGAAGATAAAACGCGTCAAAGATTTGAGTGGGGAGTTGTGACGTCACCCACCGGTAAAAAATCTCATACTAATGTCTTAGAATATGACGTCACGCGAGTTTTCAAAGCACTGTATTGTCTTCATTGTTTGTTTACGTGAAAAGAGAAAAAATACGTGTCCAATATTTTTTGGAAATGTATCTGACGGACTAATTACATTTTTTTGTTATAATCCATGAGCTATCATATCCACAATTTGTTTTTCTATATATTTACAGATAATAAATTACGATGGCTACCACAGCGACCCGTTTACAACTATCACCACTGTGAGTTTAGATTCTGGAGAAACTCTAATATGAGGACTTTGCCGTATTCGCTCTGGTATCACATGTTCAGGGATCAACAAACTAGATGTCTCAATATTGGGTAAGTTTAAATGATGCTTGTCTTCCCAACTATTTCCAATAAATTCCCGACGGCATCGTAACTCTCACACATCATATTGGGAGAGGGAAAATAGAACAGAAGTGGGTCTTATTTTCTTTTGGCGTATAATATACTTAGTTTTAGAAATAGAAATGATGTCTTTGTCTATAAATAAGCACGTCTACTACGTGGAAATTATGTTTTTCCTACTCCGTTATTCATTTCTGATTAATTTAATAGTGTCCCTAAAAAATAATTAAATTGTTTCTCTCTGGGACTTTGTCGGGCTTCATTGTCTCGACGCTTTTCTGGTGGTCGCCACTGTTAATTCTTGCTTTCGGGAGTTCCAGTGGTTTTGGGAATAGTATAACGAGCACAATTCAATAAAAAATAAGAATAACCACAATCATGTGTAGATTGTAATTATGAAGAAAAATATCTGATCAAAATATATTCACTGTTAATTTTATCAAAGCACATATTCTCATTTACCGAGAAAAACGTGTTGCGCTGGCCCCAACTTATATGGGACAACGGTAAAAGATTATGAGACCTTTTCTCATTTTTCAACTTGTTACAGATGTTTCGAAGCTGCAAATGGCCAAACTGCAGACAAAAGAAGGCATCACTGCAAATTAAAACTAAGCCAAGACTCCAAAGAATTAGAAGTTATAGTTGAATGTCCGCCTCAGTACAATGTTATCTTAGATTCTAAATATCACTCCCCGCCAAGTCTCTTTGAGATCTGTAGGAGACAGTTCTATCAGATGATTAATACTACAGTGAAAAAACTCAATCCACAGACTTACAGTTTTTACTCTGAACATGTTCGAGAAAATCTTTACAATGAACATAATAATAACATCGTAGACCTGCAAGAGAATTTCCATGGCTTTAACATTGATAGTGAAGCGGACAAATATTCTGATGAAAATGGTAACAATTATAATTCAGCCGTTATGAAAGAAGGAATCTACAAGAAAGCTACAAAGCCGTATTTCGTGCCAGCTGATATAGTAAGAGAATATTTTAGTGTTTTGCCGAACGTACTGATGTCAGATCTAAGCAATGGGCCCGTTTCCACATGTGAGAATTTAAATTGTAAGAAGCCTGTGTTCGATCACGTCTATTATGAATATTGTTTTGGGTAAGTTTTTCATTTTATAATTTTTAACAGTACTGCGGTAGAACTGCACAAGTGGCAGAACTCAGCGATACGACTGCCCACTTGCGTAGCTCAGCCTAGCTTTTATTAGAGTTGTATAGAAACAAGTTATGTGTGTTGGTCTGTACAAATGGTGTGTAAATTGTTACCGTACGCTGGTTTGCAGTGTACAGTTGCTTTCGGAATAGTACATTTCCTATTTGAAGCACCCGGAGATGTGGGCAAGGATCGTAACTCAGTGGACGTCTGAAGGTGGACATGGGCAACGAGGTCCACCGCGACGAAGCTGGTACGACGGTCATCATGTTCGAGGGGCATCTGTCCAGCAGTGGGACACAATATGGGATAGGCAACTAAATACTATTCCAGACTCTTTATAAATATTGCTCATCTGTGTATTTGTGTATGTGACTTTATATGTTTGTGAACGGACCCACGATACAGGAGAAATTCCTAGTGTGGGGCAACGTTTTTTTTAAAAAAGAAAAAAAAAGTAAAAAGAAAAATTTTTCATCCAGATCCGTTCAGTCGTTCGAGCGTGATTGAGTAACAAACTTCTATCCATCCAAATGCATTTATAATTGTAGTAAGATTTATAGTAAAGATATATTCTATTCCAGGGAAATCATCCTTATCGATAAAATTGAAGACGTCCTACTCAGTGCCGTATTTTGTTCAAAGTATTGTGCAGATTTCTGGAAAAGAAGTAAAAGCGCAATCCCATGGACATTTTCATAGTCAATAACTTATTATATTAAATTATGTTATTTTTATCAAGGCCTATTATTTACCATACCATCATAACAACCCAATTGTTAGCATCACTACACAATCACGTGGAATGATGATTTAACCTAAAATAAGACAAAAAACTATTTTGGATTCTCGGATTTTCTCTATGAATTTTCTTTTCATATGTTCAGTCTGTGCAGTTACTTGTGGTTACGACGGTTTAAGTTTGTAGTTCATGGTGGCGCTGCTTGTCAAGAAAAAATGCAACAATATGTCAACCTTCCTACATTTATTTTAGTTTTCTGGTTTACCACCTGCACAGATAGGTACCTATGTTGGTCGAAATATCTGTTTGTTTCCAAAGTATTCTACTCTTTGGTTGTTTCATTCCGTCATTTCTTCAGTTGGGTTTAATTAAGTGTCGGGATTTAACTATTAGGTTAATACGTTGATCACCATGTTTGAAGAAAAAGTGGAAGAAGACACGCCACAAAAGGTGCAAAAAGAGTTGCCAAAAAAGGTGGAAAAATCTAAACCTAACCCAATAAAACCAGATGCCAGTCTCATAACATCCCATAATTATTTCCATGGCCACGACTGTCACTTGCCTCCCGAAAGGATTTCAGCTAAACTGATAACGAGCAAGGGACTATCCCTATGGATATTCAATTTTATGGCCGTTCATGCTGGAGATATAAGAGCTATCAATATGCACAGGTACCTTTATGGTTTCCAGACTTTTCTGAACCTTTCTTAAAAGTAATTAGGCATGTATAATGAAAATAATTATAGTGTGTTGCCAGTGATGACTTATGGCACAGAGACATGGTCGTTAACTGCTGGCCTCTTAGAGAAGCTCAGAGTCACGCAACGAGCCATGGATAGAGCTATGCTCGGAGTTTCTTTGTGTGACAAAATCCGAAGTGGGGAAATTCGCCGAAGAACCAGGGTCACCGACATAGCTCTCAGAATATACAAGTTCAAGTGGCAATGGGCAGGCCACATCGCTCGAAGAACCGACAACCGATGGGGAAGTAAGGTTCTCGAGTGGCGACCACGAACCTGAAAACGCAGCGTTGGTAGACCTCCCACCAGGTGGACCGACGACATCGTGAGAGTCGCGGGCAACCGGGTGGATGCAAACGGCAGGTTGCTGTTCGTCCCGTCGGGGCTGCGGGTTGTTCGCAAGCGATACCGCGGCCTCGACATAAAGGTTAAGAAGGAACATGGGTGGTTTTTAGTCAGTAGTAGTCTGACACTCCTTTTCGCTCTGCCAAAGAGCGGGAGGGGATATTAAATGATTTTCCACCCGCCAAAAAAAAAAGTTGCCGTTCGTTACGGCGTTCTATGGGGGAGGCCTTTGTCCAGCAGTGGACGTCTTATGGCTGATGATGATGATGCATGAAAATAAGATTGAATGCGATTGAGAGTTATTGTACCTGATTTTTCATCATCATTGTTATTATCAGCTTGCTCTCACCCACTGTTGAATGAAGGCCTCCCCTTTCTTCTATCACACTTCTCGGTTCTGTACGTCCCATAGGTAGTGAACGCCTAACCTCTTCTGTAACGGCTTCTTTACGGGTACTTTTATACACATTAGATATCAGGAGAGCAGCGGTGACTCAGAGAGCAGTGGTGGCTCAGTGGTAGCGGCCCAGACTTACGAACAGTGAGTCGTGGTTTCGAACCCAGTCAGGTCAGGTCATTACTTTGTGTAATTTATTTCATCACCACTGCTCTCAAAACGGTGAAGGAAAACATCGTGAGGAAACCGGCATGTCTTAGAACCAAAAATTTCGAAGACATGTGACATCTACCAATCCGCACTGGGCCCGCGTGGTGGATCATAGCTCATCCCTCTCCTAGAGAGAAGAGAGGAGGCCTGAGTCCCTGCAGTGGGAACATTATAGGCTGAGGATGATGATGAGATATCTACACCTACTGCTTACTTACCTAATAATTACAGTGCTGTATTTCCTTTTACCTCTAGATCCTATGCAGCTTTGTGTGCGGAAAAGTACCGACATCACCAGAATTATCGTTATATCATCCACCCTTACAGCAAGCTAAGATTCTGTCTAGAATGTATGTTCATTGTTCTGACAATCGTGTGTTCGATTGTTCTTGTTTACCATTATGGTGTAAGCGAATTGTACTTCATGAGAGTTAGTACCTACTTACCTATACTTACCTACATAATCAGCTCGGCCTATCGCGGTCCACAGTCAAGAGTTAGAATTAACCTGACAATGACAGCATGCGCAGCGTATTTTAACATTTAGCATGCTTACTTATCTCGAAAAACTTATCGTTCATTCAAATAAAAAGAGTAACATCAAGAGTACCTACGGCCGCGAGGAATGAGAGATTTTTTTTTATAATTATGTTTAATGGGCTATTTATAACCTCAATCTTGTCCTGAGGACAAGGATGGAATCGACAATGGAACAAGCTCACCTAAAAGCCTATTAACTCGAGACTTAATTAGAGGGGTTGGGGTCATATTATGATCTTGGGTACACCGGACGCAGGCAGGGAATACTACTCCTAGGCTGTGCGCATAATAAAAGATGTAGCAAACGGCTTCGGGCAAACGTGTGGAACATCGACAAGGTATGGCCTGCAGACGTACTGTCTGCACTCCCGATGGAAGAAGTGAGATGGCTATATCCTATAGGTGTAAAAACAATACGTACCCATTAGGTAGCGTGTGCACTATCTGCAGTGTTTTTAGCGATGCCTCTTATTACATTTTAACAGGCAACTGCCTAAAAGAACTTTTTCTTTATCTCTGCAGGGGCATCTTCGTGTTCATTTTATTATTTTGAAGTTTTGCGAGATCATGATTGTGTTCAACATTATCGCTAATTTCTTCACCGGATATGTTGAGGGGCATTCTCGTAAAGTTACTGTTTTGTCCATGAAAAAAATAGCATTGCACTATTTAAAAACCTGGTTGATTGTGGATTTACTTGCATCTGTTTCTTTACTGACCGATTTTTATAATTATAACATTACCTTAGCTCTGGTCTTGGAAAGTATAAAAATAGTACGCATACCTGTCATAATGGTTTATTTAAACAATATTCTCACCGTTATGAAGGCCTCTGTGAGTATATTTGTAATATTTTTTTACCTTGATGTAGATAGATAGAATATTTTTTATAAAGTCCTTTAAGATGAGATAAAAAAAGGTGTTTTGGGGTGTTTACTTCCATTACTTCCATATAATTTACTTCCATTCGTATCTTGATAAGCACATTAGGTGAGCTGTTGATCTTGGCAATCTTTACGGGTCTGACAAATACCAGAAACATCTATTGCGAAGAGGTCTGTTGACTGATAGTCAATCGCAACAAAGTTAGGAAAACACTAGGCAGTTTTTGGTTGATAGGAGTTGTGCTAATCCTAATTCTGTATCACATCATACATAGTCACTGATATATTATAAAATCGGGATTTTCCAACCTAATAGACAAATGTATTGCTGGGGAGTTTTTTCCGGCACTTCTTCCCAGCTAAAACACTAGAAGGGGCCCGCGTTTATGGAAACAATTTTTGCTGTTTTTGAACCAAGTTTAAGTAAAAGTCTTGATTTTGATTTGCATAGTTTTTCGTGAAGACTATGGTGGAGGTCCTTTTCTGCTTAATAATATTCCTTTGTTGGAACATCTACTTTCAATTTGCTGTGGAATACTTAATTGAGGGTAGTTATGGGCCGGAAAATCCTAGAAAATGTTCGTGGATAACCATTGGAAACTTGTGGAACCAAACAGCAGACATCCGAATAATTTACGCGGCTGATAGAGCTGGTAAGTTTACCAACACATTACAATAATCTTAATGATGATGAAGTTATATAATTATGTATTACGACTAAAGATGGGTGAGAGTAACTTGAGTGCAGGCGTAATGCCTAAAATATATATTGTAAATAATGTGTGTATGTAATGTAGATTATTGTAGATATTGGCTAAAACTGCGCAGTCTGATGGCTTCTGCCCAATTAAGAATTTTCTATCGAGGCTTTTACTAACAGTCATAATTTTAAGTTTCATGTTAACCAACAATCTATGGATGTATAAAAAATTAAAAGTGTACACTTTTTTATTACCATTTCACACTTTTTTACTTTAAAGTACGATCTAGTGGCGATTTGCTGCAACCTTTCACAATAGTAAATGCGTCTGTGACCATTTTACGAATTTCATATGATTTTCCTATTATGATCTATTTTCCTAAATGGTAACCGACGCAGTTAGGTACTATTATGAAAGATACATTTTACGCTTTTTAACGCAATTCAAATTATGATTTGCTAAACGGGGAAATTTTAGAACCCGTGCTAAAGTGCCCATTTTAGACTTCCTGCAGCCAATCGGTCAGCCACTGGGCCAATCGTGAGGAATTTTATTTCATATTGCAATGGTACTCAGTTCGAATATTTAAAATTCATTACATAGGTAATATTTACAATCACATATAATATTTTCACATCCCATTATTAGGTACAGTCACCAAAAGAGGTACCTACCTAAGTTAAACATTGTTATACGGGTGCTGTGAAGCTTTGGTTTTGACAAGTCTTATCTTAATCTATGTGTTCTACGTTTTTAGGCTATTATAAAATTACACAGCATTGTAAACTTATAACATTGTTTAAAAGTAATTTGAAATAAGGTGCCTGGATACTTATCTCTTTTGGTGACTGCACAAATAGATACATACCTACGTAAATTCAAATTCTTGGTCCCATAGATGTTATCGTTTACAATGGCAATAAAGATTCAAACTGTTTCAGTTAGTATGCTGATGGCAAATACTAACATAAACCATTTCGAACAAAAGGAGTGCTTAGAAGGTTTCGTTGTTATATGCTGGATTTTTTCCAAGGTATGTTTTTAATATGTGATACTAAGTTTAGATAGTTGCTACTTAGGTACCCCCAACATAATTATTTTATGACATCAATGAAGTCCGTTAATAACGCCTATTTTTCCCGAAGCGTAGACACATGCAGATGTTCCATATTGGACCCACATTCTCAATAAGTGAGAGCAGTGGTGGCTCAGTGGTAGCGGCCCCGACTTACGAACAGTGAGTCGTGGGTTCGAACCCAGTCAGGCGCATTACTTTGTGTAATTTATTTTATCACCACTGCTCTCGAAACGGTGAAGGAAAACATCGTGAGGAAACTGGCATGTCTTAGAACCAAAAATATTCGAAGACATGTGTCACCTATCAATCCGCACTGGGCCCGCGTGGTGGATTATATTGCCCATCCCTCTCCTAGAGTTGAGACCTGAGTCCCTTAATTTTGAACATTATAGCCTAATGATAATTCCCAGTTATGTTGAAATCGAATGTAATTAATAGAGGCGACCCTATTGTCATTAACCAAGCAACACCCAGACTTCGTGCTGCTACTGATAATCTTGTGCTCTAGTACTGTACGCGACAACTGTGGTCCAAAAGTCTAGATCTACGTGGCTTAAATCAAAACTCTGACTAGCCTCCTACCCATATTTATTTTACAGTTCCTAGTATTCCATTACGCACTCAAATATACATTAGCAGCTTTTGGAAAAGAAGCTGCAAGTGCCCAGTACTATATTATGAAAAAACAGCTGCAGACATACATGGTGCAGAGGAACTTCTCACCTAGGCTTAAAAGCAAAATCCTGGAGTTTTATGCTATTCGATTCCAATCGAAATTTTTTGAGGTACCTACCCATTGACTTATATATTACTGCGTACTGGGCGGACGGCATGTTAAAATGACGCCTCGAACGTGGTCCCAATATGGTCTTTCCTAAGCCGAAGTGAACTAGTCCACGATCGGCTAGCTTCGGGTGCGGTCGTAAATTTTATTAAAAGCTTTATTTATGTTCTTTATACCTCGAAAATACCACGCCGCTTATACAAGGTTACATTAACGAGCAGACTACACCGATTCTCTGTATGGCGAACGCGTCGAGCAAATGTTCGGACGACCGTATCTTTAGTTTTTATATCAATGTACCTACCTACCTACAAATATTTGTAACGAAGACTAGGTACGTCACCAAACCAAATGAGTCCCGTAGTCCACTGCCAGAATGTAAGTCGACGAATCGTTGTATGTGTATTATGAACAGTTGCGTACTTATAGCCCCTCATGTTGATTGGTACCGAATAATATTTTACCTATGTTTATGTTGTGATTGTGCAGATTGAAAAATATTTAACTTTGCCATAATTTCCCATTTAAGTTTCTAGTCTTGGATGGTGGAAATCATGAGCATAACGAGACAATAAACCTAGATATTGCCCCCATGGCAAACAAATAAAAAAAAACAGTAGTAGGTAGGTATGATCTATGGTGTAAAAAAACACATAATGCCGGTTGACACGTAGTGTTATTTCCGTCATTGCGATAAAATGGTGTACCTACTGGAACACACCTGGAAAACTTCTAGTCATATCACAAAATAAATTATACTTTAAAAAAATACAAGCGTTATTTATTATTAAATAATTCAAAAGAAGAACATTAGGTTAACGTATCAAATTCAACGCGTATACAGTGTTTTGTGCCCGTGCTGTTAACCGTTGAGGAGTCATCTCGGAAGGAGCCTATCTTAGCTGCAGGATTAAGTCATGCCTGCCATAAAAATGTATTGCCACCAAATACAAAAATGTGTGCAAAATTTTAGCTCAAACGGTTGTGGGGAACGGGTTTGACATTCAGTTGCAATATTTGATCAATACATATCTAGTAACAAAGAGAACTGAAAATAAAATAAAAACATAATAAAACACTGAATTAAAGGTTGCGGGGATCCGCTAGATACGATCGAGACTCACAGGGCCAATCAATGTGGCGACACTTGTGGGAACCCTATGTCAAGCAGTGGACGTCTTTCGGCTGAAATTATATGAAAGAACAAAAGTTACTTTAAATAAATACCTCCATGACCCCTGGGGGTCTAAAATGGCCACTTTAGCAGATCATATCAATTGCGTTAAAATTCGTAAAATGGATTAATAATATAGCAACTGCGTCTGTGACCGTTTTACGAATTTTAACGCAATTCATAATATGATCCTAATAAGATCTGGTAAAGTGGCCATTTTAGACCATTTTAGAGTGGACATTTTTTTTTGGGGGTGGGAAATCATCAAATAACCCCTCCCGCTCTTGGGCAGAGCGAAAGGGATTGTCAGACTTCTACTGACTAAAAACCACCCATGTTCCTTCTTAGCCCTTCATGTCGAGGCCGCGGTATCTGCGAACAACCCGCAGCCCCGACGGGCATTTTAGACCCCTGTACTATGTCTAGGAATCTCGCATGCTAGGATGTGTATCCGGTCAACTGCGTGAAGACATTCTGATGCACACCGGTCGACAATTGGTGAGGGAGCTGGACTTTTTGAAGCAGTTGCCAAGTTCCTTGCTGGTACAAATCGCTGGCAAAATGCGTCTTGCCATTTACATCGCCGGCGATATTATATTCAAGATTAGTACCGTTGGTAAGTCGTTGCATTTTCTTATTGTTAATGTCTCTGCATTTTTCGCCAAGAGCAGAAATCAATCATTCGATATGGTAATTTTATAAATACGTTGCATTGGCCGTTACCGAGGAGTATGGCAAGTAACACTGTGACACGACAATTTTATATTATAGAGATAATTTGAGGGACTCGTGGCTAATTAATTAAATTACCTATTCTTATGGTTCAGAAGCTCATTTAAAAAGAAACGATAAAGTAACCTCGAACTATTTAATTGAAATAGTAAATCACAAAACCAACACAATTTTAAACACATTAAGACACCGGTAAAAGTAATACTCACAATATACGTCCGTCCGATCTGACTTCCCGAGCCAGAGTGAGCACGCTTTTTTTTTGCAGTCTACGAGACTGGCTTCTGCTTAACCGGACCAATTCCTGTGGATGAAGGCATCCCTGGCTGGAGGCCTTAACCACACGCACTGGCTGGAGGCCTTAAACTCAAGGGAGTTTAAGGCCTCCAGCCAAGGGAGAGATTATAATATACTGTCGCCCCCTTCCACTCGTTGCGTCACCATGAACACGCGATATTTGCCCTTCGGCTGAGGAATTCTCTAATACTACATTATTTAGGTACCTATTTACCTAATTCGCACACAAAACCGCGCGGACTAGAAAGATTTGTTAGATTGATTTGGCTGCGATTGCTGTGGACTACATCGTCCATCCTCACCGTCCTTCCATCCGACTATGTGAGTAAAGCCTCTTTCCACATTCTGAGGCCAGACAAGTTAAAATATCTGAAACGTAGTTTTGGTTATCATTTTATCTCTTTCCCGGGTGTTTTCGCCGACTAGTTCGTAAACAAAAACACACCTCCGCGGTGAGTCTGCCTTTTTGTTGCGGTGCCCCATGTTCACACATGTTTATTTTTGTCGTATTAAATAAGTTCAGCTGACTCTCATGATGTTCTGCTACTCGAATCACGAGGTTTTAGTTTCACAGTGTTTACTTCTGCAAATTGAACTCGAGCGTTACCAGATTACCCGTTATTCGGTAAAATATAAAGATTTTGTATTAAATTCCACAGGTGACTGTCTTTACTTCATCGACAGAGGAACAGTGGCCATCTACTCAAAATCAGGAAAAGAGATCTGCCATCTAGAAGACGGGGATTATTTTGGCGAAATAGCCTTGGTCATGAAACACCACTTCAGGACCGCATCTGTGGTGGCTGTGACCAACTGTGAGTTGTTCAGACTGGACAGGGAACATTTTGAGACTACCATAGCGCACTATCCGACAGTGTATAATACCATAAAGGAAGTAGCGACGAGGAGGTTTGAAAGAACCCGTGTACTTGATGAACATCATGAGGCAGAACGGAGGTCCGGTCCCGGTCGTAAAATGTCGTTTGGAAGTTTGATTGAGTAGCCCGGGATCCCCAAGGCATAGCACGATAAAAACCATTGCATTGGTTCGGTATGACCTCACCATATTCTTACTATCTGATCATGATGTGGGACAATGGCGTTACGTGGTTTATAATTAGTGTTCATCTTAGTATGGAGCTTTGTTGAAAGAATCCGGAACGGCTCAAGTTGAAGTTCCGATCCAGTGCAGTGTTTTGAGATTTGTAAAACTTATTTGTCGCCGAATAAAAAGCGGAAGTATACTGATGACGTTAGGTACCTACTCTTTCACTTTGGCTTTATGTATGGCAGAATGCATATTTTTCTGTAATTATTACGTAAGTTACCATAAAATATTGTCAGTTAGGAGACGATTTAATTTTTTTTAAGAATAATGTTTAAGTTCCTCACTTAAGATAAGGGACAATAAATAAAAAACCCAAATAATATAACTTTCGTTTTATTTAAAACCAGCCACCATGTAGGTACAAGCGGAATAACGTCGAAAATATGGCTGAGAACGCACTGCGATCATTCGTGTATTAAAAAGCAAGGGTAACTACATCGAGTCCGCACTGTTTTCCAACAAGTTCAGTGGCCTGGTGATGATTCATACAAAATATACGAAAGAAATGCGGAAATAATCTTCTAAATGAAGGATTTCTGCCTTACTGTGCGTAAAATAATACGCCTTCTTAAAACAGAAAAAATCGCAGTATGTTCTGAGCAGAACTGTAATTAATTAAGTAATATTGTAAGTCAAAAAATACTTTTGTTAGCCTCAGCTATTTTATACACGATTTTCACTAGCAACATTGCACAAGTTACCTTTTTTACCAGACTGCAGAAAGACCCCGATTTTTTTTTGTTACAGGCTTACTGTTCGATTGACAGGATGTATGAGGTACCTGCGGGGTGCGCGAGGGGTGTTGGCGAATGACAGCTGGGTGACACGTGACCCACTCCCGTCCCCCCGCACCGTAGCTACCTTAGACACCGTCTCAATTATTCAGGAGGCCTGTAGTTACAGTCTTATCTATTTAAGGGTCAGGTCTGTAGACCTATCAGGTCTCAAATTGTTCAGTTTGATAGTCTGCACAATTATTAAATTTGACAACACTTTTCTGGTAAGTACACTTACTGGCTGGAGGCCTTACATTCAAGGCAGTCACAGGATAGTCAGTAAAACAGAAGCCAGCCTTATAAACCTGCGAGACATTAAAAAAAAATGGTGCTATATACTTTGTCCGTTTCAGAAGCCAACTTGTGAAAACCTTGCTCGTGCACACCATGATTTAGTATAACATTTATTTCGTGCAACATAATATTTATATCTGCACAACTGCATTTAATAAGATAACATAATGACTAATCTCTCATTTCATTCCGTTAAAACGAATAATAAACATTTCAGTCAGTCGCTTTTATCGAACAACACGATATCAACTTGTCTAAGGTAGGGTAATATTACGGGATCAGAGCTTAGAGGATTTTATATATATTAATATTTTATCTAGACGACTAAGAGCATTGCCAATGAATGATGACGTAAAAAGAAAAAAACTCGATACATCGCGTTTGCAGCCAGATAAAATGAGAGCGAGCGAAGCGAGCTCGGGACTTCTGGCACCCGACTCGTTAAGGTAGGAAGTTGATAGGCACATGGTAGGTACAAAGTACAAGTCACTTTGCGTCTAATACTGGCCTCATAAACAAGGAAGTATGGCACCTCCCCTTATTTTTTTAACATTTTATTATTATACCATCAATTGGCTTGCTCAAGTGTCGTCTAGACTATGGAAGTCTATCGCTTAGTCCATGGGACATATAATTTAGTGGAAGAAACAGTATTTAGCTAATTTACTCGTAGTATCACAACCGAAATAAATAAATTCTTACATCTATACAATTTATATTGAGTAAAACTTACAAATTGTGAACAAACGCAAAACAATGTTTTCTGTGTAAATTATAAAAAGTGATTGAACACAAATAAACTTAGGGCAACTGATTGTTGTATTAAACTAGTGGAGTCACTATTTAATAGTGACAAAAGTTATACTAACCCTTTATATGTATAAAAACGCTGTATATATATTTATAGCAGACATTTAAATTTAAAAAAAACCTATGATTTGTATTCTTGACATAACATTATTAGGTCATCATTTTTAAGGGCATATTGTCCGCGTTTGCACTACTGATTTATGAGGTAACCAATAAATGGAACCAATAAAATAAGTAACAAGCAGATAACAAAAACAAAATGATTCAGGGCATACAGTTACATAACTTCATTCATTTACCTATCAATTATTCTAGAACAATCTTGAGTCAATAGAAATCTCTTCTCCTTAGATATCGTTTACTCTTCACAGTTACAATTTATAAAAATACACGTAACACCCGTCCGCATCTCAAAACTTTGGAAAAAAACATCGATTTTAAGGAACGGAATATGTTTTGAGGTAGATTACACAGTTTTAGGCATTAAGGAATACATATTTCCGTATAATAAGCATTTAGGCACATATCATCGCACATTAATAATAACTGCGAGATGAAAACATCATAATATTATGTAACAATCTCTTTAAGTTTTGAGATGAGACGGCCGCCATTCATTTAAGTAGAATCTGCACAAATATAAAATTCTTTTATTTAGTAACTTAACTTAATAAATTTACATATTTCGCATCTTCAGTTCAAAAAAGGCGAAACGCTCACATAAAGCAGTCAAACGAAAACCGTTTTAAAAGACACGTAATTTAGATAAATATGCGCGAAAATTGCGAACTCGTTCCTCGTTGCATTACATACATTCAGTACTAGCTTAGCCTTTTCTACTCTGAAGATGCAATTATTAGCTAAAATCTCTCCAATTTAATTTACACATGCTATCATAATTTCTATTTCAGTTCATACATTTGTTCACACAATTTTGTGCCGCCGAACGTTGTCTTGAGCTTATCGTAATGGAATAATTTTTATTTTTATTTTATTGAACGTAATTGTAGTGCATCTGCGCCGGTACTGGGTAGTACATCTCGCTCATTACGTATGGACCGATTATAGCACTGGAAATTCAAAAATAACAGTTAATTTATAATGTAGGTGTTTCTTTAACGTTTCAAGCACCCGCCGTCCTCGTTGTAAATATGGAAATTGTAGCATTTAAAGTCACATATACAAACAACCAGACCCGGTATAACAAACTACCTGGCCATACAAAAAAGTTACACGCGGGAATCAAAGAAACGATAACCAGTCTAGAAGTCGATCGCTCAGCCACTGTGCCAACCGTGATGTCCGTGAACCGTGATTATTTAATGAAAAAAATCACACCACACTCAAAGAGAAGGTTCATAAAACACGCTAAAAAATGTTTGATCCAAACGGGTATACCAACTGACATGACCAAATAAAATAAGTAACATAAAAATCATGAAAACAAAAATATTTTTTTTAAAAACAATTTTATAAAACAAAATGGCTTTGGTACACTTATAGGTTGATAATGTGTGACGTGTATGAGACTCACCCATGGCTATAAGGTCCATACAAAAGCGTCGGCTATGACCTCGGCTCGTCCTCCACGGGCGACAGTCGCGCACTACTCGACGTGTAGAACAGAACGCACGGCGTCTTTATGGTAAAGTTATGTGTAACGTGTATGCGACTCACCCATGGCTATAAGGTCCATACAAACGCGTCGGCTATGACCTCGGCTCGTCCTCCACGGGCGCCAGTCGCGCACTACTCGACGTGTAGAACAGAACGCACGGCGTCTTTATGGTAAAGTTATGTGTAACGTGTATGAGACTCACCCATGGCTATAAGGTCCATACAAAAGCGTCGGCTATGACCTCGGCTCGTCCTCCACGGGCGCTAGTCGTGCACTACTCGACGTGTAGAACAGAACGCACGGCGTTTTCCACCACGCGCCGAATTGTACTACTTCGTCTGCACTTACAGGGACGATACTGGAAGACAATAAGTGGATTAGTTATAATTACTTCAAATATAATATTATTATTACCAGCCAACCGCACCGGTTTGGATCACCACAATGAACAAATTTTGTATGGCCTACAGATAATTGTTTCGGGTCTGGGTGTCTGTGAGTTTAAATGTTTGTAAACGCACCTACGATACAGGAGAAATACCTAGAGTGGGGAAACGGTTTAAAAAAAACCCCTTTATAAAAATCAAATAAAAAAATATGAAAATAATTAAGTACTATAATATTTTGATCGTGAACCATGAGATTTCTTGGTAGAGCTTTTGATCATTTTCCTTTGAAAAATAGGTGTCTAATAAATCCCGCTACACAATATTGATGTGAAATTATGAAAAAAAAATTAGGGTAGTTTCTCCAAACATGTAACCGAGGGTTGAACAAAAATATTGCAACGATTTATCATAATGACAGCTCTTAAAAAAATATATCGAGATTCCTAAAACACTTCTTTTCTTAAGTCAATTCAATGGTTGATGAGATATTTGCTTGTAAAGCCGTAGAAATGATGTCCCCCACCTCTAATTTCTAAAGTACGAGGAAGAAAGTTCCCGTCGGGGCTGCGGGTTGTTAGAAAGAGATACCGCCTCGGCACCAGGGGCTAAGAAGGAACATGGGTGGTTTTTAGTCAGTAGAAGTCTGACACTCCCTTTCGCTCTGCCCAGGGAGGTGGGAGGGGTTATTTTATGATTTCCCACACCCAAACAAAAAGGTTGACGAACAAAGTTCTAAAAAAATATAGAATTCATCTCACCATCCTCACCTCAAATCATTAAACAGGTACCATTCCGGCTCAACATCCTTGGCCGCCGTCTGTACGTACGCGGCCAAGTTCTTAGGATGATATTCAACGCATATAACGGCCGCTGACAGCGTGTATTCCTCTTCTGATTGCGTGGTTACGTTATTTTTCTTTACAACCATTATACTAATAAAATAAAGTTTAATCCTCACCTCAAATCATTGAACAGGTACCAGACCGGCTCAACATCCTTGGCCGCCGTCTGTATGTACGCGACCAAGTTCTTAGGATGATATTCAACGCATATAACGGCCGCTGACAGCGTGTATTCCACTTTTGATTGCGTGGTTACGTTATTTTTCTTTACACCCATTATACTAATAAAATAAAGTTTAATCCTCACCTCAAATCATTGAACAGGTACCAGACCGGCTCAACATCCTTGGCCGCCGTCTGTATGTACGCGACCAAGTTCTTAGGATGATATTCAACGCATATAACGGCCGCTGACAGCGTGTATTCCACTTTTGATTGCGTGGTTACGTTATTTTTCTTTACACCCATTATACTAATAAAATAAAGTTTAATCCTCACCTCAAATCATTGAACAGGTACCAGACCGGCTCAACATCCTTGGCCGCCGTCTGTATGTACGCGACCAAGTTCTTAGGATGATATTCAACGCATATAACGGCCGCTGACAGCGTGTATTCCACTTTTGATTGCGTGGTTACGTTATTTTTCTTTACACCCATTATACTAATAAAATAAAGTTTAATCCTCACCTCAAATCATTGAACAGGTACCAGACCGGCTCAACATCCTTGGCCGCCGTCTGTATGTACGCGACCAAGTTCTTAGGATGATATTCAACGCATATAACGGCCGCTGACAGCGTGTATTCCACTTTTGATTGCGTGGTTACGTTATTTTTCTTTACACCCATTATACTAATAAAATAAAGTTTAATCCTCACCTCAAATCATTGAACAGGTACCAGACCGGCTCAACATCCTTGGCCGCCGTCTGTATGTACGCGACCAAGTTCTTAGGGTTGTCTTCAACGCATATAACGGCCGCAGACAGCGTGTATTCCTCTTCTGATTGCGTGGTTACGTTTCTTTTCTTCTGTTTGTCTGCTTTACTGTTCGGTGTGAGGGGTTCTGTTGGGGATTCAATCTGGAATGTATGGGGATTTTGTTTTTTTAGTGCATTGTGTTAAGCAGGGATAGCCTAGTCTGATCGTCGGATAGTTACATACATAGGACTCAAATTCGAACCTCTGATAATTATTTCGGATGAATGTAGGTATTGTTTAATAGGGATGTTTACTGACTAAAAAAAATATGATAGTCCGTCTATTAGATTATCGAAAAATATTGGTTACGTATTTTTTGTTTTATCAAATCATTAAAAATTGACGAAGATAAAACACGTCAAAGATTTGAGTGGGAGTAGTGACGTCACTCACCGGTAACCAATGTCATAAATGTCTTAGAATATGACGTCACACGAGTTTTCAAAGCACTGTATCGTCTTCATTGTTGGTTTACATGAAAAAGAAAAAATACGTATCCAATATTTTTTGGAAATCTATCTGACGGACTAATTAGATTTTTTTAGTTAACTACCCTATTATCACTTGCTTCGGTGAAAGAAAACACTGTGACAACCAGCATGCCTGAGAGATATTACTAGACGCCATGTAAAGTCAAGTTAGAGTTAAAAACGTTTATGGTCAATGTTTTCCTTGATTTTCGCTAACACTTCATGTGTTATTCTTTATTTATCTTCAAGTTCTTAAATATGTTTAATTTTTACTTTGTTTTAAGTTTTTACATACATAAAAGTATAAGTTAATGGAAACTTTTAATCGTCTTTCTTCCACATATTGCAACTAAATACGCACAAAAAACGAGTTAAAAGTTTTCTTGAAATAATGCGGTTGTTATACTGATCTTTGCAACTCATAATAGAGATTAATTAATCATAGGAATAATGAAATTCCAATGTCTTCTTTCACTCACGATAACAAAACCAGATAGCTAGCAACAAAGCGTTATTTATTATTGTAATCTATTAATAACGAAAAACCTGTATTGATAGAAAGAGATCATAAAATTTGGCCACTCATATACAGGGTAGCGTGGCCGAGCGGTCTAAGGCGCTGGTTTAAGGCACCAGTCTCTTCGGAGGCGTGGGTTCGAATCCCACCGCTGCCAAGATCTTTTTGTTAAATGTTCCCGTAAAGTCCATACAGCGATTTATTTTCGAACGTATTTTCGTGGCAATAGTATCTCCCTAAATACAGTGTATTCTTGGTGATCTTACACACGAGTCGTGAACGCGTTTCAAGGAAAACATTTTTTATAAACAAATTAATATTCTTTCACTATTTTGTCTTTCTTCTATTTTTTACGACTATAACTACATACAGCAATACAGTAGAGTCCGTTTATAATGACATCGAAGGGAATTGACAAACACGTCATAATAAGCGGACGTCATACAAAGCGTTATGTGAAATGAAAAACCTTTTTTATGTAAATATGTATGTACTTAAGTATTTTAATACAGAAACATAGTAATTACATATGTATACGTACATATTAAATCAAAATCAAAATTGCACGTAATCAGCACATTATTAAAATAACACATACAAGTGTATTTTTTACTGTAAGTTATCTGTAATTTTTGTCTGCTTTTGTTTTTTCATTTTATTGTAAAAACAGTCTCTAATACTACTGTGTATAGAAGACAAAGCTATGATCAAATTATCGTTTTCAATATTGCTGTGAACAAATCGTGATAATAAGTCTGCAGCTTTTAATGCCTCTTCTGCGGTAGGTAATGGTGCTTCCTCGACTTCCTCTTCCCCATCACTTTCGAGTTGTTCCTTAGCACTAATGTTCTGTACGATATTTTCATCGGAGATTCAAAACAAAAACGAGCCACGTGCCGAACGTCGTCGGGAATCAACGAACGTATGTAAAGAATCATGTCGGTCATTATAACCGGACATAATTTATTAAAAATGGGTCATAATAAGCGACATGTCACTGTAAGGGAAGTCATTATATCCGACTTTTTTATAAAGAATTTTATATGAAAACCAAACTTCGTAGTGCAATTACGTCATAATAACCGGTTGGTCAATATAGGCGGAGTCATAATAAACGGATTCTACTGTATAACTAACGTAGTTTTAAATAAAAATCTATATAATTATCTATCTATACGAATATTATAAAGAAGAAAGATTTGTATGTAAAGAATAAACTTAAAAACTACTGGACCGATTTGAAACATTCTTTCACCCTTGGAAAGCTACACTATCCCCGGGTGACATAGGCTACTTTTTATCCGGGTAACCGGGTAAAGTGGACGTCAGTTGTCCACTAGTAATATTATAAAGAGATAAAATTTGTTTATAATTTTGAATGTAGGGGGGTAATCTTTTGAACGAATGATGCAATCCTCATTTTTTTTTTCTTGTAGAAAGCTACATTATTCGTGGGTGCAATAGGCTATTTATAAATTATTTTTATATCATGCATTTTAGCCGAGCTTTCACTATTTTTGCGGACGAGGTCGTGGGATTAGCACTATAGCTAATAAAATAAATAATAAAATAGCTAATATCATACCTTATCATTAATAACAACATCTCCATCTGATTGCAGTCTTATAAGTAGCTGTTGGGGTAGAACACAGTTCGATTCCTGCATCGGACTTTTCGATGAGCCCGCTTGTGGACTTGGCCTAGAAAATCAAATAAAAAAAATCATTAAACTACTTTTCCCGAGTGTGTTAAAGATATGCATGGTCATATTTAAGACCTTCACCCTTTTTTTTGTGTGTGCCAAATCATCAAATGACTCACCAGAGCGTGAGGAGGCCCGCTTTGCGCGGAGTGGAAGGGAGTGTCAGATTTTTACTGACTAAAAACCACCCATGTTCCTTTCGAACAACCCGCAGCCTAAGACCCTCACCCTAACGAACTAAACATTGTGACAGGCCAACACCATCATAAGACTTTTCCCAACTATAATTAAGTCGATGTACAGGCGAACTGGATACTGAATAATAGTATTTCAAATGCAGGGACTGCCTTTCTGACCTCTTCAACCCAGCTACCCCTATTTTTAACCGACTTCCAAAAAGGAGGAGGTTCTTAATTCGATTGGTATTTTTTCCACCATCAGACCAGATTGAAATTGACATTTCATTCGTTCGTTTTCATTCAGAAATATATTTTTATAATTGAAACGTATTTATAACTTTAAGCAAATAATATAGTGAGTTCTTCAGCAATCATCTTTAAACTGGACTCGTTACTTATTTATATATTATTTATATATTAATTTAGTGGTTCTTTCGAAACCGATACCTGCCGTCTCGTGAGGATTGTTAAGACTTCTTAGTTGCATTACTTCATGGTACAGAATTATAGATGTCGCTACGGTATCACAATAACTGCTTAGTTTTAAGTGTGACCCCATATCGTACACCCTGAAAACGGGATATTTACCATGTTTACTTTTTGTTTAGAGTTCCCAATATTTCGGCGGTGTTACAAGCATCATGATCACGGATAAACTGAAGTCGATCTACTCTCTTCCTTGTTATTTTTTTTGCGTTCAGTACCCCTACTACTGTCACTCACAACTCGATCTCCCTGCCTACAGCATAACCGAATCGAATATGTCGTATGTCTATCTCACTCGCTCTCGTAATGCCAAAAAAAGATATACATACGACATATTCGATTCCGTTTCGATTAGATTGTTTGAATAGCTATGCTGGTCTCAAGAGAAGTAATCTTACCTGTCGGGATGTTTGAAGTGACAGCCGGGTCGTGCGCAGTGTAGACCGTACCGACAAGGTTTGCCTCCGCCGCCTCTTTTTATTTCCGGCTATAACATTATACATACAATCAGTTTTAATAATGAAATATGTATTTTTATTAGCTGTATTATACAGATCTAAATCCGGTTCCTGAGCAATCAGAGCGTTTAACAGATTCATGGGTGCATATCGAGCAGTTTACGCCAGGGTAACAGGGTACAGGGTACGCCTGTGGGAGCCGCGAACAAGCCTCGTGAGGCACAGGCCCGCGACCGCCGCAGTCGGTCCGGAGCAAATAGTGAACAACGAGCTAAGGTATTATAGCGGCATTAAACAACGTGTTTTCTGAGACACGGAGGAAACCCGGTATGTTATGATGGTCACCCAGCCACATACCGAGCTAGGCAAATCCAATGCTACATTGCATGGCATGCTAGTATAGGCTGTTTTATTTAGCTACAAGCTCCTACAAGTTATAGCCATTCAAAATCGCAAAATCGCGAATCATACTTTTCAAGATATAACAAAAGTACGGCAATTAATTGGTTTGTCCAAATTAAAAAATATAGAAGTACGTTTTTTTTTTAGGGGGCTTGGGAAATCATCGAATAACCCCTCCCGCTCTGTGTCAGATTTCTACTGTCTAAAAAACACCCGTGTTCCTTTGTGTCGAGGCCGCGGTATCCACAGATATAGATAGACCTAGATAACGTAAGAGCAACACTTCGCGTGCCTAGCCTAAAATCATAAGTGGCCACTTTCGCGCTGGTGAATAGCGCTAGTCGGACGTCGGCGCTGGTGCAAGGCGGGGGTTGGGGCGAAGGGGGCGCCGTACGCGGCGGTGGCTTTGAATCGATTTGATTTTCCGATTTTCCATCACTAAATAGTGTTTGTGACGTCATAATTGGTAGTAAACAATGGCACGCTTGCTTTTCATTCAGATCCTGATACTTGCGTTATCTAGATCTATCTATATCTGTGGCGGTATCTCTTTCAAACCACCCGCAGCCCCGACGGAATTCACATAGGAATACTTACAATTTCTTTCTGCGTGCCTTTCGCCCAGTAAGCTTTTTCTCGAACAGTTGCTCCGCCACAATTAATTGCTAGTATCGGTGGTAATCTGTAACAAACTCATTCGATATTATTTTGATAAAATTTTGAACAAAAATAGTCAATTGCATTACAACACATTAATGTGTTACACTGTGTTGTAACTCATTATGTTTATTCCTCACTTATAAGAGAGCAAGTGACCACACCTAGGGACCTCGCGCATTACGTGTCCACGACCACGACTTTTGACCGAAAATTCGAACAGAACATTTTAGTCAGGCAAAAACGGGCGTCCGACCAATATTGTTCAAGATAGTGGCTGGTCAGGCGACAAGTCGTGATGCCTTATAGACCCGGAATTCGCTTCAGCCGGTCAGAAAGGCTTATCGGTCGCATTAATTTCGGTATTGTTTCATCGTAATGAAGCAACTCTGAAATAAATGCGACCAATGTGATGATGCGTAAATCGTTCAAGTTGATTACGCTTCGTCAAGTGTGGTCACAAGTCTTAGAAGGTATAGGCCTTTAAATTGAGGTAGTATGTTTGAAATAAACGTACCTAACGATCCTCCCCCGTTGCACAGTAGGAGTGAACCTAGAACAGTGTTCGCACCAGGCCGGCGTGCTTCGTCTCGCGGCCAGCGAAGCTCGGACTAGTTCTAGGAAGCCGCCGCGGGGCTCCGGACCTTCGCGCACTGCCGCTGGGTACTGGAGGGCGCAGGCTAAGACTACGGACTCGCGGCCTTCCTGATTGTAGACGGGAGATATGTTAATAGAAAGAAAGGAAAATATTTGTCGTAGATACATGACGTGCAAACAAAATGACAAAAAAAAACAATAAAGTTACAACGCATAACAAATATAGAGCAAACTCAAACAAACAAAATAATATTATAGAACGGAAGCAAAAAATACAAGCAAACAAAAATGGCATGCGTCAAATATTAGATGTTAGTCAATATGCATCATCAAAATCGAGACGGAAATGGCATTGGCATTTAAAATCCACAGATTAATATTTTATGTTTTTTTTTACTGGTTTACTTTTAATAACAATAGATTTGACTGTCAAAAATCCATTTGATTATTTGAGGTCTGTAGGTGAAATACTGGTAAACAGGTACCGGTTGGAGAGAAAGCCAGCCCTTACCCAATTTAGGAAAAGGATTGAAATATGTGTGAAATGTTTGAGCTGGCTAAGGAGTTATTCAAATCTCACACTTGCCCTGATTGAATATCTTACCTCTTTATTACACTTGAGACACCTGTTAAACTGATGCCTGCCGATGGCGAAGAGCTGCGATATCTCAGACTCCTCCCTATCAGCTTGATGGTTGTTCGGTAGCTCGTGGTTATCCACTGGTACTGTGTCGGCGTCGCCCGCTCCTAGCAATTTCGATACAATTTAGTTATAACCAAGGTGCATTTTGGTTCGTGCTGTATATTCTACTCTTTACGCCATAGAGGTATGAGTTTCAGTGGAGTAATTCAAGACTGATAGATGGATAAAATAATCTTTATTACATACACCATGCATAAAGGTAGAAAAGCAGACTCTACACATACGGTGAACCGGACAGTATTATCGCTAAAAAACACACCTCTTCGTAAGCTAAGTGAAAAGGATTACACTACAAACATTCAAAACTTATTTGAACTTATCTACTTACCTCCATAATCTGGCGGTCCAAAAAGGATCGCTACTGGGATTAAGTAAACTTATTAGATAAGTTAAATAATTATTATTTTCATAAATAAAAGCAGAAACATTCACACTACCAAAGTACACGCTATCAATTTTGATATTATATTAAATATTACTACGGCCAATATTAATAAACTTTGGCACGTGTTTTGGCCTAGATATGTTACCAGATTTAAATTACATTTAAAGTAAGAAAATTCGATAGCAATGAAAGTAACAAATCTAAGCTAAATCACGTGCGTTTATCAATACTGGTCCAAAACTCCAAACCATACAAAACATAAAATAAACTCACCATCTTCTCTCGCAGTCCACCCATCTTCTCTCAACTCTTCTTGACACTCAAACTCAGTAGCTGGTCCTAAGAACTCCAACTCCGTATACTGATACTCTTCTGAGTATCCATTCATCACTTGAGGGGGCACCGGACGTACTTTAACATTCAAACTAGGAATTCGAACAGCCTTAGGAGGACTGTTCACGAGTAGTGCCTTCTCTTTCTTACGAGTCTCGAGGATTTCGTAGTGAATTTGGTGTAGGATGAAACGGTTCCAACTCTGTGGACGTAGGACTGAAATTCTTTAATTGGTTTTTGAATTCGTTTTCAATCAATTTGATACCAAAGCAATAAATATAGAGATGGATAGATAATATTTTATTGTATATAAAATTGTTACACACTTCTTTTACAATATTGCTAATTCTATGGTTACAAAGGCGTCTTACAATAATAAAACTAAACAACTATCTGAATATAATAAAAATAGCGATACAAAGAGAAGGTTTTGCTTTCAGTATGCCATCTACATTATGTTAACCTATGCAGGTGATTGGTTGATCTATCACAATAGTAGTCAGATTTATTTCGTTCGACGGAAATAGTTTAACAGATATATTTATTATGTAGATCATGATTGAAGAAAAATGCACAAATTATAGAACGTATAATCCATATTTCTATTTATATTTCGTATTTAAACTTTGGCCATACCGAGGCGAAATCTGACCGCGTCTTTGGTATAATGATTAGGTTATATGCGGCTATATGCGCCAGTTTGAACATCTCCATACAAGTTAGTTGATACAATCGGCGCACAGGCCCGCACATCGCGAGAGATTCGTTTCAATTTGGCCATAGCTCTAAAAGTATACTTCTTACATTAAACTCACTAATTATTTCGAAAGATTAAAACACATAAATATTCACTTTTCCGAAGAACTAAACAATCATTCAAAACTGAACACTAACACAAACAACACAAAGTTTACCTGTATCAAAGCAACTAAATCAACTCTTGCGTCGGCGCCGCGGTCCGGCAGTATGAGTCCCAAAGCAGCTGCTTCAGGCACTGTACGGAACGCGCGAAGGAAGTTGTTAGCTTGACAAGGCGCGCCCCCTGATGTGTCTAACATCCTGAAAAGGAACCCTGAAATGTTTAAAACAATGTTATTTTATAAGATTTATAGTTTGTTTCATATTGGAGCATGGTACGGTCGAAATTCATTTGGCCGAAAAACAAAATTGGCGTTGTTTTTTATAAAAAAACTATATTTTTAAGAGTCTGGGGCCTATTTCGCGAGGTATGTTAAAGTCTCATGTAATAGAGGCAAGCCTATTGTCAACAATAGTTTATACATTTTAATTAGTCGTCGATAAATTATAACAGCAAATATTTAGCCAAAATGAATTTCGACCAGTAATAAGCTATACACGTAAGCTAAATAGCATTAATTCCATGCCGCAGTTGATATTTAAAACTAACGAACTTACGGCCTGTTTCAGTGTTCGGATATTCACAAAGAAATTGATAAATAAATTCGAAATGTGTTTTAAATTCAGAAAAAAAACAGGAACATATCCGATGGAAATGAATCAGGTTATGAATAATAAAATAACATATAATAAAAATATTATAAATAAAAAATGAGCATACCCAATTCGCAACTGAGGCAAAATTCTTTAGCACATGTATGTGCTAAGAGGGTCGCCTTTACCGGCAATGTGTAATACAAAACCTGAAAAAAGTTATGTCTTATAATCTAATGATTAGGTAGCTTCTTAGAAGCCTTGTTACGAACATGCGATACTTTAACATTGGCAATGATTTACTACACCCCAAAGTAAGCGCCAGTCTTGGTCATGAAACGCGAGAGCGAGATGCCATGAGGCCTGACGCTTCCCGTCGGGGCTGCGGGTTGTTCGCAAGAGATACCGCGGCCTCGACATAAAGGGCTAAGAAGGAACATGGGTGGTTTTTAGTCAGTAGAAATCGGACACTCCCTTTCGCTTTGCCCAAGAGCGGGAGGGGTTATTTGATGATTTTACACCCGCCCAAAAAAAAAAAAGGACTGACGCTTGCGACCCCGACTGCTACGATTCTTGGCGTTTAAGGTGAATGCTCCAACTAGCCCGCGAAATTCAAATTTTCTTACGTTTTTTGCAATTTGCAGGTCAGTGTTAGTTTGTATGTTGATTAGAATATTAATTGCGGCTGTAAGACGTATGTAGTTACTAAAATATAATCATCAAAATCATCAATACAAGCCTCCAAGTTCATAAAGGTGCAGGAACTTGAAAAAGTCATTTTTGCACCTTTATGAACTTGGAGGCTTGTATTGATGATTTTTAAATTAAATAGTAACTATTAAGGCTGAACCTCCAGGGTAGCCCGCGAAATCCATTTTTTTTTTACGTTTTTTGCAATTTGCCGATCAGTGTCAGGTTGTATGTTAAATAAAATAGGAATCGCGACCGTAACAAATGTGACTTTAGTGAGTAATAATGATTAAAATCACCAATACAACCCTCTCAGTTTAACTTCCTTGAGTGACTATTTGATGAAAAAGGCATTCAATTTTATTCCTAATTTATTTAACATAAAACCTGACACTGACCTGCAAATTGCAAAAAACGTGAGAATATTTGAATTTCGCGGGCCACCTTAAGACTTTAGATTCAGTTTTCACCAAAGCAGAGATGAGCGGAGCGAGGAGGGATGCGAACAATCTTGGTTGAAACTTTGGTTGAAATCCACATTGAATCTTCAGTCTGTCCTGTGATTGGTCGAATCCTGTAAGTCTTCTCTCCGCTCTGCTTATCTACATTTCAGTTGGAAACTGAGCCTTAATCTAACCAGATTAAAGTATCACATGTAAGTATGCCATTTTATTTGCCATGCCGTATACAGGGTGTAAGCGGACACTTCACGAAGCCGTCAAACAAGCTTTATGCATATTAAATTAAATTAGTAGGAAACCGTATTTTTTGAGGGTGAAAACTCACCGTTTTTCGGTGAACCTCAATATAACACACTAAAACAATGTGATGATGAATGCTTTGAACAGTAAACAGACAATGTACGTTATTTAAGAAAATATATTACCTTAAAAACTAAGATTTAAAAAACTTTGGAACTGACCTCCAATATATCCGTAACTAGAACCTTCTAGTTACGGATATATTGTTAGGTATTATTATATTGGAAAAATAGATCGCTATGATGGGGAGAACAAGTGACTTTCGGCTTCGTTGAGAGTATTTTTTACACCCTTTACGTACTGAATTAAAAGTTTAAATATTTACAAATTACCTGTAACATAGAATTGCAATAAGCATTAGGTAGTGTGGTTTCTAATCCAGGAAGCCCTGTTTTGTTACACTTCTCTAACTCTTCATTCGGTCCATGTTTATTGTAGCGTATGTCTATCTGAAATGATAAATGATTTTTTTTGTTGTAACATTAGTTTCAAAATAAATACATAGAGAACTGCTACGTGGAAAAATAACAATTTATGGTATGCGGACAGCGATTTATTTTTCAGTCCATGTGTTGATTTTGTCTATGTTTAAAAAGTTATATGCTCGATCTAGTAAACGTTTATTCATTTCCCGTACTAGCCCAGTCTAGTCTATACGAACTTCGGGAGTATGTGTGTCTGACAGACTTCCAAAAGTCCCACAAAGTGATCGACTAGATTAAAGTTCACGTAACTTGAAAGCCGGACGTGTTACTGGTAAGATTGTTCCACACACTCCATCACCCCAGCAAGGGCGTATTTTAGGGACTTATGTCAGTATTCTGTCTAATATCATCATCATCACCATCAGCCTATAATGTTCCCACTGCAGGGACTCAGGCCTCCTCTCTAGGAGAGGGATGGGCTATAATCCACCACGCGGGCCCAGTGCGGGTTGGTAGATGTCACGTTTTCGAATTATTATTTTTTTCGAAAATCCTGCCACAGGTTACCCCAGAATAAGCACTCATGATATTATGAAGGTTACTTTGTTAGCTCGGCGAATACAAAAGTCCGAACTATTTACTGAACGCAACACTTACTTAAGGACGAAACGAAGACACTCTTCGACACTCACTTGGCAAACTTAAATATATATATTGTACCTTTTGATAGTGCTTGGGTATTGGCTGAGCAACGTATTTACTTTCGTTCGGGTTTGGCGCTTGCAAATCATCGAAATTATCTTCCATATACGGCATCTGTGAACATTTTCGATATATTATTTCAAATGTTCATAGTAGGTAATTCACATATTCGCATGTAATTTTCGTTTTAAGCTGTGGAGAGATAAAAAAATCACCTTTTTTTCGCAAATCACTGTTTTGTTCACAACTGTTATTTTAATCAAAATGTCAGCAATGACTTACTTGGAAAAATAATAACCTTACTATTTTTCTTTGAATTTACACATGGCGACACATTAATAACACTACATCAGACAAAAAACTTATAACTGTTAATTTAGTCTACTCAACCAAAAGAAAAAAAACTTGAAATAATATTTTCGTTGAATCATTAACAACGTTATGACTACGGCAAGACAATGCCTTTTATTATGAACAACCATAAATATATATGGGTGCCGGCAGGATTTTTTCCAGGGAAGCGCACCTTCAGGCAATAGTTTTATTAAACGAGTAATTTTGTCGATTTATACAGAAAAACCCATCAATCGGAAGAAATAGAATACAAGAGCGAGCGTAGCGAGCATGAAATTTTTACACCCACTTTGAATTTGATAGGTTTTCTTTTGTTCTTCATTATAGAAATACGGCTAATTCAGCCTATTTAGGAAAAAAAAGGTTATGAACGCCAATAACATAAGATGTCCGAGTGCGACGGAAAATGTTAGGATATTTATGGATAATTGGGTTAATATTATTCATGCATACAGAAATGAGAATAAGAGTACGAACATTTTGCTTCTGCCTCTGAATTATTGGTTTCTCTATAGTATCCTCTTCCTGCCTACAGCCCTCTCGATGGAAGACGGGCGGCTAAGCGGCCTGTTCATGCTCAGTATTGACAGGAAAAGAGTAGAGAAAGACACTAACTTTATTGACAAAGTGCTGATCAAATTCGGACAGTTTTTGTTCACACAAGTAAAATAACAAAAAAGAACTTATTACTTTTCAATATATTTTCTTTTCCGACAGGGGGTGCAAATTCAACCCCTTGCACCCTGCTGCCGGCGCCCATGTATATATCTAAATATGGATGTTCTCAAAAAATAAATAAAAAGCAATGAGTTGTCAGTCAGAGTCTTTATTGGATACCTGATTTCTCTTAGATGTTCTAGGATTCGGTGCGTATCCAATAGGACCTTGCATTTTCATAGACTTCAGTACTTCGGAGTCGATCGGTTTTGGTTTCCTGCAGAAACAGGAATTGGATATATTTAGCTGCTATTACAAAATGTTAAAGAGGTTTCACGTTTCTTCCAGAATAATGCCTTTAGAGCAATCATATTTCTTCATACAATCAAGGCTTACAACAGCAGACACGTCTCTGTCATTTAACACTAAGAAGTATAGAAAATATGACCCTCGAAAAATAACACGGCCGTGATTGGAAGACTAACAAATAAATTCGAATTTTTTTAAATAAAATAAATTAATAGGAACCTAGACACCACAAAACGCCAATTTGTCTGTTTATTTTATTCATTGATATCAATGAAATGTATATTTAAATTTAGTTTTTTTTTTAGTTTTTGTCTACCTAAGTCCCATGAAAATCTGACCACTCATCGCGCACTATAGTATCTCCCGCGATGATGGCTAAGCTCCGGGACGATTGAATCCCATGACATGGTCGGGAAATAGTCAGAATACTATTCATTACGTACACTACACAAATTACAAGTATTGCATAATCAGCCTATAATATTCCCACAGCTAGGACATAGGCTTTGTTGGAAATAACTTAATTACAACAATGATGTTGGCATGTGCCTAATACACATCATGGAGTTCGTATATGTGTCCCAGTATAAACTCTGCTGATATAGAATAAGTTTTCTAGACAGATGTCACATTCTTTAACGTTCTTGTACTTCTGATCGTTTGCCTGTGCGGATGCACAATATATTTTGGAACCTAATATGGTATTTTATTGAGTAGTCCACGGAATTTCCAACAGGCTTCTCCACGAGAGGTGGGCTGAAAACCACCACGCGGCCTTAGTGTGGGTTGGGACATGCGAGATGTTTTCGATTTTTTGATTGTAGGACATGCCGGTTTCCTCACGATGTTTTCCTTCACCGTTAGAAGAGCAGTGGTGATGAAATAAATTACACAAAGCATGGCTCCTATCTGGGTTCGAACAGGTATTGACAAGTATACATTTTACATAGGATGATACAAGTGGCGATCGTATTGCTAATAAAAACTGTGGAGGAATATTATACCTGTAAACTTGCTTGAAGAACTCTTCAGGCAGTTCGTTGAACCACTTGTTGCCCGACGAGAGCTGTGGCAGTGGTACCGTGGAGTATTGGAATGTTTTGTCGCTGAACGCCACGGCCGGCAAGCCTACTACTTGATCTGCGAACTCTGTTGCTCTGAGAAAAACGGAAAATTTTATCGGTTATAAACTACAACAATTTATCTAAATTGTTGTAGTTTATAACCGATAAAATTAAATATCCTACAGCTAGGCAATTAAGGCCTGTTCCAACTTATGGAAAACAAACAACTTTTTTGAACTACATATTATTATGTCCAACATTATTATTTTATGGCAAAGGCAATCTTGTTGTTTAAATAAAAAATCCTTTGTTCCAAGTTCGTGGCCTAACACATTCGCACAAAGCGATTTGCTACATCTTTTATCATTCGCACAGCCAAGGACTGGAATACCTTGCCTGTGTCAGTGTTCCTAAGTTCATACGACCCCAAACTTTTTATGTCGCGAGTAAAATGCTTCTTTCGAGTTAGCTCGTTAAATCGTCGATCTCATCTTTGTCCACAGAACAAGATTGAAGTCAAGATAAGGACCGTTTATCATCCCGTCGGGGCTGCGGGTTGTTCGCAAGAGATACCGCGGTCTCGACATGAAGGGCTAAGAAGGAACATGGGTGGTTTTTAGTCAGTAGAATTCTGACACTCCCTTTCGCTCTGCCCAAGAGCGGGAGGGGTTATTTGATGATTTTCCACCCACCATAAAAAAAAAAAAGGACCATTTATTTATCATTAAAAATACAACGTTTTACACGCTTTTATTGGTTTTTCTCATGTTTCGTTAAGAACGACAAGGTTTCGCTTCACCAGTAAAATGCTTCTACCTGAACATCTTCTTAAAGTTAAATAACATTCTTACCTTGAAAAGTTATTATAGACCGGCTCATGGTTGTGCTGCGGTGAGAACAAGTGCAGATGTCCGGATTGGTCACCGAACACTAAAGCCTGACTTGTAGCAGACACGTCCATAACTGTGCACGACGAACTTTGAGTGTCCACCTGGAAATAACAAGACAGTTCATTCATCATCTGCCTAGGATTTTCCCAACTATGTTGGGGTCGGCTTCCAGTCTAACCGGATGCAGCTGAATACCAGTATTTTACATGGAGCGACTGCCTATCTGAGCTCCACAACCCAGTTAATCTAGGTAATACGATACTCTTTGGTAAGACTGGATGTCAGAATTTCAGGTCACTGACTACCTGTAACGACTGCCAAAGATCTAAAGGGTGTAAAAGTACCCTTAACGCAAACGAAGGACATTTGTTCTCCCCACCACTGCGATCATTTTTTTGTTCTAGACCATACCTGGGAACCTCCTAGTTGCGGAGATATTGGGGGTCAAAGTTCCAAATTTTTCACAGCTGTTTTTGTAAATACTAGTATTTCAGGTTTTAACTTTACTTAAATTACCTCCATGACCCGTTTACTATTCAAAGCATCCCACTAGCACAATGTTTTAAGAGTGCTACTTTGAGTTTTACCGTAAAATGTGATTTTTGACCCCAAAAAAAAAAGTCATTTCCCAGCAAAAACTTTTGCGTAGGGGTACTTGGTTTGATATACAGAATGCTTGGTTGACGGATGCGTGAAGGGTTCGTTTACACCCTGTATATATGGCAGCCGGGACCAACAGCTTAACGTGCTTTCCGAGGCACGGAGGAAACTCGGTATGTCGGGCGGTCACCCATCCACAGACCGACCTAGGCAAGCACAGCTTTACCTAACGATCGACCCGAGTGGCAGTTCTTATTAAGCCACGAGCTCCTCACAGACAGTTCATTATTAAATGCAATTAATTTGTGTTGGCGTAGCACTTCTTCTTTTACTTCTACATTCCATTAGTTGTCATCTCATGAGGGTTCTATGGCGAGGTAGTGTATCCTTACCTTATCCATTCGTTCCACCTGCCGAAAATGTCCCACCTGGACATGAATTGCTATGGTAAACCTGGAAGTCTTTCAATAGACTTCGGACCCAGCATTAGTCGCAGCAAGGAAAATCTGCTGAGATGGAGATTCACATATGACGCTACCCTTTTTTTTTTTTTTTTTTGGGTGGTGGGAAATCATCAAATAACCCCTCCCGCTCTTGGGCAGAGCAAAGGGAGTGTATAGTATTTATTGAGATTTATACTTACACTTTTACTAATCATCCTCATCTTTCATAAAATGTCCTTTTTACGTCTCATTTCGCGCCTTGGCGACAACTATTTTTGTTGCCAGTCTTAAATCGAATAAGATCGATTATAAGACTAAATACTACTAACAGTCTCTATACAAAGTATAGAGACTGTTAGTAGGATATTTTAAAATCCTCCTTCAGAACTTATCTCCTACTCTTAGTCCCTCCTCAGCCCTCCCTTACCCTCTTAAACTCTTTCACTCTCTTACCCTCTTAAGACTGCCAACAAAAATAGTTGTCGCCAAGGCGCGAATTGAGACGTAAAAAGGATATTTTATGAAAGATGAGGATGATTAGTAAAAGTGTAAGTATAAATCTCAATAAATACTATAAGTGTCAGACTTCTACTGACTAAAAACCACCCATGTTCCTTCTTCGCCCTTCATGTCGAGGCCGCGGTATCCCTTGCGAACAACCCGCAGCCTCGACAGGAGGGGGAGGATATGACGCTACCCTGGAGTGTAAATGTGGTGTTGTTCCACAAATAATGGGGCACTTATTATCGTGTTGTTTGTTCAGTACAGAAATTGATGAACGCTAATGAAAGCGCTAAACTAGTAGCTCAGTTCTAAGCGGGCACAAGGCTAAGAAGTATATTTCATGAGTCAATTCCCATCTAACTTTGACAACCGATGACCACAACAATTGGCTATTTGACTATTGTTAAAAATTTACGAATAGGTTATATTATTTCAAATTCTTTGATCGATTTTATTTCTTTTTTCACACATCGTGTTATTTCTGTAAGTTCTTTGAAATAGCGTTACATTTACATGATTTTTTAACAGTAGTCAAGTAGACAATTCTTCAGACAATTTTAACTTTAGTATAACTTAAAAAAAAAAATTCTTATCCCAGCACGAGGAACATTATAGACAACAAATAATCCACTCACCTGAAACATAGAATGATCCCCACTAGGCGCGTTGATATGTAGTAACGCCACATGTCCGTCACCAGATAGCGCCACTGCTCTGCCCGAGAATGCGGGCAAGAAGTGCAGTAGTAGCGGCGGGGATGCCGTGGGCAGCGACCAGGCACCCTCACCAGGGGTACTGTTCTTACGAAGACAGCGCACGTCCCACACGAGGACGTAGGGCTCGGCTACTGCATGAGGAGCTATGCCCACACTGAGAAAGTAAAATAGTACATTTTAATACAAGTGTGAAATGTTTGTCATGGGCCGAGAAGTGTAATAATTTGGTACAACAAAACAAAGGTGATATTCTTGCTGCCTATGTACCATTAGGTAGATTATATGTAGGTAAGTAGTCATTTAATACACATAGGTATATAGGTATATCCTCTGCTGCAAATCTCACAACCTAAATTAGGTTTACTGTAACAAAACTCAATTCTGGTTTTAGCTCGCCATTTTACATAAGCTGTAGCAATTTGTATTTCTAATGTTATTGCAACTTGTATGTATATTTGTTTGAGTGCAATAAAGAATAAGGATTAGTTAAGAAGTCATTTTAATCTTGTTTCTCAAATAAGAAGAAACATGAAAAAGAAAAGAAATCACTTAGAATTAGATTTTGTGGCAGACGATTCAGCAGAAACTTAATTACCACTGCAATAGTCTGGGGTCACGTTCATGTACAGTCGAACAAGTTAAGTATACAGGTAGTACTTTATAATTCTAGTACACTGAAAATATTGATTGCAATTTTGTTTTACAAAGCGTTTTGCATTAAGCGACTGATGTCAAATGCTGTACCATTTCACATCAGCTGGCTAAATTAGCTGGCTGTATACTTATTAGGTTGTTCGACTGTACGAAAAACGTGACAAACTTATCATTGCATTTAACTTAAAAAGGTACATACGACTGTGTAAATCCACAAGTGATAAGCAGGTCCCCTTGCATATCCAAGTCTGAGAGGCACGCCGAGTGTGCCCTGAAGGTATGTTCAGCCGTCATAGGGGTCCTTATGTCCCGTAAAGCTACCGTTCCAGACGCACTGCCGCATGCGACTATAGAACCGCCGCCGCTGCGGAGAACGGCACAGCCTTCTTCTTTAATTGGCTGGGAAAGAAAGAAATGTTAAAGTGTGGCCAAACGTAAACTTTACGGTCTGTCCCTAGCTCTTAGCACGATGTCCTTAGCCGAGGTCCGTACCTCACAGTGGGTACTCTTAGGCACTTAGTTGAAAACTGTTTTGCCCCTGGCTGACTGTACGGAGTATGGATTTGTGCCCGGTTGTGGCAATAGGCTCGTACAATTAGCGAAATGTGGGTGTACTACGAGGCACTCCTCTGCCTAGCCCTTCGAGGATTACAGGCGTGAAATAATAACACTACTATAAAGGCACCCAAAGCTATGGTGTATAATGGTAAAGCAGATGCAGGCAAACATTCTAAATTCACCTAGATAACAAACAAAAGAATAATTTTGAATTTGCTATACAAAATTATTCTTTTGTTTGTTGCAAAGGACTACTGACCCCGTCGTCAGTAGTCGTGATACTATTTATCCCTGTTTACAATATCTGTCATTCAAAGATCTTTTGACTTGGTTGATCTATTAAAAGTTTTGCTTATACCTTCAGCTTCATATAATTTAAGACATCGCACACACTCATTATCATGATTCTCCTACCCTTATTCGAATTTATTTGGGGTCGGCGCAGCTTGTCTCGTTCTTCCATACTTCTCTATTACTCGTCATGCCCGCAGTTACCTCCAGACTTATCTACTGACTTAAATCGAGACATCATAGAACTTGCAAATCAGCCAGAACTGCGCGACAAGATGCATTTCAATGAAGTTAAATTATACGTATGTACTCCTGCGCTCGTGACGTCAATGAGCGCGAGAGCACATTATTTGTTAGGTAATCACTTACAATAGCTGTATCCGCCATCTTGTTGAGGTCAAGATCAATCAACTTGTTTTGGTGTCCTCCCATCATCAGCTTGTGAGAACTCACTTGGTAGATACACTGCATGTCTGTCATGTTGGCTGATCTAGAAATGAGAACATAGTTTTTTATTAGATGTTGCCTGCGACCTTCCTTGCGTGAATTTATTATAAAAATATAAGATTTTAAACTGACATGGTCACTAACACTATTATTTATACTGAAAACGGGATATTTACCATGTTTACTGATTGTTTCGAGTTCCCGATATTTCGGCGCTGTTCACCCACCCGCAATGACTTCATTCAGTTTACCCGTGATCATGGTGCTTGTAACAGCGCCGAAATATCGGGAACTCGAAATAAATAATCAGTAAACATAATTATTATTATAAAAATATTCCTATAATAACTTCAAGTGTTTTAACTTTTTTGCATGGAATCATATTCCTTTTTCTAAAATAAAAGTAGCCTCTTATAAAATCACCGTTACCGTACAGGACCATTTTAGACTGAACAGATGCAAAATTGAAAAATATGTGTTGAGTTTAAAGCTGTTATTTTGAAAGTATAATCAGACACAAAAAAATAAAAATAAACTCCATCTTAAATGGGACTAGGGAGGATGGTCTGCCGTATATTTTCACTGCTAGATTAGAGGCTTCCCGTCTGTGAGAGGACGTAATTCAGCGCGCGAGTCCAGCGTATGGGTTAGTAGTTGAACGACTATGGGTTGTCTGAAATAGTACCAAGGGGCCGCAGAACGAAGGAGTTGGCGAGAGAACATCCTGGCGATATTTTCCTTAGGAATTGGAAAGTTGCGCAGTGAAAGGCATAGATAGGGGCTTTTGGCCAGAATTATCCTGGACAGTTAAAAACACGCGTTGGTCAGGAGCCTTAAACTTCTTTACTTACTTGAAAGTACGTTTTGGAATCCCTCTGCGCATCTGATGACGCAGAGACGTTTTGGTCAGCGCGAAAATGCCTTGTTCAACCGTCAAAATATCCCTCACTTCTTCAGATTCGTGTATTTGGAATGATGTGTACTTTTGCATGCCTGGACCGTAGTATGATGTTACATGACCCTAGACAAAAATTGTTAGATTAGTACATTTTGCCTCATATTAATATCTGCTTAGTCTTTTTCAAACTAGTAAAAATTAATAAATGTGTGTGTTCGGAATAGGTAGTTTGTTTGCATAAACTTCAAGAATGTTTGTGTTGAAAATACATCGCTCTATTTTATTTATATAGGACTTTCCATGAGATTCTAGGACTGTTTATGAAGTTATTATCCACATGTTAGTTACTTGCTTGAAGTTAAGGCAAATGAAATCTACTTATCCCTATAGCTGCTTGTGATACATCCATATCCTAATAACATTTTATGGAGCAACAAAATTACCTAATATTATATTAGGTAGGTAATTTTGCAAACCTTTCCAGGCTTCTGCTTTCAGTTATTTCATTTAAAACTTTTTGTGGACGGAGCTTTAGCTAGGATAGTCTTTCCACCATAACATTCAAAAGAGGGATATTGCAAACTATTACTTACCCCCTGATTTCCCATCCATATCAGCTCCTCATACTTGTCAAATGCCACTGCAGATACCCCAAACCTGTCGCCGCCGTCTACCAGCACGCTGGCCCGCACCTCATACTCGGCTGATTTTTTCGGCATCATGAATTGCTGAGCATACTCCGGAGTGTACGAACCTGAGAGTTAGGCTATGATAAATGGATTACAATTATGAATTAATATACAGGTACACAGAAATAGAAAATTGTTTATTATTTGTCATAGTCTGGAAAGGCTCATGATAGTGCGCCGGGTTAAAGGAAAACACAATCAAGGCAGAGCACTAGAAAGAGTTTTTTTTTTTTTTTTTTTTATATGAAACCAACAATGTCCTACAACTAAAATTTTTATTATTGAAGACAAGATTTCTCTAAACAGTTATTGTATTCTAAGTATTTATAGGTGACCCTTGAAGGTCAAAAACGGTTATATTGGAAAATTGGAAACTATCTGTACATGTAGTTTATCTATAGTACATAATAATCGGAATACTGTTATTATTATCGTAATGAACTCTGTATTATGTTGATGATGTAAATTCTATTGTTGATCTTAAGGTGAAAGTGTTAGGGTAACCCATAAAATTCAAATTTTCTTAAGTTTCTTACAATGAACCAGTCAGTGTTAGGTTGTATGTTAAATAAAATAGGATTCCGGAGGAGGTGACCGTAATAAATGTGACTTTACTAATTATGATTAAAATCATCAATACAACACTCTCAGTTCAATTAACCTCCTTGAATGCCTTTTTCATCAAATAGTCACTCAATGGAATTAAATCAACTCATGAGGATTGTATTCATGATTTTAATGATTATTTCTCTTTAAATACAAACGCATTACATGAGCAAATCATATTTTATTCAACATAAAACCTGGCACTGACCAGCAAATTGCAAAAAACTTAAGAAAAAATGAATTTGGCAGACTACCTTAGAGCTTCCACCTTAATCCAGAATATTTTATTTCAGTAAGGAATGTAATGGTAAAGACCATTCATATAATTAAAATCAGTAAATTATCTTATTCAATATCCGGAATCAACCTTGTTTTCCTTTTATTTAAGTAATATCTTTTAGATTTCCATGTAATGGTTACACTGTTCACAATATAAATAATTTAATATAATGTGTTTAGTATTATTATGATTTAATAGAGTTTCTATGAATTTCATAGAGCTTTAATACTTATTATTATATTGTGGCAAAGGTCAAAAAACTGTTTAATAACTCTTACATACATACTGTTTACATAATAAGGAAATCAAGTAATTTTTTTTCTAATCAACAAGTAAGAATGGCAACAGTTTATCTCTAACAAAGGCACATTAGCACTGACCTATCATAATAAATGCTGACAGTAAACTATGGATTGGTTTAGAAAACTTTTCGGGCTCTTTGTAATAAACGAATACAGCATCACACTGTTTTCAGATAATTATTTACGTAAAAAAGAATGTGGAGAAATAATTAAACATTGACAAATCAAACTACATCCTCACTGGTGATAATACAACAATTACTTATGCATTACACATCAATGAAATAATTGTCTAAATAGTTGTTTTAAATCCAACTTTCGGAAAAGGCATTATTATTTCTGTAGAAAAAACTGTTGTTTACTGATCCGAAAAAAACCTGAACATATAAGATTTTATTTGGTGTTTCGTCCAAGGCAAGCTTATGGGCAAAATAAACAATTTAATATATGAATACGACAAACACCTTTGTATAATAATCACAACCATTGAAAAACTAATACCTACCAGCTACCAGATGATCCGTCGGCACGGAAAGATCGGAATAATGATATTCCATACTACAAATAAACTTATTTTGTTTCACAACATCTAGAATCTCTAATTTAACTCAAAAGTCACTATCTAAACAATTTTAATTTAAAATAAAACGAAATGGATCAAGGGTTCGACGACGGCAATCAGGAATATTTTCAAGTTACTCAACATAAAAGTTGCACAGAAACTCTGTGTTCCATATTAGGAAATTCACCTTTGCTGCTAATGAAATACGGGTCATAGAAATTAAGCTGAGTTCTTGATGGAAAACAAAATGTACTCGCGTCTTGTCATCAAACTGTAACTGCGTTCCGTTCTACGGAGTTCTAACTTCGGTGAATAAAAATAATAAAGCGAAAAAGTCAACATCTGATAATGGAAAGCTAAAATTATATATATTTCAGAGAGAGTCTTCAACTCTTCAGTAGTAATTCACCTGCAATAATTGTGCTGCCAACTCACTAACTCAGTTAATATGCATTGTGGTCTGTGATATGCATGATGTAAATATATTTCAGCTAGCCTAATGTACCCACGATGAATGTAACTTTCTATCAGTGTGGTTTTTTTATTACACGACTGCCCCAAAAAAAAGAGTGTTATGTTTTTAACGTTCATGTATGTATGTATGTATGTTTGTTTGTGAGTTTCTTTATTCCACCATAACTTCTAAACGCCTGAACCGATTTTGATGTATGTGGTATCGTTAGATTCATTGCGTCACCCCGGGTAACATAGGCTAGATAAATTATCAAAAAACGTAATAGGGTGGCCATGGTTTAGAAATAAAAAGAACTTTTAATTTGTTTTTATTGAAATTTCAATTAAAAATATAATCATCGTCTAGAACTTATTAAGTAGATTACAAAAATATACCACAGTAGTATTCAATACCTACCTATTGTTTACTAGTAATACTACTCAACAAATGAAATGGTGACATTTTAAACCCGGGATTCGATACGAATAAACTACATATCAATAGATTCTCGGTAATGAAAGAAATAAAACTGGCTAGGTTACAACTCCCAAATCCATCTACTACGGCACCTAAATGGTTTTGAAATGCTCGCTTGAAATGCTCATGTACTTCTATTATTTAATTGTCCATCCAGGAAAAAAGTCCAACGCTTTATTATCATGGATAATTCTCATTGGGTAGCGCTTAATAAAACAGTTTGATAATAACTTCGTGTTTCAAAGATTTTTCATATGTAGTCCCTGTTAACGGAGAAGATAATATCAAGCGGCGCTAGCTACCACTCATATTATGTTAACCTGTGACAGTGCACACAGTACACACAACATTGGACAGAAGCATAGTAAATCAAGACGCCTGATACAGTTAAAAAGTTTCCTAATTTACGTGTCACTAAAATAACACACTAAAATAGTATCCATAAAAAATATCGATTTAGTATCGCATTATCCTTAGCGCGACATTGCTTTCCTGAAAAATAAACTAATATATCGTGCCATATTGGTTATAGGTGTGTGGTGTCGGACATAAAGAATAGCACCATCCCATATCTTCCCGTGGGTGTCGTAAGAGGCGACTAAGGGACTTACCAGAGAATGGGCAGCAGCGTTCAACTGCGCCTTCCTAACAACCATACTGCGATCGCCAACCCGCCTGCCAAGCGTGGCGATTATGGCAAATCCCCCCTTCTGGGGAGGCCTATGTCCAGCAGTGGACGTCTTATGGCTTAAATGATTGGTTATAGGTCAAAATACCGATATATTATCACTAAAAGATATGAAATAAAAAATAAATAATTAAAAAAATTAAAAAACACGCCTGCCATGACAAAAAGTAAACTAAAAAATAAAAAACAAGTCAAACGAATTCAGTGATTCCATTTTCGAATACATTTACGGGACCTTGCTCCCATTCATCACTGAATTCGTTTGACTTGTTTTTTATTTTTTAGTTTACTTTTTTTGGATCATTGGTTCGTATTATAATAAAATGTTCGTATTAATATTCGTTGTATGCAACAAGGTAGCCGCGAAATTCGAATTTTCTTAGGTTTTTTGCAAGTTGCCGGTCAGTGTCAGGTTGTATATTAAATAAACTAAGAGTAGTTTAGATAGTATAGAGGCTTTTTGCCGACGACATTGTTCTTGTCGGTGTAGATGGACTGGAGATCCAGAATAGATTGGAGAAGTGGCAACAGAAGCTGGAGAATGTTGGCTTGAAAATCAGCAGAACAAAAACCGAATACATGCTCTGCGATTTCGGCGGTCTCTCCAGCCTTGGAGTCATAGCGCTAGATGGCGCGTTTCTTCCGGTCTACTCCGAGTCTCCGACATTCGGTATTTCGGTTTACTTGTGCAAAGCGATGGCGAAATCACAGGGATAAACTGGCTGTTCTCTCCAGCTTAGGTTTCGCGACTTGGCAACCCTATGTGGGGAAGATGTATTTTTCGAGGGTTTTGGATTTATAAACATCTTTAGTCATCATCAGGTTTTGAAAAGAGAATTTTAATCGCCAGTATTTTTTACTGCACACAAGTCAATTTTAATATCTACTGGTCAGGATTTATACAGAGGGAGGGAGGAGGGAATTAACAGTGCCAGCCTAGGGTTAAGTAGTAAGCAAGCAGAATCACCACGATTTGAATTGCGGTAAAAGCGGTAGAGATATTTTTCGAAACATTCGGAATTATCGCCTTTTTCACAAACTCGAGCGGAGCGAGCACGAAATATCACGGTTCTGTTCTTGAAGAACCGGGACTACTGACTGTCATAGTATTATTATACTCTGCTACTGGCCGTAATACGTTGCACACCAGGACATATCCTGTTGTATAGGGACGTATGCCAAGCCCTAGCCTAGGAGGTTCTCGTCTGCTTATAGCTTGTTCGTTTTGTTAATCCATTGAATTATACGGTTACGAAGGGAGTGAGGCCTCCAGACAAAGGGAAACTACACGCTAAAGCCGTCTCCTGTGGGTTAGGAACTTAGATAAACCCTGTAAGGGTATGAAGTACCTTGGAGAAGACAGTACCTATGCAACAAGCTTGATAGGTAGTTAGCTTGTCACATTATGGGCCATGGGCAGGAATACCGTGTATAATATCCCAGGTAGCATTTTTACGTCATTATGTCGTCCGTTTACGGTACTGCTCGACGTAAGAGACGACATGTCGTGACGTCGGGGGGTCCCATCAGATGACGTCAATTTGTCACAGCCTCAAGACGTCAGTTTACAGACGTTACGTATACGTCATATATTAAATTAATAGGGACGTTACTGGGCCGTACAAATTAGGGCAGCCACTGACGTTGGAGTAACGTCACATACTGAATTCATAGGGACGTTACTGGGCCGTACATACTAGGGCAGCCACTGACGTTGGAGTGACGTCATACACAGGATTCATAGTGACGTTACTAGGACGTACACATCAGGCCCCCGAGTCTGCTATTCAATAGTGTCAGAATGGTCTATCATTGATCTCATAATTGTTGATTTTGACAACACCAAACTTGTCAAAATCAACAATTATGAGATCACTGATAGACCATTCTGACACTATTGAATAGTAGACTCGGGGCCCAGGACTTACGGGGCTGCATATTAATATGTAGCATGGGTGGGTAGATAGCAGGCATCATATCTACGTACCCTGAATATAGACTCTAGGATTTTTATGGATGCAACTAAAAAAAAACACTCATGTAAGTAGCATAATAATTTATATTCTTAGTTTTATAAGTACAGTCACTTATTTTATGAAAGCGTTTTTCGATAAAAACACGGCTCAAGATTGTTTTCCTTATTTCTATTCCAGAAAACAATTTATACAAGTTATAATTAGGTAATTTAGTAGTTTTTATAATATCTTGTTTTAAAATGTGTGGTAAGGTTATGACTTAAAATAACATTGTTATCTCTATGCCCACTATCGGACTACTAAACAAAAAAAACACGATCATAGGCTTGGCAATTTTAGATACATAAAGCCATGATTAAGAAGTAGTAGTAGCTAAAAGTGGAGGCAACACAACACAACATGCATACAACGATGAAATTTAACCTGAAATTCGGTGATGTTCGGAATTTCCAAAAAATAGCTATAACTGCTTGATGGGTATGCTTGACAATACATAGTTTGTTACCAAACTCCTGAATCTATTATTGTATTCTAATTTATCTATTTTTAATGCACATGGGGAAAATATAATATTGTCTATATTTCTCTTCATAGGTACTCGTAGTTTCGAAGTTTTTAAAGGTGTAGAGCTAAACACCTTTTTGGGTACATGAAACTTTTGCAGTTTTTCTGTTGGTACTTGGTGTTTAATTATAATTTTTTCACATACCATATGGTCGACAGCATAAAGCACCATAGCTACATGTTTACAGTGGGCAGTTATTCCACTGCCAGCCACACATTCACATGAAGTCTCTTCAATTTGGCCACTTGCATGTTATTTTACATTTACCTCAAACTGCAGTCTTTTCATAGACGCTTTGCAAAGACCCTTGATAAATGTGTGTTCATTAACTGATACCGCCCTAATCACCACCAAAAATCTTGATTCATATAATCGCTGACCATCATCTGGCTTTTCAAACCTGTAAAATTTAAAAAAATGTTTTATATTGTCAAATAGATAGGTAGGAACATTCAGAAGAATACATAATCTCATCATAGGAACATACTTACTCATTGTAATACAGATGAATATGCTGCTTCGTTAAAGAGGGAAGCGTTGTGCTGCTATTGATGTTGTGATAACTCTCTGGAGGTGGAAGATCCATCTTGGTATCATCAGTCTCATGTTGCTGTGGTAACCCAAAGTTCAAATTTCGATCAAATGATTCGATTCTGTAACAGATTTAATTTCTAGGTTACGATCGTAGCTCGTGAAACATCGAATAATAATATTGTTAAAAAACTACTGTTTATGTACGTAAAAGTTAGTATAATTACTACGATAAATAAAGAACGACATGTTGCTATTCATAAAAGTGGGTTATTTGGTTATTTGCTTCTAATAGTAACAAGAAAATAGCATGTAAATACCTGTTGACCAGATCCGTTCTACGGCCTCTTAGGTGATCCTCCTCGGTTCTTCAGTTCAGTTTTTAATTGCGGTACAGTCCACGTAGAATACATTGTTCGCTAAGGGTTCGTTATAATAACAAAAAACACGCTAGTTCCTGATCTAAATAGTTAAAAGCCGAAAAATATTTGGAGATAGAAAATGACAGTGCGATGTTATGAGTCAAGCGATAGCAGCGCCACCTGTTCATAGCTTTGCGATTTCTTCCCCATTAAAATGTCAGAATGTCGTTCCATTCTACGAATAAATAATATGTTATTCGTAGGTTCCATTCCATTTATTGGTTTTTAAGCTTGTTTTGATATTGTTATTAATTAAAAAACCTGTAATAAATTACTTTATATCAATTTTGGAGTTACCTTAAAAGACGGAAATGTTTTTTTTTACTTTATAAATATTTTAGAACACAAGATTGAAAAATTGATATCACGAAACGAAACGCGTTATTTTTTAGTCGGATGAACTCGGATGCTTTATTCGAGAAACTGTTAAAATTTCAAATTTCTATGCATAAGTACCGGCCATGTACCGGCTATACAAATCCTTGTTATAATGTATTAGTATTTGCCCTTAGTATTCGCTATGATGGTGGTAGACTTCACTCATGGAATTATGTCGGTCAGATGCATTCTATAAAATGTTCTTTTCTTTGGCTCTTTGGGACCAGATACGTCATGCAACAGACGTCAACCGGAGGACAGATTTAGACTATTATGGGATAGACTGTAAAATGACGTCGCTAGGAGGTACCATTTATGACCTATACAGTACGTACAGTACAGTACTATAATGGTACGTAAGTATGACGTACAATAATGACGTTACTTTACTGACCCTAAATTGACTTATGAATGTCGTCATTTTTTAGTCGCCGACGTCACCTGCTACCTGGGATAGGTATTCTATTTTCGTGTTTACAACAATAAATACTACAAAGACGTTGTAACGAGTCTTTTAAGCCTGTTACATACTATTGAATTCTTTGCTTTGATTTGTAGGCTCTGGTTGGTGTTGCCTTATGAAAATTCATTTTTGGTTGACTTGGATTCGTGAAGTGGTCACACTGATTTTTATTTTCGATGCTGTCAAATTGACTTTGACATTTCTTGCTTTTCGACCTACAGCCTGGAATCAATGGAGTGATTTTTGAGCGCTCCATTAAAATCTCAAAATATAACTTGAGATGGGCGGCATCTAGTCCCTAATTATGTGGTAGCCGATTGCCCTTGTCATGATCCTAATTGGATAGCCTTTATTTTTTAAGGATCTTTTAACTTCATTTTATAATTATTTGCTTGGATTCATTCATCTACTGATGACCACATTTTGATTTTTGGAAGAAACGCCACAAGGCGTTTTTTTTCCATATTACTTAAATTTTTGAACGCACGCCCCTACCAAAATGCATATATCTTGGACCGCCGTTGGCAATCTCGGCGAATATCACCAAGATGCTCTTGGATAATCCATCAGGTTCCTAATTTAGTCGACGGAGTTTGGTATGGTTTATGATACATAACTTCAATTTATTTTAAAAAAAAGTGCAATAATGACAGGTCTTAGAATAACAGCGATGTCATCTTAATTTTACACATTAGAGCTGTTAGCTTTAGAATTAGAAAGGAATTTTCAAACCAGCAGCCTTCGGGTAATAAAGTCGTTCTTACTTTTCATGATTGATTTTTATTGATGCCTTCCCGCTTGAAGATTAAAAGTCTCAAGCTCCCGCAGGTAAGTCTATCCTTGGCATAGTTTTGTGTGTACTCCAGGCGCCCGAATTTTCACTTTTACTTATTTTTATTTGGAGCACACCACACAGTTTAATTTCATTCATCTCACTCTCACTCTCATCTCATAACACACTTTTTTTTTTTATTATTACAATTGTCGCTCAGCGAACAGGGACTTGAAGTAGGTTTGTCTGGTACCTATATACTGTCATTATTGCACAATTATTAAATAACTTATGAGTCTATTGTTTGCATTAGTTTGTTCTACATTGTTACTTCAATAACTTTGTGTTTATTTTAATTTTTGACTCATAAGTAGTACTTAACTTAATTTGGTGAATCTTTGTAAACAATATTTGGTGTTTACTTATTGATAATTTTGTTTATTGACCTGTTTGTTTTAATAACATGTTTTTTTCTTAGCAAAACCAACAGAAATGTATAGCATTGACCGTGTTTTGTTGTTCTCAACAGTAAAGTTATTTTAAAAAACTAAGTTTAACTTTTATAGGTAGAAAATAATTTAATCTAATTGTAAGTACAATATTGTACATTTAATTTATCTAGATTTAAGCTGCTTGTAAGTGATTATTGCACTTTTAAAACGATAAAATTAACTTAGTAATTTTTCATGGGAATACCACATTGACTTCAATACTTAACCTCAAACTTGAGAATTTATTTTCAAACTTTTAACTTTTTGAAATTTAGTTTTTGCTTTTCGTTTGCTATTCGCCTTGCTGTTTGTTAGTCATGGACAAGGGAGATCAACATCCCATTGCTTTTTATTCTAGGTCACTTAATAAATGTGAAAGAAATTACAGTACCACTGAACGTGAATTATTAGCTATTTTAGATTCCATAGAACATTTTAGACCCTATATTGAAGGAATGAAGTTTACAGTTGTCACTGACCACGCTTGTTTGAAATGGCTTTTAGGTCTCAGTAATCCTAGTGGACGTTTGGCTCGTTGGGCTGCTAGAATTTCTCAATTTACATTCGATATTATTCATAAAAAAGGTTCATTACATTTAGTTCCAGATGCTTTATCTCGCATAGAAGTCGCCGCTATAAACGCTCAGGACAGTTTAGTCTTACCTGACGATGAAATTACTGACCCTTGGTATAGAAAAATATTTATCCATTGTCAAAAAATCTCCTAGAAAGTATAAGAATTTTAGAGTTGAAAATAATACTTTATATAAATTTTGTAGAAATAAATATAATCCTCACAGTCTTTTAGACTGGAAGATTGTTATACCCAAAGAGCATATTTTAGATACTATTAGATCAAATCACGATGATGTGAATTCTGGACACTTAGGAATACATAAAACTTTAAAGAAATTAAAACAACATTATTTTTGGAAGGGAATGTTTAATGATATTCATCAATACATTTTGTCTTGCGATACCTGTAAAGCTTATAAACATACTACATCTCCACCTTTTGGTATTATGATTAATCCTAAAAAAGTTGATCGTCCCATGCTTATGCTCTCAGTTGATATCATAGGAATTCTACCTAAAACTTATTCTGGTCATAGATACATACTTTCGGTTGTAGACGTTTTTACTAAATATTGCTGGTTCTTTCCAATGATCAATGCTACCACTAGAGTAATTTGTAAACATTTTGAAAAAGAAATATTTCTCAAATTTGGTTGTCCAAAAATAGTAGTTTGTGACAATGGAACTCAATTTACTTCAAAACATTTTGTAGATTTTTTGAAAGGTTTTAATATAACCAAAATATTTTATAATACTTTGTATACACCTCAAAATAACCCTGTTGAGAGATATAATAAAACGGTCGAAACCTGCATATCGTGTTTTGTTAAAGATGATCATAGAACTTGGTCAAGTTTTTTGCCCAATGTTCAATTAGCTTTAAATAATAGTGTAAACCTTGCTACTGAGTTTACTCCTAACTTTCTGATGTTTGGTAGGGAGCTTATTCTTGATGCGTCATTACATCACTTTAGTAGTTCTGTTGATAACTTATCTCAACTAGAAATTTCAAATAGGAATGCTTATGCAGTTTCTCTTAATTCACTTAGTGATATTTTTGTTAAAGTTCAAGCTTACTTGTTAAAGGGGTATAAGCGAAATGCCGCTTATTATAATAAAGGTCGGAAAGTCATTTCTTTTGGTGTGGGTGATATGGTGTGGAGAAGAAGTTTTGTTCAATCTCATGCTCCAGCATATTTTTCAGCTAAGCTTGCACCTAAGTTTGTAAAGTGTAAAATAACTGAAAAGGTTTCGGATAACGTTTATGTTTTGAAAGATTTAAATAAAGGTTCAGTGGGACGTTATCATGTTAAAGATATTATTAAATTTTAATTTGGTTTCCAAGTGTTAGTCTTGATATTTTTGATAAATTCTGTTTGAAGGCCGTTTTTGACAGTGTGATGTACGAGGGGATGGATGATAGGTTTTCAGCGGTTTGAAAGATGTATGTTAGGTAACTTCTTATAAATTTATTGAATTTGAATTCTTAACATTCTAAAAATAAAACTTAGGCCATTTTTGTTAATTAAATACAATTTTTTTTCACACTAAATGTTTTTCACACCGAAGGATCTTATTTTATGTTTTGTTCGTTTTTGTTGGATTGTATAAGATCTTATTTTTTTAAGGGTAACCTTTTACCTGTTTACATTTTATTAGGATCTTATGTAACCCTACACTTCAGGTTATTTTTACCTTGAGATCAAAAACTTGAACTCAATTTCAAGTTTTTGTAATCTTTTTTTATAGTTTGAAATCATTCTATTTTCTCTTCGTCATAAATAGTAATCGATTTTTAAATCTATTTTGTGCTGTTCATTGACAGAATTGTTTCTCATTTTTACTAGAGTTTCATTCTCTTTAATGATCGGATTTGACCTTGTTAGTAACGCGTTCATCCTGGACTTTACTTTTTAGGGTCATTCTGTAACCTTTGTTACAAAATGCCTTATTATTTTTTGAATCTTGGTGTAACTTTTGACCTTGATTTCGACTCTTTTTTCCATTGTGCTCGGAAAGTCGGTGGTGTTGTGCCGATCACAATGTGGGATTTCGGCCCCGGCCATATTTTTTCCTTTTTCCATTGTGTTGGACATTGTTGTTCCAATCACAATGCGGGATTTTTTTTTGACTTTCGTCATTCTTTTTTCTTTGCGTTCGGAAGTTCGGTGGTGATGTGCCGATCGCATTGTGAAACTTTGGCTTTCGCCTTTTCGTTATTGAGATTTCTCATTGGAGATCTCAATGATTTTTTGTGTTTGTCTGTGTTTGGGAGATTGGTAGTGTTGAGCCAGTCACAGCAACATTCTTTTACAGCTATTGTGCTCGGGAATTCGGTGGTGATGAGCCGATCACAGTACGCTTTCCTTTGTTTCGTTGCAGGTTGTGCCTGTAACAATATTTTAAATAAGGTCTTTCAGCTTTATTTAAAAAACTTGTTTGGTGTTTAAAATTTTTTTGGATTGTTGGATACGGAGTTAGTCAGTGGCAATAGAGCCTAACTGCACTCATAGAGATGGTAGAGTTGGAAGCAGTTGACATAGTAGTCAGTGGCGATAGTGCCTAACTGCACTCAAAGTTGTACTGTTCCAAGTGGTTTGAAATTTTTAGTCAGTGGCGATAGTGCCTAACTGCACTCAAAGTTGTACTGTTCCAAGTGGTTTGAAATTTTTAGTCGGTGGCGATGGTGCCTAACTGCACTAAAAATTGTAGTTTGTATTGGTAATTTGTTCGAATTCGTTTGAAATTTGTAGTCAGTGGCTATAGTGCCTAACTGCACTGTTTTGGAGTTTAGAAGCGCTAAGAGATTTCTCTCTTCGTTTCATTTAACAAGTTTTTATAACTTATAATTTTTTCTGTTTTTCACATATTTCATTTTTGACTTTTTGTCATTTGCATGTTTTTACTTTTATTAAATTCTTGAGACCTTGTCGTTTGACATTTTCAGAATTCATTTACACTTTGAATCTTTTATGATTCTTTTCTTTTTTTGGATTTAGAAAGTTGTTAAGACTGGTCTATTGTGTTGAAGATTTCTTTCTAATAAAAGAAAGTTCCTTTCTTTTATTTTCGGGGAGGGATGTAATGTAACGAGTCTTTTAAGCCTGTTACATACTATTGAATTCTTTGCTTTGATTTGTAGGCTCTGGTTGGTGTTGCCTTATGAAAATTCATTTTTGGTTGACTTGGATTCGTGAAGTGGTCACACTGATTTTTATTTTCGATGCTGTCAAATTGACTTTGACATTTCTTGCTTTTCGACCTACAGCCTGGAATCAATGGAGTGATTTTTGAGCGCTCCATTAAAATCTCAAAATATAACTTGAGATGGGCGGCATCTAGTCCCTAATTATGTGGTAGCCGATTGCCCTTGTCATGATCCTAATTGGATAGCCTTTATTTTTTAAGGATCTTTTAACTTCATTTTATAATTATTTGCTTGGATTCATTCATCTACTGATGACCACATTTTGATTTTTGGAAGAAACGCCACAAGGCGTTTTTTTTCCATATTACTTAAATTTTTGAACGCACGCCCCTACCAAAATGCATATATCTTGGACCGCCGTTGGCAATCTCGGCGAATATCACCAAGATGCTCTTGGATAATCCATCAGGTTCCTAATTTAGTCGACGGAGTTTGGTATGGTTTATGATACATAACTTCAATTTATTTTAAAAAAAAGTGCAATAATGACAGGTCTTAGAATAACAGCGATGTCATCTTAATTTTACACATTAGAGCTGTTAGCTTTAGAATTAGAAAGGAATTTTCAAACCAGCAGCCTTCGGGTAATAAAGTCGTTCTTACTTTTCATGATTGATTTTTATTGATGCCTTCCCGCTTGAAGATTAAAAGTCTCAAGCTCCCGCAGGTAAGTCTATCCTTGGCATAGTTTTGTGTGTACTCCAGGCGCCCGAATTTTCACTTTTACTTATTTTTATTTGGAGCACACCACACAGTTTAATTTCATTCATCTCACTCTCACTCTCATCTCACACACTCCCCTTTTTTTTTATTATTACAACGTCTTGGAAAATGCTTTTTATTAAAGCCTTAATTAAATATACATTCTTATTAGTAGGTAGTTGATTAGCTTTTCTTTTAAATCATTAAATATAATGCAGGAATAAACTAAATTAGATGCTGTGCATCAATATTATTGTAACTTTTTGTGAAGCAACATTTGCAAGAGTTAGCTATGTTTATGATTTTGTTGGAAGAAAGTTGGGATCACACATTAAAATTTCAATATTTACTTGGTTCAAAAAGAATGCATTGAATATCACCAGGAAGCAGCAGGAAGTATCACGCTGCATATTGACATTGGAGCAGTCAAGTGATCCCAAAATTATACCAAAAATATTCATACAAATCAGTGTCACGGGAATGTGTGCAACTAAAAGTTATACCTACCTAATTGCACAGTCAGAACTATGTGACCAAACTCAAAATTCTCGGTGCTTATGTACAAATTGTAGCCTTACAAAAAGTAACTTAGGTATGAATGCACCATAATAATGGTTAGTATAATAAATTATTGTACAGTAGTAGGCAAAAAATGCTGATAATAACTCTTGGTAAATTCTGTCATGAGGTCAGGCATGGCTTCAGGTAATGTGGTGATGAGTCGTGCGGGGCTGCCGGAGTATCTAGCAAAGGAAGGTACAACTGTCTCCGCAGGAAGCACAGAATTGTCTTCAATCATGCAGCAGTCTTTTAGCACGCATCTTCGTCCCTGTAAATAAAATGAGAACAGTTGAGATTTTTCCATAAACAAAAGAGTTTCATTTATAAACATTTCATTGCACTTGTGGTCATGAACATACTTAGGAATGACTGAGTAGGGTATAAATCCTTAGGTATAATTGAACATCAAGATTACAATCACTGGTTCATATTAGCACAGTCTTGGATAGACAAAGTTATCTGAGGAGACATAGCTGCTTCTCAGAAATTCCTGATGGAAAACCAAAAGTCAGTTAGCTGACCCGAGAGTACTGAGTAGACTTACGAGCATTAAGTTGTGGGTTCGGGCCCAGGCAGGTACATTACTTTGTGTTATATATTTCTTCCTCACTACTCTCAAAACGGTCAAGGTTATACACCATTCGCTTTCATAGCGAGTAGACTTGTCCCAGGAGTGGGAACATTAAAGGCTGATTTAAAAGTAAAAGTGAAGTGTGAAAACTTACAATAACAACATTTTTCCCAATATAGACGTAAGATCCCACAACAGCAGCATTTACAACTGTGTTTTCACCAACAAATACATGATCACCCATTTGTAATGGAAAGAAGGCCACACTGGAAATAATAACATTGTGATTAGTCTTTCATATATTATGTGAGGATGAGGAATGGAATGCATTTAACTAAAAGAGTGATGGATATAAATGTTGATGGGTGGAGAGAGAAAGAGATGGCTGACGATGAAAGCAATCAGGGGTCAGTGCAACACAATTCTTGACATAGGAATGAGCAGACTGATGAGTCATTCATAGAACTTAATTTTCTTCAGCTGGGATTTGTTAACACTAAACACTAGAACAAAGAAAAAAAAGAAACTCAGTCTACTGATAATCAAGACACTATTTACAACTTGTATCAAAAGTTTTCACTAAAGAAAGAGGAGTCTGACAAGATGACAAGTTATTAGAGTAGAGAAGTATGAAAGAAGAAGAAATGCTGCAGTGACCCCAAATAAATTGGGATTAAAATGATATTTAAACGTTTTAACTGGTTTTAACTAACCCTTTACTGAATTTTTTGAAAGGAGGTCGTATAACAGAGCCCTTGCTTATAATACAAAATCTTCCAGTTTTCACATTTGCCAAATCTCCTCTGATTATAGCATCACTTTGCACTATCACTTTTCCGTGTAGAACAATGTTTTGAGATCCACATAGCACTGTTTGTCTGCTTACTTTATTACCTGATGCCTGTAAAAATATGAAAACCAGATGTAAAAACGGTATGTTGTACAAAGATATTGTTTTTGTGTTTATAAACCACTTACAGTTTCTACGTATTCTGACTTATTGTAATAGGTATCTTGAAGCTCCATTTTATTTCAGTAAATATAAATCTGATGGTCCTAAGTTATGTACAAAAAACTATAGTGATTCATTCGAATTCGAATTGAATTATTTACGATAATCCGAAACTGTGTGAACGAAAAATGAAAAGAACTTACTGACAAGTCAAAATGTCAATGTCAACGTCAGGATTCAAACGTCATTGTGACACTTTTCACCGTTTAGATAGCTAGCTATAGTCTTGTGGCTATAATTTGTCTTTATTTATATTTTGGATTTTAATTTAGAGGAAAACCATGAGACAGTTTTTTTCATACAAACTTAATAACGTATTATTTTTTTATTTTATTAAACAGCTGATAGATAAGCACTATTTTTACTGGCATAAAGCTCATACAAAACCAAAACAAGCCATAAGACGTTAAAAAAAATAAAAATAAAGTTTTTTTTTCAGCTTATTAAATGGCTACCTACCACGTTTTTTTTTTCAGGAAAAGTGTCCAGTTATTTACCAGACCATATTTTATTTTGATTTATTCGTGAAACACCAAGAATAATAAAAAAAAAAAAAAAATATTTATACACGATTATTAACGCACCATTTTTTTATTTTATTAAACAGTTGTTGTCCACTATTTTTACTGGCACATAGCTCAGACAAAACCAAAACAAGCCTTATAGTCGTTGGAAAATAGTTTTTTTTTTAATCATTTTATTAAATGGCTACGGCGTTTTTTTTTAGAAAAGTGTCCAGTTAATTTACCAGACTATATTTTATTTTGATTAATATATTCTTGAAACTCCAAGAATAATAAAAAAATGGATGTTTTTATCATTTGGCTACTTAAAGAAAATAATGAATAAAAAGATACTTGTATTTATTTCAAAGCTATAAATCGAATGATTGTAGAATGTTGTAAAAGGTAAATAATAAGAACTGACAAAGGCTGAATAAAACCTGGGCTGAAAAAAAAAACAAAATCAATCGTTGAAAAAAATTGGCGCCAATTCAAACTTATCCGTTTTTCCGAAAGTAAAAATAACTTTATTTTTACCTAATCAAAGAGAAAATGGATAGATACGTTATTAGAGAACCTCGGGTCGGGGCAGGTAAGGATTATTTGATAATTTACCAAACCTACCTCGTGTTACAAGGTTATCCAAAGAAATAAATATTTTTCAGACTATCCGCAGGGAAATCAAATGATGACGTTCTCAATGAACGCAGGGAGCAATAATAATAATATGATGTAAGTAAAGCTTTTCGCATTATATACTGTCCTAGAATTAAAACTATTTAGTTCTCATTTGTTTTCGATTATTTTTTTAGGTACTACCTAATCAGTTATTTGTCGTGCGTGTAACGTGCATGACCAGTTGTATGAATGTGGACGAGGCAAAAGGAGTAGGTATGTAAGGATCGTAGCAAGTGGCGTTCTGTGGTTTCTACCTGGGGTAGGCATGGGAAAAGGGTGTGAGTTTATGTATGTGTGTATGTAATCAGTTATTTATTACTGTAGGTATTTTTTCAGTCTCGCAAGGAGTAGTATTTAATAGTAGATACCCAGTACATACAAACACATTTTACATCTTTTCCTATTATAATTACCTACTTAGTATCATTGATATAAAATGATCATCATCATTTCAGCCGAAAGACGTCCACTGCTGGACATAGGCCTCCCCTAAGTGTCGCCACATTGACCGGTCCCGTGCTAAAATGATACTAAGTAATAATATTAGGATAAAAGGTTAAATCAGTAATATTTAAGTCAATGCATAGATGTTTGCGCAAGCTCGTACCGACGGATTTCACGCGATAGTTCGTAAAAGAAGTGCCTCGCTACTCAGGAGAGTGAGAGATAGTCGCAACAGCATCCTGAGAACTGTAGCGGAGAGCTATAGCTCTCCAATCGTAATTTCTCTTGTTCAGAGGTCAATTGGTACTAACACTAGATAATAAGTTATTTAATATTATGTTACTAACACTCTATGGATCTTTTTGTGTCCGAAATAAAATAAAATTATTATTATTATTATAGAGATCTATTTGAAGTGATACAATTTTTTCCCATTCAAATGTACCTACCTATTAAATTGCTCTAGCACTGCCTCGTTGGTGTAGTGGTCGCAAGCGCGACTGCTGAGCATGTGGTCCTGGGTTCGATTACCGGGTCCCGAAGCCTGGATTCGTGCCCAGTTAATGGCAATAGGCTCGCCCCCTATTACATGGGGCGAAATCCGTGTGTACTATTAGGTAGGTACACCTCTGCTCAACCCTTCGGGGATTACAGGCGTGATGTTAAGTACCTATTATTTTTTTGTTTTTAGACCCACTGAGAATATTTACTACAGCAGTAGTGGCCCTTATGCACAATTCTCGAACATGCAAAATGTTCCTAACGCAAGTTACATGGAAGTTGCTCAAATGAATACACCCGTTTTTGGACAAAAGGTTATGTATTGAATTGCTTTGATCTATTAATGTTTACGAAAGACTGGTAACAGTAGGATTAGAGTGGCGGAGTTACGATTGAACCGTACCTAAATGGCGGCGTTTGGAGAGACCTATTTAAATTAAATATTGTTCATTATGCCAACTATTATGTTGATTGTGACTCGTACACTAGACCACAAAATGTCAGTGGTACCTGGCTTACTTTGACTATAAGTTGGCGTTTAAATTAGTAAGTACTGCACGCGGAACAAAACAAAAAACCGTTTTTGAATTGTAAGTTAATAGAAAAAACTGTAGGTTCATTATCATCATTCTCCTGCCCTTATCCCAATTTATTTGGGTTCGGTCCTCTATTACTCGTCATTCTAAACAGTCACATCTTCTTTTTCTAACCATATAATCCTTCACACAGTCCATCCATATTTTCTTTGGTCGTCCTCTACTCTTATTGCCATCTACATTCATACGCAATATTTTCCTCACTTCATTTTCATCATTCCTCCGCATCACGATAGCCGATTACCACACAACTTTTTCTTCTTCTTGTGTACTCATTCCTTATTTTATCCAACATTCTCATTTAACATTGTCATATCAGCCACATGCCTGGCAAATAACCGTTTATTCATTTCTTTTGTGGAACCACATTCTGATCTTTTTTTGGTAAAAAAAAACATTAGTTTGGTTTTTAGATGATACCGGGTCAAACTCAAATGATGACGGGAATCGATCCTAGATATTTAGCTAACTACTCGGATAACAGCGCTCAATTTATAGTTACAGGTGAGTTTTTTGTTAATTGCAACGTAGTTAGTGAGACACTGACTGCCACGTTTCCATCAGGAGTTCCTCAGTGGCAGCCATGGAGTCTGGTTTAGTGGCCGGTTGTTGGCAATAGGCTCGCCCCCCATTACTTCGGACTTAGGTACACTAAACTGGCGAAATGTAAAAACAACTGTGTGTATGTGAAATGTGGGTGTTCTAACGGGTAGGTAGGTACTCCTCTGCCTAGCTCTTCAGGGATTACAGCATGATATTATCAATGTTTAGTGAGACACCATAATGTGATTGCTTCGTTTTAGCATCTAATATAGTCTTTAACTATGTTTAGTAATTAGCTCAAATTAATCTTCCTGCTACGATCCTACGAGTGGCACTACGTTTCGTAGCAATAAAGCTTTTAAGCTCTGGATACCGCAGAATATCGTTTTGCGTTAGATTTTTTCCTTCATTAGCTATTAACGGTAGTTTTTTGTGTTTTCCATTAAAATATGTTGACGCTTACAATACTTAAATTATGTTGTATTATTTACCAAACTGCGACCAAGAATTCATAAACGGATCATACCCGAAAGTCTGAATCACAGGTCTTTCTTTTATTTTTTTAACTACTTATTATTGTTTCTTTTGAATAAATTATAATTATGATACCTAAGCGATTGAGCATAAATCTCATACATTAAAGTAGTACTGGTAGGTACTTTATTATCTCGAACATATTTTAGCACTTAAAACTTTTGCGTTCAGATATTTTTCTGATTTACGATGCATAATCTTGAGAGCTACCTGACACGCAACTTGAACATTAAGAAGACTTAAATAGCTACCTACTTACTGTACGTAGTTTAGATGATAAGCGTGATGAGTTTTAATAATATCACAAACAGCGAAATCACGTTTAAACAGAATATTATCATGGCCGTGACCTTGACATTTCAAGGTGAAGGTGGAGGCTAATTCAACACATACATTTTGTCCACAAACTGATGTATTTATTTGAGTAACTTCCATGAAATGGAATACGGCGTCCCATCATTGTTTTAAGATATCTTTTGGTCACCCATCAAACGAATTTGCCCCTCTTTTACCAATCTTAAATTTTAAAAGAAAGTTGTAATCCGTAGGGTGCACTTATAATTTTTTTAAACTTGTACGTGAATACCGCCATTCCATGTGGTAACCTGGATCTACGATCAGTCTTAAGATTGACTCGCTTATTAGCCTCAACCGGACATAATTCCAAAACCCCTGCGTAGGAAAGTTTGTTTTTTGGTTTTGTATAAAGAAAAAACGGTTTTATTCCTTCTAGGCCGACAGATGCATAGGGAACCCAATCCTGTTCCACCTCTAAACACTGGATTTGGAACAAACTACCATAACTCTAGCTTCGGAGGAGCAGATAGGAATAAAGCTAAAAGTTTTACTCCTCAGGTCTTAACGAGTATTAATAGTGGTAAGTTAATGATTTCTTTAAAGAACTCTAAGGAATTAGGTAGTTGCTCTGTTCGTCTTCTAGAGATTTTCACCAAAGATTAATCGAATGTAGACTCATTAATTTATACTAGTAGTTGGCAGACCATTGGTCTAGACTAGAGTTCAGCTAATCGCGAACTTGCCAGGATGGTCTTAAATAATGATTGTTAAGTTGAACTAAGCTACTTCTCATTTCATTGCTGCACAAATGCTCAAAAAATCTTCTAGAAGATTAAATTGTTACTAAAGATTTGCTTCCGTTCTTTGCGTGTCAAAAGACTTTTAATAATATCCAACCAGTATGAAGCAACCTGCAGAGCTTTGATTTTGAAACAGGTTTATTCGTTGTTCCATGAATAGCACCACCTAAAGAACTGCCGAAAATTATTACATCGTACGAGGGAAATCCGAAACCTAGTTTCCAGCACAAGCAATATACGCAAATTGAACAAGTTCAGCAGCACACAGTAAATGGTAAGCTCTATATTTACTTTCAATAGTGCGAGACATTTTTACTATTTGGCGAATAACTTTAAGGTTCTTTATGACTAACATTTTGGAGGGCATTTTCTGCATCTCTAAACCGACATTTTCACTGCTTCCCAAAATCTTCTAATCCATTACTATAGATCAAACTCAATATCATTTATTTCAATCAGACCATTACAGGCACTTTTGAATGTCAGAAAAACGAAGAAAGCGAATTTACAGTGACAGTCACAAGGTATAATGCCTAATGTGATTGCTATAGTTGCCCATTCCAAAGAGTAGATCACTACGGAAAAGAATGAAAAACTCCATCTACTATCTACTCGAAGTTTCCATTTTTATTCTCTTATTCGAAGACTATGCTAGGCAACTTTACGGACCTAAGTATGTTGTTAAGTAGTTAGGTGGGGTACCCAGCCCTGTAAAGGATGACGTATTGAACGCGTCCTCAGATCAACAACACTCAACTTCAAACAAAACATGCATATAAAGTAAGCACCCACAAATTGCGCGCTGTCAAACATAAAAGTATTCTTGGCCGACCTGTGCTAAAGCCTCGTAACTCGGTCTAACAAGCTCATTACTCTGTATTTTCGAGAGAAGTAAAGTTGTAAAGGGAAACTTCGCGATACTTGGAAGGATACGCGTTTCAAGTTGCGCCCCCAATGGGTTGTGAGTTCAAAAAGTCTCCCTATCACCGTAAGAACGTGATTTAATTAAAGACGTGTACACACTTTGTTCGGGACATATCCGGGTTTTGGGTCGTTGCCGCAGATTTTGTTTTGGCAGTTCGAGATTTTATCGCAACAAAATAGAATATTCATCATTTTGGACTGTAAACAAACGGGCTAAAATAGAACAATGGATTGATAAAAGTTGTTAGGAGAACATTTGTACGATTTACTGTGGCTGAAGCGCAATCAATGCTCATTTTCGTTTTCGTCCGCATTCTCGATTGAATGCGGACGATGCAATGAAAAAAAAAGCCTTTTCCTCACAAGCCATAAGATGCCAAAGGAGCTAATATACCCCTGAAAAAGCAGGAAACTTCTTGTGGACTTTTGTAACATCGTGTTGTTTGTTTGAGACGAGTTCACGTCCCTGATATAATTAATCTTATTTCCAGTAACACCCAAAAAATCGACGGATATTGTAGTGACGAAAAAAGAGCCACAAAACCAAGCCTTAACGAGGATGGACAGACTGAAGGTAAGGTACTCGTAGAGAACCTACAACGTACTTAGGAAATATTTAGGGCCTTTCTTGTTTTAGTATCTGATTACGAACTTCATATTTACTTTGTTAGGAACAATAAATGTTTGTTCTCAAAGAAAGGGTAATAATCCCGCCTACGAATTTTCATAATTCTCACACGTCATATTTGAGTACAATTATTATCGTCCCCTTTTAACTACCACTCTGTTATATTAGCATCGTGTACCTTCCAAGTGTATAATATCCCATTCTACCCAAACCTGTATTTAATCTCGCATTTATAATTCACATAGCAGTTGGATTACATAACTTTACTGTAGTGGAGGTAGTCGTAACCCAAATATCTCACCTCATTTCATCAAAAGTCAAATATCAATCTCATAAACTTGAGTACCTTCATTTTCGTTGAGCTCCTATCACACCGTTGTGTATGATAAACAACACAATCGATCATTAAAATAATAAAACGGCGATTTAAAAAATATAGAACAATGTTCGTTTCCCTCATTCAAGTCAATTTATCACCCGCACATGGTCCTGGTAAGGACATCAAATTGCAATACGATATCCAATAAAGTATAAAAAATTGCTTACAGGTTCCCGCTCTACGGCACAATAGACTGCTTAGAAAGTATCGATAGTAACTTGTAGGTACTTGTGTAACGATTCTTGCTTAAAAAAAATAACACCAGCTGTTCGTATTTAGATTACGTTAGCACTGTTATGAATTCAGATTAGGTTATATTTGAACGCTTCGGCACAGATTGAAGAGGAAATAAATGGCATACTTCATAAGCAAACCATTCCTCGACTACATACTACTAGATTATCCACACAATTAATTTAATTACATTTGCAACCGTCCTCAACGTAAACCCATATCAAACCACCGCCGCACCACCGCGCGCCGGTCTGACAGGCAGCTTCTATCAAAAACCACATAGAGTTGACTCATAAAATGAAAACTTAAAGAAATTGCTTGTGATAAAAGTAAGAGCCGGACATTTTTCTCCTTTGTCATTCGCTGTGGCCATAACTGGGATCTCAGGCAGAGGGTCGCGATTTGGGGTCAGAACTATTGCAATACGTCAGGGGGAAACTTGACAAGTTGTCATAGTAACTTGTGATGGGAGTTTCCATATCTTATGAGTCAATTTAAACCATTTTTGCTATTATACTTCATGCGATGCAATCAATCACGGAAAACAAAAATGTTTTTGAGCAACCTAACTAGGTACGTTATTGATTGTTTAATCACACGTATTAAACCTAAACAATTTTCTTTCTATTGATGCGATGGATCAATCTCTCACGCCAATCACAAGTCCAGCTCGAGCCATTGATTTGTTCTAAGTCAATACAGTGAAGTTCATTGCGGAAAGTGTGCCGGTGCGCGCGGACGATGCAATATCCGTGATTCCGTGCCGTTGTCTTTGAAAAAAGTTGGTTTCTCGAGCATCCTTTTAGGCCCTTCGATTTAGCTCCAAAGAGATAAGTAGGGTCCGCTATTTCCTCTGCCCTGCCTTGCTTTTTACCCGATTATTGTCAATGTCTGTTCATTTGTAACTTTTCGTTTCTTTCAAGTTGAGTTTCTTAGGCTAAAAACGGTTTAATGTATGTATAAAAACACTTTTTTGTTTAGATATATTATTAGTTTAGACTTCCTTAGATCACATGTAATATATTATATTCACGATACATAGCAAGACTAATTGATCCCTAATGTTAACCATTAATCTAATTGCAATGAAAGCATTAAATTAGACAATGCCTCATTAACTTGTTGCATTTAGGGATTAAACTAATTGATAGAGACAATATTACATTATTATATTATGTTAAGAATTTGTTAATCGATTCTATGTACAACTTACCTACATGTAAACATCTTTCAACTTTCATCGATCTTTCCTCTATCTAGCAGACATATTCATAAAACAAAAGTGCGTTCCCATACTATCACTCATAAACAAAGTATCACTATTTTACCACTCATCGTATAAAATACATAAGATAAAAGCACTATACCTAGAATCTCTCCCTCTCATAAATAGCTTATGATCGCACATATCTACAAAATGTGGCGATGTTATAATAATAAACGGTCGCATTCAGGCGCTACACAAAAGCGGTCCGCGGGCGTTTTCCGGTCCAGTTGAGAAGGTGCTTAAATGGCACAAGGCTTTGCAGGACATCGGCGTTTTTGTATTTTACGAAATAGTCGGTGAGTTTGATTGATGAGATAATGTTATTTTTTGTTTGTATGATAAGCTTTATACCACGTTGAAGATGTAAGAGGAAGGATAAGAAAATGTGGAAGTTCACGATGTAGAAATGTTTTCAATTTATTAATAAATCTGTAATAATGTTAAGGATAATATTCTTCTTCTTATATTTCTCCTTAGGGTGTAAACGGTTTCTATTAGATGCATGTAGCATTACTTGAGGAAAACTCTTTTTCAGCCAAATGTGTGAGTGTAAGAACTGGGGAATCTTGTGCCAAGAACTTAGTAATAAGAGACGACAACGGCCCAGCCATGCAGGTCGTTTACTACGAAGTAGACTACTTGCTTCCAGAACTAAAGATCCCTTCCACCGTAAGGTACAACAGCAAATTGTTTGTAAACACAAAAGTAGATTGTTTCCATTCTTTCGCTTGTGTGAACTAAGGATGGTCATGGGTATAATTGAATTGTTACCGCCATCCTTTGTAGACCTTGTTGTAATCCGGGTCTTAATCCCGAATCGTAGCTTTCAGTGAAATGATGTAAACAAATAAATGTAGATAGTTCATCTTTTAGTTTCAGGTCTATTGATAAAACTCAGTTAGTGTAAAATTGGTATTTTAATAGTGGTTTAACTTTCCGAAATAAAGTGTCTTCGTTATAAGGACTGAACGACATCATATTTGTTCAGTTCTATATTGTTATCGGATGAATGACCCTAATTTATTAAGCCTCTACGCAATGTTGGGTTCCCTTTGTCACTAAGGCAGGTCATAACTCGACTGATCTTCCTATAGAATCCGATACTTCTTACTTCTTCTCTTCTGTTCTATTTAGCTCATAATTTACTTTACAGGGTGATAGGTAGAATGATGGCTGGAACTAGTAGACTGCAGGCATTCAGCGTGCGACCAGCAACCGGGGATGACGTCGCGACGTTACAGCGTCGAGCTGCAGCCGCTGCACATCATGTTGCACGACTCTGTAAAGAGTACGGAACCAACCATAATTAGTACTCTTTGAATGTTTTGTGATTTATTTGATTATTAAATAAAATATTCTTTGTTGATATCTCGCATAACTACATTTTATTTTTTATTGAAACTTTCGTTACGTCTAAACCTCTCGCTCAGGTAACATAACATTTCTCAAACTTTACGAAATAACTTTGTTCCGCTATTATCATATAAAATATGTCTACAAAGCCAAACCAGGAACATTATAATACAAATCCCATTGTACAGAAACTTTGCACCTGAGAAGTTACGGCCACTTTACTACCATTGTGCGAATATGATCGTAAAACATAGACATCTATGAATTTGTAGTTAATCCCCACTGCTCCTTTTTATTGTATCCTAACGGCTCACAGAGTTACTTTACAAGTCCCCGTTTGCTTCTTGGAGTTATATGGTAGAAGTCATATTAAATTACGGTAGGTATTTAAAAATGTAGGTTTCCATCGTTGCTTTGTTGTAAAGTGTGCTGGTCCTTGAAAATGACCCGAGATGCCTTTTTATGCGAGTCGAAAGTAAACCAAAAGCAATCAGAAATTCATTAATATGGTCAATATAAAACGAAACGAACCAATTAATCTTCTCTAAAGAGCATCAAGTAAAAGCAATCTATCAACACCCTAAAAAAATGTATGTCCAAAGAAAATATCTTGTCACAGCAAAAACAATTAACCAAGCTTTGAAAGTCTAGTCCAGTTTTTTACTCGTTACAAACACAGCCTAAACTGCTAGGTTGAGAAGCTTCAAATTTTGAAAAACAATTCATACTTTTTCCATACAAGGGTTACATAAAAAGGGTATTTTTTACGGAAAATTCATCATTTTTATTTCAGTAATCACATCGAGCTCGCGGCTTGTAGAAGTAAACGCAAACCGATTCATTCATAAATTATGTTGATTACAAAGAAATCGCAACTGTTTTACAAAATAAACGGTTTCAAAGCTATTTTCAGACTAAGTATTTTTATCCGTTTATGCTTTAAATACCTAGTTACTGTTGTGGATCTCAGTTAAGTAAGGAGATCTTTGACATAGTGAGGTTATCAGAAAACTAATTTTGTTATTACACCGTTCTTTTTCTGAAAAAATATTATAATCGACGATGCGGATTATAAGTACATTACTAACTCAATTCAGACCAAATCTCAAATGTTGGTAAGTTAATTTGAAATAAAGATTTATTTAATTTAGTAGTATCGTTAAGTATGTGTGACAATAAAAACAAATGTATCCAGAAGGAATGGTAAAGAAACCCGATTCCCAGAATTCTGTTGCTTGTCCTCTATTTAATTTCATTGCATAAGTTCGTTGTCCTATTTTTCATAAATATTAAGAAAAGAAAATTTTGTTTTCATTAAGTATGCATATTGTAAATTGAAAATCACCGAAAAGCAATAAGAGAAAAGAAAATGAATTGTATTCTTCTATGGGCATGCAATATTCATATTTTAAATCACCTAGGTACCGATGAACCGGTGTATGCTAATGATTTTAAGTTTTGGCGTTTGTCCAACTTTCGATAGCACTGTTTACTAAGCTTTTTTCAATAATAAAGCAGCTTAAATTCACCAAAAAGTGTAGCAAAGCATTTCCGAGTGACATTAAGAAAAATACCCGCAAGATTGTGGGGCAGATGTTGTTGAGAGTCTGCCAAGAGAGTATTACGCTTGTTTCGCTTCATTGTAGAATGGAATATTGGAATTTGAATGTAATAGTGAAACTGATTTTATTCTTCAATTGAATCAAAGTACCTTAGTATAATCTGCAATACCAAACTCGTATTATCCAAACGGATAGCGTGGGTAGTTGTTAAAAAAAAATTGCTAAAATCGTTTTCGTAGCTCTCTTATAGTTAGTATTTCAAAAAATCTAATTAGCCCGTCAGATAGATTTCCAAAAAATAATGGACACATATTTTTTTCTTTTTTCACGTAAACAAAAGATGAAGACGATACAGTGCTTGGAAAAGTTGTGTCAAGTCGTGTGACGTCACAAGGCCGACTCATGATCTTTGACACGTTTTATTTTCGTACATTTTTATTAATTTGATAAAACAAAAAACGCCTATCAAATATTTTTCAATAATCTAATAGACAGACTAATTCGATTTTTTTGGTGAATTACTCTATTGTATTTAATTGATGTGCTGCTAGATGTTTCTGAATAAAAAAACCACACCTTTTCATTATAATTTAAAAGTAGAAAGCGCAGGTTCTCGGAGAGATGACGGGAAAATCTCTCGAATTAATTCAGAAGTCACAAGAACTCTTAGAGAAGTTAATCTAAGTTACTGTCTTCACAGAAGTGATAATTTTGTAGCGGCTTCGTAATAAAAATGTCATTGGTCTTCAAAGATTTCTTTATAACTATGCATAATTATAGTTCAAAAGAGAAATTATGTAGACAATAATTTAATACTGATTGTAAAGATAACATTACTTTAATTCTGTTTTATGGATTGAAAACCCTCAAAAATACGTCCATAAGCATTGTCCAATGAAGCGTTTTCCTGAAATTTTCGCGTAACTAATTGCTTACCAGGCACAAAACTAAACGTAGGCAATTACTCAACATTACAAAACTATTCAACTCAAACCTATTCATTAGGAACAATTTGTACGAGCAGAAAATTTCATTAACAACCTAAGAACTTCATCTTGAGACTAAAATTAAGATTTTCCTTTTAACAGTCGATTAACATGCAAATTGCATATTAATTTTAGCAAAATGGACGACCATTAAAAGTTAATATAAAGGCTCAAAAGATCGTTCCACGGTGTATTACACCAAGGTTGTAAAATATATTGGTTTAAGGTTTTAAAATATATTGGATAGGTGAGGTTTACTAGGGTCGTCTGCACCGTAATCTTGAAATTTAATTCAAGTTTTAAGTTAAGTTTAGGAACTAAATAAGATGAAAAAGTGGTTTATGCTTGAATAATGCAAAGAGTTTATAATATTTATGTGCATCTCGTAATAAAGAAATAAAAGGAAAGTTTATTTACAAGAGGGGTCAGCTCACACAGGAATCACGCGTCATTACTAATTAATTTCAGGTCCAGTTGAAAACCAGCATCGGGCACTTGTCCGGCAGACTCACAGATTCATCTGATTATGTTTAGTATACTGTTTTTTATTATGTGCTTCCTCCTACATAAAATACACTTTACATTACTTAAACAATACAATTTTCGAGTAAAATGGCTATTTGTGACATTCAAATCATAGACTAATATATATAAAATGATTCAAATATACAGATTGACAAAAATTGAAAATAAAATTAAATTAAATTGACGTATAGGTACAGATGTTTGTTAAATTATAAGGTTCCGTTTTTCTATCTGGTTAGGGAACCTAAATAATACGTACACATAAAATAAGCAATTCTTGTTTGCATTCTCGTAATATTCTCTTGCCAAATTGGCGACTAAAAAGCGGTTTCAACCTGAATTTTAAAGTTAAAAGAACTATGCTATTGCGGAGAAAATGACTGACATTTTCGCTTCATAGTTTCATTGTAACAAGACAAGTTGCTCGCCAGTCTCTGAAAAGTATAAAGCGTTTCGAAATACCGGAAAAATCCTACGCTAGCAAGCCAGTGGAAAGTTGGGACACAAGGATACTGTGTGCTTTTCCGTGGCAGCATAAACATACGGTAAAATTCTGCATTTTATTTGTATCTTTATTAGGACAGATCTTTGGTGTATTATATTTAATATTCGTCTTTAGTAAAGTTATTTTATTTTGTGGACGTGAAATATTATTCGAGTAGCTAGAATTTAATTTTTTCGGTCCATTTCTTATTCTTTATTTCTTATTCATTCTTTCATTCTTATTGTTTGTCACAATGAAATAAATTTTGACAAAGTGTTAAAGTGTGTACTTAATATGACCTACATTTTCAATTAGGTTTATTTAATAATAATTATAACAATACTAATTTATTTTTGAACTAAACTACAAGAATATAAAGGAATATCCGGTAAGACTGGAATACGACCTCAACATGGTTAGGAAAAGGCTAGGCAAATGATGTTTTTTTTTTTATTTTAGATTTGTGTGTGCTGATTTTTTGGTTGATAATCCAATTTGTGTTATTAAAGTAAGCATAATTATGTAGTAGTTTTACATTTTTACAGTAAATGTGCAGTCTTTTTCAAATGACTCATGAATCAGACCTATGATTGCAGAACTAATATTTCGGTTCTGATCTTAGAAATTAGTTCGTGCAAGGACTCATACAAGTGCAAGTCTTTACAACCAGTCTTACCAAGGGCTCGCTCCATGTAAAATACTGGTATTCTAGTCTAACCTAGGTTAACATGGGTTAGACTGGAAGTCCGACCACATAGTTGAGAAAACCGGCCAAGAGCGTGTCGGGCCACGCTCAGTGTAGGGTTCCGTAGTATAGTTATATAATATAGTATAGTATATAAAAATATTATGTAAACGAAGTTAAAAAAAAAATACGGGCAAATGAAACTTGACCTCTGGATTGTATAGGCGCTCATACGATTCAGGGACCAAATTATATTGGTTAACTGCAGTTTCCATCTGTTGTTTCCATCCAAGTTCAAAATAATTTTCCTAGAAAGTCCTTATAAAGTTCTACTTTTCAGATTTTTTTCGTATTTTCTAAACTTATGGTTCAAAAGTTAGAGGGGGGGGGACGCTTTGTTTTTTACTTTTGGAGCGATTATTTCCGAAATTATTGACATTATCAAAAAATGATTTTAGTAAACCCCTATTCATTTTTAAATACCTTTCCAACAATATATCACACATTATGGTTAAAATTAAAAAAAAAAACACTTCCCACTTTACATATAGGGGGGCTACCCTAATAAAACATTTTTTTCCAATTTTTATTTTAGCACTTTGTCGGCGTGATTGATACACATATTGGTCCCAAATTTCAGCTTTCTAGTGCTAACGGTCACAGAGATTAAGCGAGGACGGACAGACAGACAGACAGACAGACATGGCGAAACTATAAGGGTTCCTAGTTGACTACGGAACCCTAAAAAGCTAGGCAGATGTCGATGAGAAGCACATGTCGTTCCTTCTAAGGTCTTAATCAGTGTCACTTAGTCGTAGGTAGAGTACAATATTTAACAGGTGTTCATTAAACTCTACATTTACTGTGGGATAGTGGGCTTGTTAGCACGTCCAGTGTCAACAAGGTCTTAACCGCGGTTAACGATGTTGCCCTGGCATACGGACACTAATGCTTTATAGTTAACAAGGTAGGTACTGAAAATAATACAATTTTGTTTAAATTATGTATTCATAGAGCTTGTGTTTGAAAATGTATTTTAACGACAGTTTGCTTCAATCTTTGGCTTTTTGATGTTGTTAGAGAGAGCTTTCAATCTTATTGTAGAAGTAGTGTGGTAGATTGCTGATTATTCATTTCTCTAATCTTGACTAAATTAATATCTATTCTATACCTACCTGCCTGCTTGCAGGTGCTTCAAACGAGGCACGGTTGGAATTTATTGTAATTAAGACCAAATGGCTGGTCTGCAATCATCATTAAACCTCATTTAAAACTACAAAGAGCACGGCTAACAAGAGTCGTAATGGGAATGGGCGAGGAGAAGCAATTAAACAGGTCCAGACAAGTTTTGACCCGTCCTTGCGGTGGGTCCCTTCGCGCCTCGGATATAATCAGTGTTGAACTATGTACCATAACCTGAACTTGTCTACGAAACACTAATTAACGGTGAACTACGAATTGTAGAAATTCACGGGCTGCTGCAAATGTCCACTTGTGTTAGATTAGGTGATTGCAGTACAAAGTTATGTGGCTAACTTTCATCGAAGTTGTCAGTGTGTCTTTATTGTTCCTGGGTTTTAGGGATTCCTAGTAATGTGTGTTAATACTTGTCATAGTAAAAGTTAATTTTATATATTACTCAAGGATTATCTACTTTTCATTTGTACGACCGCTCCTTGGCTATAACAGAGTCGCAATAAAGCCTAATTCTTACCTTAATAAGTGAATTAAATAATAAACCGTGTGTTAATTAAAGTGTTGTTAAATTTAGTTAAATCCCGTAGACAGTTATACGCTGTAGCAACTGCTACGACTCGTAGTAGTCGCGCTAAATTCGTAGCCTACGAGTTTTTCAACACTCGTAGCCCAAGAGTTACGGCGTAGTATCCGCTAAATATTTTAAATACGTACCGACGAAATTGATGACGTTCAAAATATTAGAAATTCCTAAAATCTTCAGATCAATTTGTTCAGTTTTATTCTATAATTATCACTACTTCTCTAAGTACTGTCGTTTTCGTATCAAAACCTACCTAATAATGGAACTCAATCCAATACACATACAATGGTACCGTCAAAATACAATTACCACTAATCAAATAAAAGCAATGTATGATAGATAATTAAACATACAATTGAATGTTATAATATGATTACCCGTGAGAATCGTCAGCAATACGAAATAATATCCATTAATCCGAGCAAATAGTTTGCAATGTTTGTTAAATTATAACAGAAAATGGATTCCGTGACATACGATGTTGAAGCTTTATATTGTACTAGCTGACCCATGCAACTTCGTCTGCGTCACATAAATCAAATCATATCAACATAAATTGAGTTAAATCGTAACAAACAAAAAATCTTATCTTTCCTCTTTATAATATTAGTTTAGATTTTATTAAAGTAACAATTACTATAGGTATCTCTTACTGTTATATATACAGTAACACCTTGTACTTGTAAACATTATGGTGCAGTAAATATTTTGAATTTGAATTTCCCGGAGGCCAGAATCCCCACGTAGGGGCCTACATTGCGATGGAACGCGCGTCAGCCGGCTGCCGTACCGGACCGAACGAATCACTGCCGCGAGAGTAATTATTTTGTTGCGCGGATATTTTTACATTGCGATATCTTCTAAGGTATTTGTTTAAACTGTATAAAGTAAAGGGCACAAATATTCTATATTAAATTTCCGTGCTAACAAACACATTTATTTAGATATAGATTAATACCATATGGGTTAAATAAGCTGCGCAAACTATCATTCATTTTAACCTAAAATTGTAATAGTAAAAAAAGGTTATAGTGAGTCAATCTTAAAAGATAGACATATGCTGTCGCGGACTTTTTTTTAGAACTTTTAAAGAGGAACAATTCCACCATACACAATATTTGCGTAAATTATAGCGTTTTCGCAGCGCACGCAACGGAAGCTCTCAAAAACGAAATATTTTTCCCGTTTTTGCAACATTTTTCATTTATGCTCAGCTCCTTTTGGTTGTAGCGTGATGTTATATAGCCTAAAGCCTCCCTCGATAAATGGACTATCCAACACAAAAAGACTTTTTCTATTCCAACCAGTAGTCCCTGAGTTTACCGCGTTCAAACAAACAAACAAACAAACAAACAAACTCTTCAGCTTTATAATATTAGTATAGATGTTTGTTTTGCGCATTTTATTTACTTTAATAATAGTATTCATTTGATACACAGTTTCGAATTTGATTATTTTAGGCAACAGGAGCAATACGCGTGTTTTCAGTTGATAAATGCTAGTTTTTGCCCTAGTACCTAAAGTACCATCTTGTTAATTTAAAAAAGCCTATAATAACCCCTTCGTCTCTTAGAGATTCAATTGGGCGTAGCCCACCACACGGGCACAATGCCGTTTGTAGTTCTGTTTCGTCAAGGTTTTCTTATACAGCTTCATCGTAATACAGCTGTCATACATAACACAAAATGCATATTATCTATAAGATAACATACCTGCGTACCTTTAAAGAAATCCCAAAATTCACACAAAGTCAACCTCAGAGCCCAACGACTGAACCAATAAAACGGGCCCAGCAATGTAATAAATTCCGTATCTTTTGACTTACATACTGTTTATACAATAGAACGGTAACGCGGGTATCGGCGGGACGGACAACGGTCCGCACTGATTTATGATTGCATATATCGACGATCGTGTGTTTATGTCCCTACTGGCTTATTCTAATGTAAGCGACGGAGTTAGAGGCTGGGTATGTAATGTTATACGCAGGAAAACATATATTTTTTAAAAATTAGGTTTGTTATGTTGGTATTTCTTAGAAGTAGTTACAACCTATTACATTGTTGTATTGCCAAAACTAGGTCAGAGCTATGATTTCGAAATCTAAGATATTTTTTTTGTATATAGTCTTCAACAATCACTGAAGTAGTAAAATCGAGAACATTGACTTAGTAGGTAGTTTTTTCTTCTACTTCAAATAACAATGAACCAAATTACTTACTTTACGACCGGAGCTTTATTTGATAACATTGTCGGTTCAAATTAAAGTAGGGTTAACAGTACAGGACGACCGCACTTATTGCGGTCTGTGTTCATTATCGTTGCGGTCGATTCACCATCTGTTATTACTTTTATGTTGGCTGTATCTACTACTTTATACCGCATGAATGAATAGGTTTAATGCGAAGTGTTTTTGTTGTTGTTTTAGTAACAAAGTTAAGGTTTAGGGTTTAACGATTGCGTATAGAGATTCGGAAGGCATGATTAGGAGTTCATATTTATGACGGTTCTAAATACGTACATTCTTTATTTAAATATTTTTAAACGTATGTATAATAATAGCTACACATATTAGGGAGACACTCATAGCGCAATAATTTATACTTAAAAGGTTTCACTTCTTGATATCACAAGAATAAAAAAATAAAATAAAAAACCGTCGAATTGATAACCTTCTCCTTTCTGAAGACGGTTATTATTAAAAGACCTCAATTAATCTGAAAGCTAAAACTCTCTTCAATAACTTCGATCTATACATTATCTGAAAATCCTCGCGTGTAAAATACCACACAAAATCCTCGCGACTCCCAACCAATCAGTCGTGAGAGATCGCTCTATTTCCTCCAAGTGCATCAATTCACCGTCGTAATACGTTCACGCTCGTCTCGTATTACCCGTATGTCATAATGGAGCTCCGAACTGATTGGGCGAATTTCTATAGCGCGCAAAAAATGACGATAAATCGCGATCAATTTATTTTACGTCGATTCGGAGATTTACCCCTAAACGCTATTGTAGCATGAACAATGGTAGCTTTTGGTAGTGACGTAAATGGATAAAGCTAAAATTTTGATGTTGCCATTTATTAATATTAGAAGACTATACGAGATAAAATATTAGGTATGTACAGAATTTAAGTGAAAAGAATGGTGTAACAATCCATCGCTTCATCATGATTGGTAGATCCTTTGTTTCACGATTGGGTACCTCCGGAGAAAAGGCAAAATATAATTTTATTGAACCACTATAGTATTATCACTACAATGATAAAATTTGTGTACACAACCATCCATTAAACATCTACCTACTGTATGCTGTTGAAAAAAATATTAATGTAAAAGTGTAGTATCAGTCGGGATCAATAGATTCGATCCAATAACCTGTGAGAGAGTGGGCTATTTCCCGTGCTTCCATTCAATGGGCAAATAGATTCATGCTCGTTCCATTACGCCCAATGTGTAAAGCAGAATTGTATCTTAGGTATTCGAATTTGTTTACGTTTTTATTTTGGCTTCGTTCACATAAACGCCCAATTTAGAGCTTATCAGAATAAGATCCTCGATTATATAAACCTGTAGTTTTATTGTTTTTGTCATTCGTTTTAAAACAGCTCTCTCAGTTCACGAAAATAAAGAGTCGCAAATAAGTTACTCTTGTACTTCCATTAAAAATACTTTGAGTTCACTATAATGGAATATTGGAAGAATAAAGTGGCCATTGTTACGGGCGCTGCACATGGAATAGGTGCTCAAATAGCTGAGGATCTGGCGAAGATTGGAATGACTGTTATTGGCTTCGAACCCACTGAAGACAGACTAGATGAAATGTTGAACAAAATGAATGATTGGGGCAAGTTTGAAGGGCAACTAATACCATGCAAATGTGACGTTTCTAAACATGAAGATCTCAAGAATGCTTTTGAAGGTTTAGTAGCAGCATATGGAGGAGTTGATGTACTGATAAATAATGCAGCTATAGGTAAAGAAGGTTTAATATGTACAGGCAGTATTGAGGATATGAAAACTATCGTAGACACGAATATTTATGGATTGATAACTTGTACACGATATGCGATTGAGTCCATGGTAAAGAAGAATATTGCGGGACAAATCATAAATATCAACAGTATTTGTGGACACTACATGCCACCTTTTGCTGAGCCAAAGATCAATATGTATATTGCGTCGAAAAGAACTATGACAGTTTTAAACACTCTATTGAAAAACGAGTTTAAAGGGCTTAATCGCAAAATCAAGGTTACGAGCATATCACCTGGGATCGTACGCACAGGAATATTTAAAACAGCTGGAATTCATTTCCTTAATGAAGAATTTTTCGAAAACAACCCACATTTGACAACAAAGGATGTTTCTAATGTAGTTCTTATGATTTTGGCGGCTCCTCGCAGCATTCAAGTTAATGAAGTTATTTTTCATGCACTGCATGAAATCTATTAACTCAATTATTCCAATTGATTATGACTGGTTTTTATTAGATTGCATTATTGATCGAAAAATAAAGGTTTAAAAAAATGTATTTATTTTTCCGTTTTTACCTGCCCTAAGTTACGAGTACATACATGATATCGTCAGGAGTTCGGGAGACGGATGAATGAGAGACACACAGAACAGAGAAGAGACAGTGCCAGTAGAAAGGGGGGCCTATACTCAACAGTAGGTGATTCCGGGCTGAAATGATCATAATGAAGTCACATACCCATCACATTTCAAAATAAATAAATTTGTAAGACCTGTTTAGATTAGTGGCACAATGAATTTTATTATTTTACAATAATATTGTAAAATCATCAAAGAATAAGAAGTAGTATTAGCATTAAAACAGAAAAAAGACTGCTCAATCTCAAAACACTACTTAACCTGAGAAAAAAAATTCAAAACACAACCATCCCAATAAAAATGCACTGTAGTCGGATTTGCAACAATTCGAACAGCATACTAGCAGTCTTCGATGGGTCAATATTATAGTAATAACTATGTAGTTTTCGCTAAAATAAAATACTTTCATTCTCTTTAATATTGACTAGCAACATAATACGTTTACAAAAAACTGGAGGATAACATTTCAATGTTTTTTTCATCACACATTAAATTCTCGTTACGTTATCAAAACAACCAATCTGCCTAATGCGCATTTGTTCCCAGTGATAATATATTAAATGTCCCACTTACAGAGGAAACTTATGTTTTATAAAGGACGGTAAGAATATTCGGAGTAGTATTTGAGATTAAGAAATTTGTCTTACATTTTAATACAGTATGTTAGTTTAGACGAGGGACAAATTGAAACCCGCAATAAATGCTTACATGATAGGTAGGTACGGCTAATAAAAATACGAACAAAATGGAAACACTGATAAATAACCATACCAAATATTTATACGAGAATTTAACACTGAATTCTTTTCCTCAATAAGTCCCTAGTTTAACCTAACATACTGAATACATGTTAATTAGTGGATTAGTATTATTGTTTCAAACGAATGTTGGAACAATCATATTATTAACCTATTATTTGAATTCAATTCTATCAGTTCAATTATATCAATTCAATTACTTATACCAATTTAACTATATCCAATCAATCCATTTCTATCAATTCAATTATATTTAAAAACTTTGCATGTCATTATATTCTGATTGGGTATGCTAAGCTACTTGTACCTACTACTACTGTAAGAACTTTTGTAACCATATTTATTTGCAAATAAATGTTTGACTTTGACTGTAAGTGATTGACTTTTTTGTGATTTCTTTGCATTTTTGTCTTTTCAATTGTGGTGAATACAACAGATCAAGCTGATTTCTTTATTGTTTTGACCACTGGTTGATATAATATGATATTATGTACCTAAGTTTATATGAATCTGTAAGTAACATCTAGTTTCAAAAGAACACTGCCAGTTGCAGCTACATTTTTTTGACGCTGAAAATGAAGTTCGTTGGTTTCCCATACATTCAGACAATACGTTCATGCTAATGGAGTGAATACAAAGATTCGTGGTGCACATCCATCCAAAGGCATATCACTAAGCGATGAAAACAGAACGTGCGCAATCTCTAAAACTTATCATAGTATTAACATAGCTACACTTATTGCTGTACAAAATCGCATCTTGGATTATTACATTACATTTCTTTTTTATTTGGTACTAATAATGCAAACTCTGCTTGACCGTGACCTTGTAAAGCCCGGACTTGAACCATTACACGTAGCTTTGTGTTATTTATTTTATCACCACATTTCCTAAGATAAGAAGAAAAACATTGTAACCGACATTTCCATGAATCGATAACACTTAAATACACGTGTTATATTTAATATTCCGATAATCGTCTTTAGTAAAGTTATTTTATTTTGTGGACGTGAAATATTATTCGAGTAGCTTGAATTTAATTTTTTCGGTCCATTTCTTATTCTTTCTTTCTTATTCATTCTTTCATTCTTATTGTTTGTCACAATGATATAAATTTTGACAAAGTGTAAAAGTGTGTTTTTAATATGACCTACATTTTCAATTGGGTTTATTTAATAATAATTATCACAATACTAATTTATTTTTGAACTAAACTACAAGAATATAAAGGAATATCCGGAAAGACTGGAATACGACCTCAACATGGTTAGGAAAAGGCTAGGCAAATGATGTTTTTTTTTTATTTTAGATTTGTGTGTGCTGAATTTTTGGTTGATAATCCAATTTGTGTTATTAAAGTAAGCATAATTATGTAGTAGTTTTACATTTTTACAGTAAATGTGTAGTCTTTTTCAAATGACTCATGAATCAGACCTATGATTGCAGAACTAATATTTCGGTTCTGATCTTAGAAATTAGTTCGTGCAAGGACTCATACAAGCGCAAGTCTTTACAACCAGTCTTACCAAGGGCTCGCTCCATGTAACATACTGGTATTCTAGTCTAACCTAGGTTAACATGGGTTAGACTGGAAGTCCGACCCCAACATAGTTGAGCAAAAGCTAGGCAGATGTCGATGAGAAGCACATGTCGTTCCTACTAAGGTCTTAATCAGTGTCACTTAGTCGTAGGTAGAGTACAATATTTAACAGGTGTTCATTAAACTCTACATTTACTGTGGGATAGTGGGCTTGTTAGCACGTCCAGTGTCAACAAGGTCTTAACCGCGGTTAACGATGTTGCCCTGGCATACGGACACTAATGCTTTATAGTTAACAAGGTAGGTACTGAAAATAATATAATTTTGTTTAAATTATGTATTCATAGAGCTTGTGTTTGAAATGTATTTTAACGAGTTTTCTTCAATCTTTGGCTTGTTGATGTTGTTAGAGAGAGCTTTCAATCTTATTGTAGAAGTAGTGTGGTAGATTGCTGATTATTCATTTCTCTAATCTTGACTAAATTAATATCTATTCTATACCTACCTGCCTGCTTGCAGGTGCTTCAAACGAGGCACGGTTGGAATTTATTGTAATTAAGACCAAATGGCTGGTCTGCAATCATCATTAAACCTCATTTAAAACTACAAAGAGCACGGCTAACAAGAGTCGTAATGGGAATGGGCGAGGAGAAGCAATTAAACAGGTCCAGACAAGTTTTGACCCGTCCTTGCGGTGGGTCCCTTCGCGCCTCGGATATAATCAGTGTTGAACTATGTACCATAACCTGAACTTGTCTACGAAACACTAATTAACGGTGAACTACGAATTGTAGAAATTCACGGGCTGCTGCAAATGTCCACTTGTGTTAGATTAGGTGATTGCAGTACAAAGTTATGTGGCTAACTTTCATCGAAGTTGTCAGTGTGTCTTTATTGTTCCTGGGTTTTAGGGATTCCTAGTAATGTGTGTTAATACTTGTCATAGTAAAAGTTAATTTTATAAATTACTCAAGGATTATCTACTTTTCATTTTGACTGGCCTGTTGGTCTAGTGGTTAGTGACCCTAACTGCTATGCCGGAGGTCGTGGGTTCGATTCCCACCCAGGACAAATGTTTGTGTGATGAGCACGATCATTTGTTCTGTGTCTGGGTGTAATTTATCTATAATATGTATGTATTTAGAAATATATAAGTATGTTTATCAGTTGTCTAGTACCCAAAACACAAGCTCTGCTTAGCTTGGGACTAGATGGCGTTGTGTGATAGTTGTGGAATATTATTATTATTATTATTATTATTTGTACGACCGCTCCTTGGCTATAACAGAGTCGCAATAAAGCCTAATTCTTACCCTAATAAGTGAATTAAATAATAAACCGTGTGTTAATTAAAGTGTTGTTAAATTTAGTTAAATCCCGTAGACAGTTATACGCTGTAGCAACTGCTACGACTCGTAGCAGTCGCGCTAAATTCGTAGCCTACGAGTTTTTCAACTCTCGTAGCCCAAGAGTTACGGCGTAGTACCCGCTACGTATTTTAAATACGTACCGACGAAATTGATGACATTCAAAATATTAGAAATTTCTAAAATCTTCAGATCAATTTGTTCAGTTTTATTCTATAACACTACTTCTCTAAGTATGTACTGTCGTTTTCGTATCAAAACCTACCTACTAATGGAACTCAATCCAATACACATACAATGGTACCGTCAAAATACAATTACCATTAATCAGATAAAAGCAATGTATGATAGATAATTAAACATACAATTGAATGTTATAATAATATGATTACCCGTGAGAATCGTCAGCAATACGAAATAATATCCATTAATCCGAGCAAATAGTTTTCAATGTTTGTTAAATTATAACAGAAAATGGATTCCGTGACATACGATGTTGAAGCTTTATATTGTATGTTTGTTTTGCGCATTTTATTTACTTTAATAATAGTATTCATTTGATACACAGTTTCGAATTTGATTATTTTAGGCAACAGGAGCGATACGCGTGTTTTCAGTTGATAAATGCTAGTTATTGCCCTAGTACCTAAAGTACTATCTTGTTAATTTAAAAAAGCCTATAATAATCCCTTCGTCTCTTAGAGATTCAATTGGCCGTAGCCCACCACACGGGCACAATGCCGTTTGTAGTTCTATTTCGTCAAGGTTTTCTTATACAGCTTCATCGTAATACAGCTGTCATACATAACACAAAATGCATATTATCTATAAGATAACATACCTGCGTACCTTTAAAGAAATCCCAAAATTCACACAAAGTCAACCTCAGAGCCCAACGACTGAACCAATAAAACGGGCCCAGCAATGTAATAAATTCCGTATCTTTTGACTTACATACTGTTTATACAATAGAACGGTAACGCGGGTATCGGCGGGACGGACAACGGTCCGCACTGATTTATGATTGCATATATCGACGATCGTGTGTTTATGTCCCTACTGGCTTATTCTAATGTAAGCGACGGAGTTAGAGGCTGGGTATGTAATGTTATACGCAGGAAAACATATATTTTTTAAAAATTAGGTTTGTTATGTTGGTATTTCTTATAAGTAGTTACAACCTATTACATTGTTGTATTGCCAAAACTAGGTCAGAGCTATGATTTCGAAATCTAAGATATTTTTTTTGTATATAGTCTTCAACAATCACTGAAGTAGTAAAATCGAGAACATTGACTTAGTAGGTAGTTTTTTCTTCTACTTCAAATAACAATGAACCAAATTACTTACTTTACGACCGGAGCTTTATTTGATAACATTGTCGGTTCAAATTAAAGTAGGGTTAACAGTACAGGACGACCGCACTTATTGCGGTCTGTGTTCATTATCGTTGCGGTCGATTCACCATCTGTTATTACTTTTATGTTGGCTGTATCTACTACTTTATACCGCATGAATGAATAGGTTTAATGCGAAGTGTTTTTGTTGTTGTTTTAGTAACAAAATTAAGGTTTAGGGTTTAACGATTGCGGATAAAGATTCGGAAGGTATGATTAGGAGTTCATATTTATGAGGGTTCTAAATACGTACCTACTTTATTTAAATATTCTTAAACTTATGAATAATAATAGCTACACATATAAGGGAGACACTCACAGAGCAATAATTTATACTTAAAATGTTTCACTTCTTGATATCACGAGAATAAAAAAAAACCCTCGAATTGATAACGTCCTCCTTTTTAAAGTCAGTTATTAATAAAAGACCTCAATTAATCTGAAAGCTAAAACTCTCTTCAATAACTTCCATCTACACGTTATCTGAAAATCCTCGCGTGTAAAATACCACACAAAATCCTCGCGACTTCCAACCAATCAGTCGTGAGAGATCGCTCTATTTCCTCCAAGTGCATCAATTCACCGTCGTAATACGTTCACGCTCGTCCCGTATTACCCGTATGTCATAATGGAGCTCCGAACTGATTGGGCGAATTTCTATAGCGCGCAAAAAATGACGATAAATCGCGATCAATTTATTTTACGTCGATTCGGAGATTTACCCCTAAACGCTATTGTAGCATGAACAATGGTAGCTTTTGGTAGTGACGTAAATGGATAAAGCTAAAATTTTGATGTTGCCATTTATTAATATTAGAAGACTATACGAGATAAAATATTAGGTATGTACAGAATTTAAGTGAAAAGAATGGTGTAACAATCCATCGCTTCGTCATGATTGGTAGATCCTTTGTTTCACGATTGGGTTCCTCCTGAGAAAAGGTAAAATATAATTTTATTGAACCACTATAGTATTATCACTACAATGATAAATGTGTAAACAACCATCTATTAAACATCTACTGTATGCTGTTGAAAAAAATATTAATGTAAAAGTGTAGTATCAGTCGGGATCAATAGATTCGATCCAATAACCTGTGAGAGAGTAGGCTATTTCCCGTGCTTCCATTCAATGGGCAAATAGATTCATGCTCGTTCCATTACACCCAATGTGTAAAGCAGAATTGTATCTTAGGTATTCAAATTTTTTTACGTTTTTATTTTGGCTTCGTTCACATAAACGCCCAATTTAGAGCTTATCAGAATATGATCCTCGATTATATAAACCTGTAGTTTTATTGTTTTTGTCATTCGTTTTAAAACAGCTCTCTCAGTTCACGAAAATAAAGAGTCGCAAATAAGTTACTTCCATTGAAAATACTTTGAGTTCAATATAATGGAATATTGGAAGAATAAAGTGGCCATTGTTACGGGCGCTGCACATGGAATAGGTGCTCAAATAGCTGAGGATCTGGCGAAGATTGGAATGACTGTTATTGGCTTCGAACCCACTGAAGACAGACTAGATGAAATGTTGAACAAAATGAATGATTGGGGCAAGTTTGAAGGGCAACTAATACCATGCAAATGTGACGTTTCTAAACATGAAGATCTCAAGAATGCTTTTGAAGGTTTAGTAGCAGCATATGGAGGAGTTGATGTACTGATAAATAATGCAGCTATAGGTAAAGAAGGTTTAATATGTACAGGCAGTATTGAGGATATGAAAACTATCGTAGACACGAATATTTATGGATTGATAACTTGTACACGATATGCGATTGAGTCCATGGTAAAGAAGAATATTGCGGGACAAATCATAAATATCAACAGTATTTGTGGACACTACATGCCACCTTTTGCTGAGCCAAAGATCAATATGTATATTGCGTCGAAAAGAACTATGACAGTTTTAAACACTCTATTGAAAAACGAGTTTAAAGGGCTTAATCGGAAAATCAAGGTTACGAGCATATCACCTGGGATCGTACGCACAGGAATATTTAAAACAGCTGGAATTCATTTCCTTAATGAAGAATTTTTCGAAAACAACCCACATTTGACAACAAAGGATGTTTCTAATGTAGTTCTTATGATTTTGGCGGCTCCTCGCAGCATTCAAGTTAATGAAGTTATTTTTCATGCACTGCATGAAATCTATTAACTCAATTATTCCAATTGATTATGACTGGTTTTTATTAGATTGCATATAGTAGGGGCTCGTTTGTATTATTGATCGAAAAATAAAGTTTTAAAAAAAGTATTTATTTTTCCGTTTTTACCTGCCCTAAGTTACGAGTACATACATGATATCGTCAGGAGCTCGGGAGACGGATGAATAAGAGACCCACAGAACAGAGAAGAGACAGTGCCAGTAGAAAGGGGGGCCTATACTCAACAGTAGGTGATTCCGCGCTAAAATGATCATAATGAAGTTACATACCCATCACATTTCAAAATAAATAAATTTGTAGGACCTGTTTAGATTAGTGGCACAATGTTGCTAATGCAATGTTGTTAATGTTGTAATGTTGTGTTGTATTGTAAAACCATCAAAGAATTAGAAGTAGTATTAGCATTAAAACAGAAAAAAGACTGCTCAATCTCAAAACACTACTTAACCTGAGAAAAAAAAATTCAAAACACAACCATCCCAATAAAAATGCACTGTAGTCGGATTTGCAACAATTCGAACAGCATACTAGCAGTCTTCGATGGGTCAATATTATAGTAATAACTATGTAGTTTTCGCTAAAATAAAATACTTTCATTCTCTTTAATTTTGACTAGCAACATAATACGTTTACAAAAAACTGGAGGATAACATTTCAATGTTTTTTTCATCACACATTAAATTCTCGTTACGTTATCAAAACAACCAATCTGCCTAATGCGCATTTGTTCCCAGTGATAACATATTAAATGTCCCACTTACAGAGGAAACTTATGTTTTATAAAGGACGGTAAGAATATTCGGAGTAGTATTTGAAGTTTGGATATTGGATATAATACTACGAAGATTTTAAATAAAACATGAAGTGTTGGGTTAACAAAGTAGCTGTTATCACAGATTGTGGGGATGAAGTTGGTTTTGCTGTTATGGAGCAGTTAGCTAAAGCAGGGATGATTGTTATTGGTTTTAATAAAAATGAAAATGTACTAGAAAAAGTAACGGTGAAACTTAACCCAGTTGCTGCGAATAAAATTTGTGGAAAGATTGTGTTGTGCAAATGCGACATATCGGATACTAAGCAATTGACTGCAGCATTTGAAAAAATCAAGGACACGTATGAAGGAGTGGATGTACTAATTAACAACGCTCAGTGCAATATCGACTGTACAGTAAGCACGGGAGATTTAAAAGATTTTAAGGAAATTATTGATGTCAATATTAATGCTTTGGTTGCCTGTATAAGGCTAGCAGCTGGATCCATGATTGAAAAAAAAACAAGAGGTCATATAATATGTATGAATGACTTAAATTCATATCAAATACCAACGGAGTCAAAGAAAACTGTATACATAGCTGCTAAAGCTGCTATTACTTCTGTAAATGAAATTTTGCGGCACGAATTTCGTTTCTTGATGGCTAATATAAAAGTGACGAATATAGCATGTGGTAAGATAGAAGGATCAGCAGAATCAGTCAATACTGATGCTCCAGGACTTCGAGTTAAAGATATAGCCAAGCTAGTGAAACTAATATTGAACACACCTGAACAGCTTCAAGTGCACGAGGTTTTATTAGATTCCGTTGTTGAATAAGTGAAAGGCGCAGTGAAATAGTGATATGAGTTAGTATAGAACGTAGTGGTCGATTAGAATTTTGCACAGTGATTGTCGAATTTTTGTAAATGTTGAAGTAGCCAGTTACTATATAGATATATATATATATATATATATATATATAGATGAAGAGCAGTAGTGGGCCAGTGGTGACGGCCCTGACTTATGAACAGTAAATCGTGGGTTCGAATCCAGGCAGGCGCATTACTTTGTGTAATTTATTTCATCACCACTGCTCTCTAAACGGTGAAGGAAAACATTGTCAGGAAACCGGCATGTCCTAGAACCAAAAGAATCGAAGACATGTGACATCTACCAACCCGCACTAAGCCCGCGTGGTGGATTATAGCCCATCCCTCTCCTAGAGAGGAGGCCTGAGTCCCTGCAGTGGGAACATTATAGGCTGATGATGATGAAGTAGCAAGTAGAAAGTTAAGGGAGATTAAGAAACTTGTCTTACATTTTAATACAGTATGTTAGTTTAAACGAGGGACAAATTGAAACCCGCAATAGGGCATGCTTACATGATAGGTAGGTGTACGGCTAATAAAAATACGAACAAAATGGAAACACTGATAAATAACCGTACCAAATATTTATACGAGAATTTAATACTGAATTCTTTTCCTCAATAAGTCCCTAGTTTAACCTAACATACTGAATACATGTTAATTAGTGGATTAGTATTATTGTTTCAAACGAATGTTGGAACAATCATATTATTAACCTATTATTTGAATTCAATTCTATCAGTTCAATTATTTCAATTCAATTACTTATACCAATTTAACGATATCCAATCAATCCATTTATATCAATTCAATTATGTTTAAAAAAATTGCATGTCATTATATTCTGATTGGGTATGCTAAGCTACTTGTACCTCCTACTACTGTAAGAACGTTTGTAACCATATTTGACTTTGACTTTATATGATTGACTTTTTTGTGATTTCTTTGCTTTTTTGTCTTTTCAATTGTGGTGAATACAGCAGATCAAGCTGATTTCTTTATTGTTTTGACCACTGGTTGATATAATATGATATTATGTACCTAAGTTTATATGAATCTGTAAGTAACATCTAGTTTCAAAAGAACACTGCCAGTTGCAGCTACATTTTTTTGACGCTGAAAATGTAGTTCGTTGGTTCCCCATAAATTCAGACAATACGTTCATGCTAATGGAGTGAATACAAAGATTCGTGGTGCACATCCATCCAAAGGCAATGTAGAAAGCACGCATTATCTTAATTAAATGGATAAAGCATTACCACTCACTTATTTCAGTACTTACTGTTTTGCAGAAGCATTTGCAAATTATCACTGACTTGGCAACCTCATTTCATTCCGTGATGCGCTTTGTTTTACCCGGTAGATGCGGTTTATGTGTGTTAATCAAATCTGTGCCATTAAACCCTGGTTTTGTAAACATACAGCAGAGCAGACGTTACAGTTTTGTTTTCTGGTATAACCAGTACCTTTCTTGTTCAGTCGGGAACCAAATATGAAACAAAAAATAGGTACTGAATAAATTCTTGCTTACTTTTAGAATATTAAATTTTGTAACGTAACACTATGTACTATTTTTCCTTTCCCTTCTTTGCCCCGTGTGTTCCAATCAATAAGGTTTACAGTTCTGTTTTGTTATTCTTACATTTTATCAAACTTTTTTAGCCTCTAAGTTAAGAAAGTTGATTGACCTTATTATAACAAACAAAGTTAAGTATGTGATATAATCTCAGAAAGCTCAGAAGTCCAAACTCAAGGTTTGCATCAAAATAGCCAATCGAATTCGTAACACCATAATACGCTTCAAGACAGGGAGAGCAGGAAAAAAATGGGGGAAGTCTTTGCCCAGCAGTGGGACACAATAGGCTAATTAAAAAAAAAATCAAATGAGGTTAATTCTGTAAGATCGGTGATTTATGGTTCCGTATTTAAGAAACCAAAAAGAGTCGAATACTTAAACCAAACGGAAAACGTCACTGTCATTCTACTAGTGAATCCAAAGTTAACTAACAATTCTTCTCAAATAAAAGTTTAAAAATACAATTTAAGCGATGCTTAATGTTTCGAAGAAGACAAGTGAGCTGTATGAAGACCCACTAAGAATACCGTCAACAGGGCAAAACTATCATCATGTTCGAGGTGTCAGACACCACCCGACAACACGCCGAAGATCTGTTTCTTTGCTCGTGGAGTCTCACATTAAATGGAGCAACCTTATTTTTTTGCCGTTCGATTCAGTCTTTAGGAAGTTTGTCGTTGTCGTTGTTATATTAATGGCAATTATGGTAAGACTTCATTTTGTTTGATTAATCATTGATCTCGCCTCAAAGGTCAAATGGCTTGACCCGAAGAACAGCTCTACTGTTTGGCATTGCGTGTCATTTGAATGTTGATGAAATTTATCATAATGGTGTGTAAGCGTCGCACAGCGAGAGATTCATCTACTATTTATTTAGCTACCACTGACACGAACAAAATAATTTACCATGGGTACATCACGTGACTTTATGGAATCTACATACAAAACAGGATATCTAACTGACCAGCAAAGCTTTTATGATTATGGACAGATAGAATACATACACGTTATACTTGATTACATTAGGCCATAGGCCTACAGCAGGAATCCCACGCTTCGACACCCTGCTGGTTGGTGAAAGGCACGATTATTGTTTCTGGGTATACATATTAATCTTTATTTGCAGGGTCCCATTCAGTCGGTATATCCATTTATGAACTGCACTGATGTTATGGACCACCACCCGGTTTTGCTTGTCTTTAAGTATTTTTATTGGTATTTCTGTGATTCGTTGTACGCCCTTGACACCTTACTCCATATGGTACATAGGTAATGATCTGAAGGCGCGCTCTCTCAACGGGAGCATTCGCCCGTAATGTAACAGTTCAGATTCGAGCATAAAAATATATATCACTGAGTGATGAAAACAGAACGTGCGCAATCTCTAAAACTTATCATAGTATTAACATAGCTACACTTATTGCTGTACAAAATCGCATCTTGGATTATTACATTACATTTCTTTTTTATTTGGTACTAATAATGCTGATTCTGCTTGACCGTGACCTTGTAAAGCCCGGACTTGAACCATTCCACGTAGCTTTGTGTTATTTATTTTATCACCACATTTCCTAAGATAAGAAGAAAAACATTGTAACCGACATTTCCATGAATCGATAACACTTAAATACACGTGACATCCGTCAACCCGTATTGGGCGCGACTCCCTTTCTCAGAGAGAACGCCTGTGTCCCAGCACTGGGAATGTTATTGACTGTTTATGAAATACTGATGATTGTAATACTGGTTTAGTTGCAGTCGTGCTGCAGCGTGGCTGCTGAGCCTTTTCTGTTTTACGTTTACAGGCAAGTCGTTGACAAGGCAATGCGACGTGAACATTTACCAAAATCAGCGATATGGTTGGTGTGCGATTTAGTAGCTCTGTTTCCGTTTTATCGTTTACTTACGACCGATCCCTGTCAACCAGCCCGGATATGGCCAAACATATTATTATTCAATGAATTTTTAGTGTAAGTTATTTATTTGTTATTAAATATAATTAATTATTGAGTATTAGAAACGAAAGTGTCAACCAAATTTTGTTGCGTGACCTCGCACCATATTGTGACGACTTAGCTGTCAAATTGTCAATTTCCTATTCTCATTTGAAACGGAATATAATTCTGAACACTAACTGCGGTAGGTACTCAGAGATATATAATGATTACTTAAACCGTCACTTAGTAAAGATTTGGACATACTTTTGTAGGTTTTGACAGTTTTGTCAAAACTGTCAAAACCTTTACTAAGTGATGGCCTAAGTAATCATTAAAGCTCTCTGAGTGCGGCAGTAAGTGACTCTAAAAATAACACTGTAATAAATAAATAAAACACTGCAATTCTGCTATCTCGAAAAGCGTATACTGCTACCATTTTGATGTTAATTATAGACTATGATCAATTATTGTTTGCAGCACTTACAGAGTAATTGAATACTTTTCATTGGGATCTTCAGGTTCATATCCGATGCTCCTGTTAGGATATGTAATTGTGATGTGTTTGTGTATCAACTGCATTACCTGTTTCTTCTTATTGGTTACATATCAAGGTTTTTGTGAACATTGCAATGACCTTAACGTTTTTTACGATTGGAGGTCTTTTATCGGGCAAAAGGTAATTTTAGTTAACTTAGTTTCTTTATATTTTAACACATTCTTATATATCTTTAAATAATTCAATCTAAAGAACTAGGTATAAGAAAATACATGAAAAATAGTAGCTCAGCTGTATCGGAACAGAGGTCCAAACTACCGGCGGTCAGGGTTCCAGGGAGAGAAACCTCCTAACAATACGAGCCGTGTCTAGAAGTATCGCTTACTGAATCAAGCCCTTGACCTGCCTAACGAGAGCCTTGGGTGTTGACGAGGCTCTTTAGATTTAAGCCATTGGCTGGAATGACTATCGGCACAATGATAGCTGAATTAACACCTCACTTATTTACAAACTCTCAAGCCAAGTCAAGTTACTTGATTTGCTTAATATATCTATTATTATTGTCTGTCTTTCAACCTGATCTTTGTTGCCTAATACAGTCATAATGTTATGTATGTATTAATCACCCGGTTTGCAATGTTACCATTGTGCAATGTGTATACGTACATATTAATAATTATGTTTTATATTTTCAGTTTAACAACACTGATAAAGGGTATGCAATTTTTGTTTGTGGAACAGCATTTGTGTATTCCTTTGCTACAAATGAAAGATATGAAGAATTGATGCCTTCTGCAATATTAGAATTCATAATGATTTGTATATTAGTAGTGATCGGTTACGTTATGACTAATTTTGTTATGGTACCGAAAGCCATTCATGAATCTATATTAAGATTTCGCAGAATATGTGATGTGTATTCAAGAGTACGTAAAGTCATTCAGGAGACTAAAAGAAGACATCCTGATGATAACTCGGACAAATTGGTTGAAACTTCTTATAAACTACTATGGTATAAGCGCAGTGGTATAGCTAGGAAGCCTTCGTTCGTTAACATTATACCTAGATATTTGAGACTTTTACTCATGCAAGATTTGCTTTGGCCCTTATTTTATCATAGTCTTATATTGAGAAAAACAACTTATCCTTTTCGAAGATGGCTAACTGAATTAACAGGTCTAGCTTACAAGTTGCCTGGTGAGAAATTCTTTTCAGGACCAAATACTACTGGTACTTTATATTATTTGAAATCTGGCATAGTTCAGCTCATTTCCGCTGATGATGGCGTGACACCAATTCTCTCTGTTACAAGTGGAACATTATTTGGAGATATTAGTTTTTATGTGCCTGCATTGAGAAGAAAGGTTACTGCTCGCTGTCTCACATATTGTGAATATTATTATGTTACACGGCAATCAATGATAAGATCGTTACATAAATATCCATTAGATCGAAAAAATATTATGGACCATGTTATGGACAGATTGGAACATGCAAAAATATTATTTTTTAACAAACAACGTATTAGAGGTTTTGATAGAACTGAAGACGAAGGAATAAGTTGCCTTAAGAAACGTTGGTGGAAATTATTTAACATAATTGAAAACTATCCTAAAACAACGGGCACACCGAAAGAAGATTTAAAAGGGAATTTGCCACCTGAAGAAACGTTATACCATTGTTCAAAATATTTAGGACAACTTGTTTTATGTAATAAAACAGAACTGCGGACGAAGTCGATGTTCACTAACTTCAATTTTCCATGGATAATTAATTCGCATTCTAAGTTCGGTCTCGTATGGTATCGAATTATTGCTGTCGATGTGTTTCTTGTTTTGGTTTTGTATCCACAATATTTGATAAAACCTCACATTCCCGCATGGTTCATAGTTTTTACGTTTTGTACCGATATCATATACTCCTTTGATATTTGTGTATCTCTTGTAACTGCTGTGAAAAAACAAGAAAGTATCACAAATACATTTTCTGCAGTTATGTTTGAACGCTTTAAGAGCGTCACGTTTATACTTGATTTACTGTCATCAATTTGGATTGAAGATATAGCTTTGTTTTGTGGGGAATCACAGTATTATTATACTCTACAATTTAGCAGACTAATTAAAATTTATGTCCTTTTTTATGGGGAATATTTGAAATTTGATATTCGAAATGATCCCGTTGTGCATGTTTGTCGTGTAATTGCATTGATTCAATTCGCCTTTTACGTTGTTAGTAGCAACGTAGTGTTCGAAATGGTCTATCATTTTCCCGGATTGACAATGGAATATTTTTTTGGAGAAAGGCTGTGTTCTAAGGCACTTGAAGAAATCTGCAATCCCGTACCTATTGGCGGTGCTCTTATTTCGTGGATATTTTCATGGGTCTCTGATGCTCAAAACCACCCTCAGACTCTGGAAGATTTGTATGTAGCTTGTTTATTAGGATTGATAGGTTTTATTATAATCATTTATTGTAAAGGCAGATATATCTCATATTTATATTTGGTAACAAAGAATAAAACTAAGTATCAAAGTTTTGTGTTGCACCTGAAGGCTTATTATCAACATTATAGAATTCATAATGATTTACTCAAAAGACTGGATAGATATCTTTCATGTCATTGGAAATATTACAAAGGCACGGATGTTCTTGAGCCAAATAGGTTAGATAACGAAGCCAGAGATATATTCTGGAAAGCTCAAGGCAATTTGGCTGAATCCATAATTTCCAATTCAAAGGCGTTTAAACATGTTGATCCTAAGCTTATAAGAGACATGGCTAGAGCAACTTTCCTTTTTATACTGCCACGGAATAGCAAAATATCGACCTTTGGAGTTCAAGAAACACACGTTAATTGGGTTGCTCAGGTGAGACATTATTAATATACCAAGTAAATCTTCCATACCTTGTCGAAATTTCACACATTCGCGCGAAGCTACATCTTTTATTATGCGCACACAGTGGAACTCCCTGACTGCGCCGGTTTTCCCGAGTTCATATTATTAAGTATAACCCCAATCTATTTAAGTCGCGAGTAAATAGGCTTCTTCTGGGTTAGCTCGTTCCATCGTCGACCTCATCTCTGCCCTTTTTTGAGAGGTGGGAAATCATCAAATGACTCCTCCCGCTCCAGTCACAGACGCAGTTACTATTATGACAGGTCGATTTTGCACTAATTAACGCAATTCATGTTACGATCTGTTAAAGTGGCCATTTTAGACCCCCTGGATCGATTTTGACGGGTCTTTTACTGTCAGATAGTTTTCCTTCTTACATGAGCTATCCGCCAGTAAAAAATCCGTTACTTAGGTTAGTTTTATTTAAGAATAAGAGTTGGGTTCCGTGCAAAAAATTAAAACCCATCATCCGATTCGAAAAGGGAAGTCATGTTTCTTTCTTTATAATAATTTCACGCGAATAAAGGTGCACGGGCAGCAGCTAGTATTCAAAAATAAAATGAACTAAAATGAAAATGAGGAAAATTATCTGGCAACATAGGACCTCGCCGGTTGCACTACGGTTGATTTGTGACGTCATAAACAAACAATAATTGACGATCGAACATAATAATACCAAAGACGGTGTTATCACGTTTTAAAAGTTTGTTTGATTTTACGGAAAACGGTACCTAGTAATTTGGGATCAAAAATCATGCAATTTAAAATGATTTTCATGAATATTTTATGTTTCTTACATTATTTGGTAAAATCATTGGTATATATGCCCCTTATCGGACAAGGTTCTATTATTTTTTAAGCATATTGTATGAGTTTTTCAAATAACATGTTACTTTTTAGGGTTACGTAAAATGTGATTATGTCGACGAAACAGGTGAAATGTTTACGGATTATTTAGGACCTGGCTCTGGGCTGTCCATCTGTGAAGTTTTTCTCGGGAAGCCTTCGCTGAGATCATACACAGCAATTACCGAATGCGAGGTTAGTTACTTTTTTGCACTTACACGATGGGAGGAACTAGGCGTAGAGCCTTGTAAATATTAGCAAATAGTTGACGAAAAAAAATATTTTGTAATCAAGTCATCATGTAGTATTAAAAAATATTATGTAGTACGTGACGTGACGAATTATTTATTCATATTACATATATTAAAATTACTATTTTATTGAGTTTGGATAATAATTTAATACAACATTGGACAAAATAGTTATTACATAATTTCTTAGGTGCAGTATACAGAGTGTAAATTAACCCATCACACAGCCTACGCAAAAATTTTTGCTGGGAAACTACTTTTTTTTTGGGTCAAAAATCACATTTTACGGCAAAACTCAATGTAATACTGTTAAAACATTGTGCTAGTGGATGCTTTGAATATTAAACGGGTCATGGAGGTAATTTAAGTAAAGTAAGTACCTGAAAAACTAGTAATTACAAAAACAGCTGTGAAAAATTTAGAACCATGACCCGCAATATCTCCGTAACCCCCTAGGGTTCCCAGGTATGGTCTAGAACAAAAAAAAATATCGCAGTGGTGGGGAGAACAAGTGCTCTTCGTTTGGAACCATTTCTTTTTTTGGCGGGTGAAAAACATCAAATTACTCCTCCCGCTCTGGGCGAAGTGGAAGGGAGTGCCAGACTTTTACTGAATAAAAACCACTCATGTTCCTTCTTAGCCCTTTGTGTCCGGGGCCGCGGTATCTCTTTCGAACAACCCGCAGCCCATATTTCTGGAACCTAATTTCTTCATTTCTACATATAAGGAACGTACCTACGTCAGTTTATTTTCAAGAAATAGGTACGTCAAATTAAAACTCATCCCGTACTTAGTTAAACCCGTACCAACAATAGTAAGACGGAGAATGAACACACATTTATTTTTTTGATTTTTAGATTATGTACATTGAAGAAAAAGATTTTTTTGACATTTACAAGAAATATCCAATGGAATATGTGGTCATGAAAATCTGTGCAGATGAGTATATTGATATGTTCGACGACATCTTCAAGAAAAACATTCAGAATCACAGAGATGTGAGTATCTTTATTAGGTATTTGTTTGGTAGTAGTATTTTTTTTGGTGATGCCTTAAGCGGTGATTGAAAGATTTAAATGGTTAAAATTATTTACGTGGCCATTTTTTCATTCATTGAAAAAATGGTAAATATTTTGCCCAAATCTATGATATTTTAAAGAAATAGTTGAAACTAAATTATTATTATAATACAGTTATTTAAAAAATATATATTGGTTTATTGGTTTTATTTTGTTCATAATCACCGTGTACGACCCTTTCGAATAACAAAACGAATATATTGTACAACTCTGATCCCCAAGATACAGACTAACATCTAGTTTTGGGATCACCGTTCTAATTGCTATGTTTATGTACCTGGTTATTAAAATAAATAATTTAATTTTAATTTAAATAATTTAACTTGCTCGGCATTCTTTAATAGAAAGAGTGGCTGCTTAGAAAGTTGGAATATGGTTCAATAGAAATGTGAAAATTTCACTGGTTTTTTTTATATTTGACGGTTGTCAGTTGAAAACGAATCTCCCTAGGGCTGGAAAGTATTACTTTCAACCCGCTCCTCAGGCAATTTTAGACCTACTTCCGAGTATGAGTAATGCAAAGCATTTTTCACGCATAAAATTATAATAATTTCATTGCTTTCAGTACCTTACTAGACTAAAGGACATAACCGTCGACCACTCTCGATGGCAAAAGCGGCTCAAATCCAGAGTAATTGGTGACGTAGAAGCAAATCGTTCATTACCCGTTGAAGGTTTATTGTGGGGAGAACCAGAATCTTGGTAATTGATTTACTGTTGATTTCTTATATCATCCAACTATGTATTGTGTGTATTATTATATATATATTATATATTTTTTCCAATTTACCTTAACTAATACTTTAGTGATAAAGTTGAAAATTTATTAAAGTTTGACAAACTGTTTGGATTGATGTGGTGAGGTCTGTACAAAAGTAAACTAAGTACCTACAAATTTTTATTACCTATTAAACTTTACATTACAGGTTAATGCAATCCTGGTTGGCATTTAGAGTTATCATTGTATGTGTCTCTATTACATCGGCATGCATTCTAGGTAATTACTTGTATTCCACATTCGTTAGTCACTCATACAGGGACTTCGTATAAAAGTTTGAAATTTTGTTAAGGTGGTATTGGAGCAGCTGTGCGTTGGATATTTATGTTGATCAGCGCGTTCTGTGACTGCGTCGCTCTCATTGACATCATCATGAAGCTATGTGTAAGCCTTAGAATAATACATCACAAAAAACGAGAAGTATGCTTAGTTGGTTTGGTCACGTAAAGAGGATGAGTGAAAGGCGACTTAAAGACAGCATTAACAAGGCAGATGTAAGTGGCAACGCCAGGGGGGCGTCCTAGAAAGAAATACACTTGGTGAGATTCTTCAGAAAGGACAGGTGCGTAGTACTCGCAACCGGGACGTGCATGTATGACCACATTTATGAATGTGGACGAGGCAAAAGGAGTATGTAAGTATTGTACCAGGTTGTATTCTGTGATTTCTGTCTACCCTATGGAAAAAAGACGTAAGTGTATGTGTGTTATGTATGTATGTATCTCAAAATAACTACACTTTAAATTACACAGTTAAAGGGATGAGATTGGTGAACAATCGTTAATCATTTCAGCTCTGCTATTATGATCACCGTGGTTTATATATTACCGACAAAGGAAAATGCCTCATGAACTATTTAACTAAAGGATTTACTTTAGATATCATCGGCACGGCTCCTTGGTGCGCCATCCTAAAATCTCTCTTATACCGAAATATAAGACCTGAAATATCTTTTCTTATAAATACACTATGCAAGTTTGCACATCTGTACATTGTGTTTGCATATTTTGGTTATATTACGGACAGTCCGATGGTGGACTTGACTTATCTTATGGTTTGTATAAAGTTGGTTTTTGTAATAATCTTTACATTATACTTACTTAAATCTTCTGTGTATGTGTTTGTAATTAAACTCCTTCTAAACGACTGGACCGATTTTGTTTTCTTTTGTGTGTATTCAAGTGGATTTGAGAATGGTTTAGATTCATTAAAGAAAGAATTAAAAAACTGTCCACCCGTGCGAAGCCGGGACGTACTACTAGTGTTTTATAAAAACCTACATTGCACAGTAATTAACTAATTATATATTAAGTTACAAGATAAATAATGAGTACAACTGAACAATGAACATTGATCAATCATAGTATACTTTTATTTGATGTGTGCCTACAACATAAACGGTAATATACTTTTGCAGATACTAAAATGGCAAATCGTCAATATTTTAGTAGTGTTAGGAACTAGCCACTACTTGATGGTAAAGTGTGTTCATTTTGAATTCGATGAAATGAAAGAATTGGTCGATATAAGCCTCAGAGACAGATGTTGGATGCCAACGTTTTTTGAATTGCCCAAACAGTTAGACGGCGAACAGCTTCATTTGGTAAGACAGACACAAACTCCCTTTTTTTTAAGTGTGGTAAATCATCAAATGACTCCTCCCGCTCTGGGCGGAGCAGAAGGGAGGGTCAGACTCTTACTGACTAAATCTCATCAATGTTCCTTCTTATACCCTTGGCATTCCAGGGCCGCGGTAACTCTTTCGAACCAATTCCACAACCAGACGTATAGCTCCCTGGCATCACGTTGATTGATTAATTAGTTAAGTACTTTTCTTTTTCTGGAGTGTGGAAAATCATCAAATGACTCCTCCTCCCGCTCTGGGCAGAGCGGTAGGGAGTGTCAGACTTCTACTGACTAAAAACCACCCATGTTCCTTCTAAGCCCTTTGTGTCGAGGCCGCAGTATCTCTCTTTCGAACAACCCTGCCTTGACGGGATTAGCTAGGTACTTATGTAACTACTGAATTGATGCCGAGAGGTGGTAAAAGAAGTGTTGACAGAACGACCGCCATTCCGTTGCGGGATCCAAGACAGTTGAATTGTTTTTTAGTGGTCGTCACTTTTGATTCTGGTTTGCAGGAATTACAGTGGTTTGGAAATAGTGTGGCGGGCTTGTCCTAATAAAAAAAGCCTAACCGCCAGATCCGTAACTACACAGTGCCAAAGGAATCTTATAAGAATTCATAATTTTTTTAGGTCTTGATAAAGTATGAAAATTTTCATATTATTAATTTCAGATCTTTGCTCAAAGTCTCAATCTGGCTGAGAACGGTATGATGAGGATGAGTGTTGGTAAATATAACATTGATCGTTCATTCATGGGAGTTGGAATGGTTCTATTCTTGCTCGGTCTAGTTTTTTGGTAAGTATTAAGTGTATCTGTTACTGTTAAAGCCCGAATTAGTACGGTAAATCCTAAGGTTTTCAGAAAAACCAAAGATTTACCAACTCGTAGTCGTAAATGTCAGAACTATTTTTCAGAATGTAAAGTCCATTTCACGAAAGAAGTCCCGCGGACAATTGTGGAACTAAATTTAACAGATCGGCCATGTTGTCGTTTGTCGATGTTATCAAGGTGCGTTTGTTGTGGTAGATATTTTGTGAGTTTATTATTGGATTAGTGCGTTATAAGGTTTATTTACGATGCCAAAAGTTGTGAAACAACATTATGTCGCGCGACATACAGCGCTGCGTCTGCGGGACTTCTTTCGTGAAATGGACTTTATTCTATTATTTTATTATCAGAACTATTTTTCTAAAGTTTGAATTTTTTACCATTAAGGTTTGAGTACCCTCGATTACTCATGAACTTGTTTATTACATTGTTTAGGTTTATATCCTGTTATACATTAATGCTTCTGGTGCTAAAAGGACGAGGGGACACGGTGTTTCAACATTCAGTTTACCAGCTGGAAAGATTTCTTAAATCGGAACGAGTGGAGGAAGAGGTCATCGAGAAAGTACAGGAACACTTTAGGTATTGCTGGATGAGGTAAGTATACGTAGGTATAGCTACAATCTGTTAATGCATTGACTACACGTATCAACGGCAGTGGCAGGTCACTAACAAGACAAATCAGAAATAGTTCACTTGACTGAAGCACCTCCCGAGCAGGCCGAGTTCACTTCCTTGGCATTTTCTCGCCATCAAGACTACTAAAAAGACTACTGCTATTTCTTCGCCAATCATGACAAATCTGTCTCCATTAGTTAAGGTTATGATAATAAACTAATAATCACAGTTTTTAATGATTACAAAAATATGTTTTGCGTCTTTTTAAAATGTTATTGTGAAGAAAGTGACATTATTTATTTGGTTTGATTTAACAAAAATAAGCATAATTAATATTTTTTACTTTTACTACGACTTTTACAGAACCAAGGGTCTACAATTGCAACAAATATCTAACGCCCGCTTTAATTTGATGTTCCGACAGGATTTGAGTTACTATTTCTTTAAAAAGTAAGTTGATGTTAAGTACACGCTTAAATTATACTTTATTTTTACCCACGACGGAACGGAGAAACTATATGCGTTTCGGGTGAGCGATTGTTTGTTTGTGTGTTTGTGCGCAAACGAATGTGAATGTTTATCTCCAGAACGGTTTAACCGAATTAAATTAAGTTTTCTGTAATGGGTTTGTAATTTATCGGTGATGGTTTTTAGAAAGGTGTTATGGTGCTTATCTACTAGGGGGCCCTACAATAATCATTTTTCGCTTGCAAAATGAGTATCAAATGTTCCCATTAAAATTTATCTTTAAAACGGTTTGACTGTTTCGGATGCGGTTTTCTGTAATAGATTTGCTGTTTTACCGTTTGTATACAGGGTGTAAACGAACCCTGCACGAAGCCGTCAACCAAGCATTTAGTACATCAATTTAAGTATCTCTACCCAAAATTATTGCTGGGAAATGACTTTTTTTCGGGGTCAGAAATCACATTTTATGGTAAAACTCTATGTTGCACTTTTAAAATATTGTGCTAGTGGATGCTTTGCAAACGGGTCATGGAGCTAATTTAAGTAAAGTTATAACCAGAAACACAATTTACAAAAACAGCTGTTAAAAATTTGGAACTTTGACCCCCTATATCTCCGCAACTAGAGGGTTCCCAGGTATGGTCTGGAACAAAAAAATGATCGCAGTGGTGGGGAGAACAAGTGCCTTTCGGTTGCGTTAAGGGTACTTTTACACCCTTTATATAAAGCTGGGTTTTATAATATTGTATCTTTGTGTGTGTAGCTTTGTCGTCTTGTTACTTTACACATACTTATAACTAAACAGGTAGGTACCTATTATAACCAGGCAGTGGGATGGAATCATCAAAACTATCTGGTGGCTTGGGAAACAGCTCTATAAATTATAGTCATTTTTGATGTTATTTCAGATCAAAATTGATTGTAAAACACTAGGGTATCACTTTATTTCTTATCAATTGTTTTTATTGGTAACTCAAAGTTATATTTTCTATTTAGAACTTTATCTGTTTTGGACTCGATAATCGGCGGTGGCGATATGGTGCAAAGACACCTGGCTGGAGCCTCCGAAATGGTGTATTTCCTGCCCGGCTACGATATATTTAGGGAAATGGATATAGTTGAAAATGTATGTATAGTGCATCGTGGCAGAGTGAATCTCTTCAAAGATGGCAAACAAATTATAATTCTAACTAAGGTAAGAGGTGTACATAAGTTGCCCGTCGGGGCTGCGGGTTGTTCGCAAGAGATACCGCGGCCTCGACATGAAGGGCTAAGAAGGAACATGGGTGGTTTTTAGTCAGTAGAAGTCTGACACTCCCTTTTGCTCTGCCCAAGAGCGGGAGGGGTTATTTGATGATTTTCCACCCGCCAAAAAAAAAAAAGGCGTGCATAAGTTATTGGGTTAGTTTAGCTGGGGATAAGTGAATTCTATACTTTTTTGACTTTTGTTGCTGAAGTTGTTATGTACAAGGAGACAGACTGTCAGATTAATATACGATCTGTAAATACCCTTTCATGACCAAAATCTGAATAAACTGCCCAATCTTTACTTCTCAATATAAGTTCACAAATGTTGTCAATATATTCTTGAGTTGTATTTCATTGTCCACTATCGCTAGCTACTTATTTAGGTTTTATTTTACAGGGCGATATATTTGGTCAGCTAGAAGGCGTTAAGTTGCGTCCTGTTAGTGTGACGGCAACAGCTGCTACTCACGTTGACTTGCTATACATTAAGGTTGCAGCGTTCCAGAGTACCATCACTGATGAGGTATAGAGATATGAGTTTCTTGCCCTTCTTCTCCTGAGATCAACGCTGTGTAATGGGCAACTACACACTCACAGTTATTCACAGTACACTCACAGTTATTATGCCTTGTGACTGGGACTGTAGCTTAGTTTATTTAGTATTTGTTAGAATTTTCAAAAGTGCTCGTGGCTTAATAAGAACTGCCACTCGGGTCGATCTTTACGTAAAGCTGTGCTTGCCTAGGGCGGTCTGTGGATGGGTATATATACGACATACTGAGTTTCCTTCGTGCCTCGGAAAGCACGTTAAGCTGTTGGTCCCGGTTGCCATATATAGACCTTTGGCAGTCGTTACAGGTAGTCAGTGACCTGAAATTCTGACATCCAGTCTTACCAAAGAGTATCGTATTACCAAGTATTAACTGGGTTGTAGAGGTCAGATAGGCAGTTGCTCCATGTAAAATACTGGTACTCAGCTGCATCTGGTTAGACTGGAAGCCGACCCCAACATAGTTAGGAAAAGGCTAGGCAGATGATGATTCAAAAGTGCCTGTAACTGGCCTACTGGAAATAAATGCTTTTGATTTTGAAAAGTAAACATTTGTAAATATCCCGTTTTCAGTGTTTATGATAGTAAAAGTGACCATGACAAATAAAAAAAAACCATATTTCAAACATCTCTTTCGTCAGTCAGTCAGTCAAAAAAAAAACTATGCCTCACGATCAAAATTGTATTTAATTTTCAGATTAGGGAAACTATAAAAAGGAGCAGGCAAGCAAAAAACGACTTTATGGCAACTAGAAATATTTACATAGAGAATCCATACGATTCGGTAGAATACCTCTTGCGGGGATGTAAAACTATAAGTTTACCAGTAAGTTTAGCCGAATATAATTTTTCAAAATATTCTTTTTTTTTGCTAGGAAACGACAAAATAGTCTTATATTTCCGAAATAAGACTATTTGGCCGTTACCTAGCAAAAAAAATATATTTTTGAACCGTTTTTGAAGTTCGTTATTTTTAACCCCCGACCAAAAAAGAAGGTTGTTATATTGTACGAGTAAGTTTGACGTGTCTGAGTTCGTTCTTTTTATTGTAGTTACTGAACTAATGGACCGTTTAAGATGCTACTTTTCGTTTGAGAGCTAATGTGATCGAGATGGTTCTTAGCTAAAAATCAGCTCTTTTATACTCTGTTATATCTATGTTGATATAACTAATAATACATCTTAACTTAGCGCCCTCGTTTTACAAAATAAATTACAAGATAAATTTTATTTTTTACTTTTAGAGGTTTTTTTGTGTCATACACTACTTAAATTTTTTAATAATAATGTTTTCAGTGGTGTGTGCATTCGATGGAGGCTCGCAAAAACTCTTGGTATACCTTTTGGCTCTACTTGGCATGGTTGATAGCACCATTCGTTTCATCTTGCTTGGTGCTCATATTCATATTCATGCCTTCTGACTCGAGTTTAAATTCGAGTCGGTTTACTTTGTATTCCGCCATCTACATCACGGATGCTATTGATTTAGCCAACTTTGTCGCTGAATTTTATACAGTAAGTGTGATAACGTTCTTATTTATAATTCCACAGCCTGGAAAGAGTATACAACTCCTTTTTAAATGTCAGTGGCTATCATAGAGTCCATCGATTAACTGTCAAATGGTTCCATTTTGTACCAAACCATAACCATTTGACAGTTAATCGATGGACACTATGATAGCCACTGACATTAATAAAGATACGCAATAGCCCTGCAGATGTGATTACATAATTAACATACGAGTAAATTACTATTTCATAACATTTGTACAGATACGTGTATCTGAGATGTTTGGAGTCATTAAAAATCCTGGCATATGTTCACGTTGATTGAACGATTCTCGCTCGTTGATATTAGTTCGTACAGAGGCGCGTGAAATCAGATGATTTACTTTGTTTATTTTAGTACACATTATCTTCAATGAAGCGTGCGATATAAGATTAAGGTACAATTAAGGGACCGTCGGGGCTGCGGGTTGTTCGAAAGAGATACTGCGGTCTCGACACAAAGGGCTAAGAAGGAACTTGGGTGGTTTTTAGTCAGTAGAAGTCTGACACTCCCTTTTGATCTGCCCAGAGCGGCAATATTTGATGATTTCCCACCCACCAAAAAAAAAAGGGTACAATTAAGGGCCAATACATTCTGCCTACGTAATCCAATGTATGTACTAACATCTAATTTTATATCTTATAGACTGAACTTATTGTGCTAAACAATAAATGTACTACTCGTCGCCTAGGAATGAAGAAATTCACTGATTGGGGTTTATACGTGGATGCATTATCTATACTAATCCCACTGATTGCTTTTATTACCCATAATTGGAAGTATGAACTCGCAAGATTGTTGAGACTGAAGTTCTTAATTGATTTTGATCATCATTTTTGCAGGGGTTTTGAAGTAAGTATAATAATTTGTTACAAAACAAATGTGTTCCTAACTGTCCAACTGCGTCTGCCCTTACTTTTCATATTAAGAATTAATATTATAATAGTACAGTGTATGTTAAAAGATTATGTCCAATTCATGAATTGCGATACCATAAACTCGTAGTTAAGTACCTTTCAATTGTTTCGATTTTATTGACGTAGTCATTTTTGGATAATAAGTAAAAATACAGTGATAAAAATAAAATAAAATGAGGAAACTTAAGACGGAACAGACAAGATGTCAAGTTTTAAGAATTTGTTACGTTTCGGGGAAATGGTGGTTATTTCTAAATTTAATCCAAGTTTCTTGTCTTATTTGGTACTCGTAATGCCATTGGGATACTTTTATGCCCCTGTCAGATCAGGCAGATTTTTTTTAACATAAAAAAAATGTTCCGTTTACAATTTCAGAGCCCAAAAGCTTCTTACATTTTGAAAATTGCCATTATGTTTTTGTTGCTACACCTTTTTACATGTGGATGGATTATAGTTGCATGTCAAGGTTAGTTACAGTTCTCACTTTATGTCTTTTATTTAACCCGATCTTTCGCACTCCTGGGCAAAGGCCTCCCCCCATTCCTTTCACTTTTCTCGTTCTTGTGTCTCTTCTCGCCAGTTAACGAGAAAGCCGCGGGCCGCGGTTCTCCCTAATTTGTTGAATATTTTCTTCTCCGGAGTTCAGTGTACTTATGACCTGTATGTTAATTATTGCGACTAATTAGTTACTATTTTACACAATTAGACCTTTGTTTTAATTTGCTGAAGACCTTGGGCACTGGGTACGTTTAAAATAACCTAAATTTCATTACCTACTAAAGTTCTTGGCGTGTAAACATTTTTACCGTATGATAAGAAGTAAAACTATCGTGGTATGTACATTCAAGTAAGCTCACTAAATGATAGTCTTCTAAATTACTTATTTTTAACATGTTTTGAGTTTGGTTCGTTACAGATGAGAAATTCCCAATTAATATCGCAGATACGAGTCATCTAAACCAGACTATTGACTTCAGTCAATGGATGCAACCAAAAGATAGAAAAGGAGGTAGTAATAATTATCATTTATAATCTCTAAGTATTTCAGCATTTTGATGATCATTGTTTTATTTATGCCGTCTTATAATGAGGAGGGATGAAGCAGATGGTGACAAAAAGAGTTATGAATATTATGAATAGAGGGAGAAGAGGACCAAGAATAAATTGAACTTAAAATAAGGTTATATTAAAATTAATAGAAAGAAAACAGGTTTATCTATGAACTTTTGATCGCGTATACTTTGTGTTTGTGCTCAATCAATCTTGTTCCTAATAAAATAAATACATAATTATTGTATTAGCTTAATATGCTCGCAATACTTTTTTATTTACTTACTTTTTTTATTTATTTTTATCATCAGGTTGTGCGCGCTCCACAAAAATGATCAGTGGTAAAAATGGCGTTGAGAACCCATCCTTTGTGGTCCCCAGATATTGGGTACATGATTATGTAGTAGCAATGACCCATATTATACTTATCTTTACCCATACCACTCTTGAGTCTGTAAGTATCACTGTGTTTTGACATAATTATGAAAACTGCCTCGTTTCTAGTGGTTTTTATATCAGGATTTTTTCAGTAGCAGTTAAGGAGACTAGAATTGTGCCCAGTGAATGGCAATATGCTCCCTTTCTGCTACATGGGACTTAAACATAACTAGCGAATCGTAGGTCTTCTTTTAGGTATACCTGTGCCTTTTTTTTTTTTGGCGGGTGGGATATCATCAAATGACCTCCGGGCCGAGTGGTGGGGAGTGTCAGACTTCTACTGACTAAAATCCACCCATGTTCCTTCTTGGCCCTTTGTGTCGAGGCCGCGGTACTTATCTTTTTCGAACAACCCGCAGCAGTACACCTCTGCCTAACGGGATAAACGGGATTACACGCTTGATGTTATGTTATGTCAGATAGGCAGACGCTCCATGTAAAATACTGGTACTCAGCTGCATCCGGTTAGACTGGAAGCCGACCCTAACATAGTTGGGAAAAGGCTTGGTAGATGATGATGAATTGAAATGTAATTCTAAACGTTTGTTCAGTGAAATGTCTCCGACGTACATTTCGCCCGACGATAGATCAAAACGGCTTCAAACATCCAATTCCATTGAAAAGTCTTCGCCGTTATTAAGTGCCAGTCCAACTGCGAGCCATGACGACTATTACGATTTAGTTTCTCAGGCGTCTGCATATTTAACTAAAATTAACGAACTTGTTAATGACCAAGGTTCCCGCATTAATGTTGCAAATAAATCAGCCATCATGGACATGACTCAGCGCATAACATCAATCGTTTCTTTGTTAGCCATAAAATCATCCTCCAATGAAACGAAATTAGCCAATACGGAACGCGAATTGGATAAAATGAAATCAAATACTAATATCAATACAAGTAACTGTAACAAAGTTTCGTATGCGGATTCCTTAAAACTTCGACTACCTAAAACTAAACCTGCGCCGGTTGTCGACTCGCGCGCACCCGTACCCTGTGTCGTGGCTTACCCCACCGCTGAGCGATTAGCTGATTACACATCCTCCTCTGCTACTAAGCAAGCACTCATGAAGGTGATCAAGCCCAGTGACGACGGGTTTCAAATTGTAGGTGTTAAAAAAACCGCAAAATCTGGCGTGGTATTACGTGTCGCTAATGACAGCCAAATTAAGAAGTTACAATCGGTCGACGCTATTAGGTCCGCCGGCTTGCGACTTGAAAAACCAAAAGGCCGACAGCCTCGTATACTAGTTAAGGACGTGCCATCCTCAATGGAAGACAATGCTTTTTTGCACGCACTATACCGTCAGAATATTCAAGACGAGCTGCCAATAAAAGAGGATGATTTTATTAAATCCACTAAAATTTATCGTCGGCGTTCTTTAGATAACGGTCGCAAGTGGATAGGCGTTGAAATCGAGTCCACCGTGCGTAAACATTTGGTATCCACTAAGGAAAAAATATTTATTGATTGGGCGACTTGCCGGTTCAATGACGACGTTGATATAGTCCGTTGTCTACATTGTCAACAGTTCGGTCACGTTAAGAAATACTGCGTTAACAAGTCACCTACCTGTGCAAATTGCTCCGAAGCACATGAAACAAACAACTGCCCGCATAAGGACAATTTAAATTTTATACCAACTTGCGTGGCGTGTAAACGTTTTAAAAAACCATTTGACCATCGTTGTGGGTCACCAGAGTGTACAACCTACAAAGTTAAGCTCGAACAGTTAATCCTCAACACAAACTACTAAAACAATGGATAGTTTAAACATAGGACAATTAAATCTCCACAACGACAGAGTAGCGACTTCTGAACTGGACAAATTAATTATCGATTACAGCTTAGACATAGTGCTTGTGCAAGAACAATATCAAAACGCGCGCTTACGTCATAAAGTAGTTCAGCTGGATTCAAAATCACGAGCCGGAATTTACGTGGCGCGTTCTTCTAACTTTACAGTAACGTCTTTGCGTAATCTCATGACGCCGCACTGTGCCGTTGCGGAAGTCTCCTCGGCTTTCTATAAAGTTTACGTTGTGAGCTGTTACTTTCAATATTCAGACCCTGTTGGTCCTCACATACATAACCTCCGTCATGTCTTGCGGTCACTCGCGGGCTGTAAAGTTATCGTTGGCGCGGATGTTAACGCATCCTCGTCTCTGTGGTATGGCAAGGTTCGGTCTACGGATTCCGACCGACGTTCTGCTGTTGAAGATTTCATTGCTGAAATGAACCTATCAATTCATAATACCCCAGATGCACCACCTACCTTTTGCAGCCAAATGGGCGAATCTTGTATTGACGTCACACTTTCTAGTGCAGACGTTCGTTTGGATAGGTGGCGTGTCCTACCGGATGCGTCATGTAGCGATCATCGGCTTATCGTGTACGAATTTGTTCCGACGGTTACTCAAGGTCCGTCACATATCATTGGTAACTTTAGGTATAAAAGTAAAGGCGCGAATTGGGAATTCTTTAGCTTGCTTTTTGCGTCAAACACCAAAGACTTCACTCGAGACGGGCTGTCAGCTGAAGAAAGTGCTGAAATTATGTCAGACGCCTTCACTTACTGTGCTGACATCGCCATTGGTCGCGGATCTATGACCAATGTCCGTAGATGTGATTGGTGGTGTGACTACTTAAACGAACAACGTAAAAGTTATCGCCGTGCGCGTAGAAATTTAAATAAGCTTAAAAAACGAAAGGTCACCGGAGACCCACTCACCTCTGCTTTAAATGCGTTTAGAGTTGCCAAGTCCCGCTACAGAGCATCGGTAGAAAAATCTAAAGGTAATTTACTGCGGAAAATAGTAGAAAAATTAGATAAAGAAGGTCCGTGGTCTCCTTTGTATCACGAGTTCAAAGCAAATCGATCAGTTGATCTTGCGTTCGTCGAAAACATTAAAGTAAACAACAAACACACCACCGGTATTGAGGAGACAACCGAAGTTCTATTAAATACTTTGATACCTGATGATTTGCCTGATAATGACAATGCCTACCATCAGCAGATCAGGGCGTGGGCGGCTGCTCCACCTGAATCACCAGCGTCAGACCTTCCATCCATTGACGAATTCATTAAAGTTGTCAGGAAACTTCCACTTAACAAATCGTCAGGTGAAGATAAAATATCTAATCGGATGATAATAGAAGCATGTAAAACAGCGGCCGACGCAATTTTAAGTGTTTACAACCGTTGTATTGCTGAAGGCGTTTTTCCTCGTATATGGCGACGCGGCTTTATACGAATAATTCCGAAAAGTGGCGACAAGCCACCGGACGACCCTAAGTCTTACCGCCCTATAACACTACTACCATCTTTGGGGAAACTCCTGGAGCGTCTTATCGTTCCACGTTTACTACCAGACGGACCGAAATTTCACAACAACCAATTCGGTTTTACCGTGGGAAAATCTACCGTAGATGCGGCACTATCTGTCAGGAAAATTGTCAATACATCCGAACATAAGTATGTAGTTGGGATATTTCTAGATATTTCTGGGGCTTTTGATAACGCATGGTGGCCGATGCTACTCCTTAAACTGAAAATTCGTGGTTGCCCTAAAAACATATACAATCTTGTTTACTCGTATTTCTTAAATGGTTCCGCGAAACTAAAACTCGGACATCATTCTATGTCAAAGTCCCTTACCATGGGATGTCCTCAGGGTTCGGTTATGGGTCCGTATGTATGGAACGTAGGCTTCGATGACTTCCTCGCGATTCCACTTCCATGCGGGTGTTCATTAACCGGTTACGCGGACGACGGCCTGCTGCTCATTCAGTCAAGTACTCGGGCTGGACTCGAAAATTTGGCAGATACTTGCCTAAAATTAATATCCCAGTGGGGCGATCGTAACCGTCTGACCTTTGCACCACACAAAACTTATCAACTTCTTTTAAAAGGTAATCTTAAATCATGGCCTAGTATTAAATTTAATAACGTCCCCGTGAAAAAGAAGGAGTCCGTGTGCTACCTTGGGTTTGTCTTAGAGAGGAATTTTTCATTTATTGAACACATAAAAACCGTCGGTGAAAAAGCTAAAAAAAACTTTTATGCCTTAACGAGAATATCCAAATCTACGTGGGGTTTGTCATTTTTAACTCTAAAGACGATCTATGGGGCTACTTACTTGGGGTGTATGTGCTACGGGGCACCAGTTTGGGCCGATAGGGCCTCCATAGGAGCGGTACGACGTAAATTGCTTCAAAGCCAGCGGTTGGCCTTAATTTTCTTGTGTAAAGCGTATAGGACGGTTAGTACTGAAGCCTTACCGGTTCTGGCAGGGGTACTTCCAGTCGATCTTGAAGTGCAGCGTCGTGCTTCAATGTACTACTGCGCACGAGAGACCGCAGACGCAGACTTTTTAACGCAACGCGACCGTGCTAAAATAGCTAGATTACTTAAGCCACAGGCTGACGTCTGGGAGGAACTTTTGTCGGAATGGCAATGTAGGTGGGATAATTCCATCAAAGGCCGACACCTCCATCAGTTCTTTCCATCCGTTCGTGAGCGGCTGGCCAGGACATGGCTGGAGGTGGATCACTGTGTTGCCCAATTTCTCACAGGTCATGGTAACTTTAAGAGTAAATTATTTTCCTTCAAGCTTGTTGACTCGCCTTTTTGTCAATGTTCTACATCTGACTGCGAATTTGAACAATCTGCACATCACATTTTATGGGAGTGTAGTCTTTGGCAGAATGAACGTAATATTATGTTAAATAGTGTACGGGTTACATCCGGAGTTATTTACTATACGGACCTTGTAGAAACTAGAACAAATTTCCGTGCGTTCAAGCATTTTTGTCATACCTATTATTGGAATCAAATATAACAGCTCACAACTTAGGACCCAGTAATATTAATGACAATCCGTGGTGCTAGGCAACTGGGCCTATCCCAGTTGTATACGTCCCTGTATGCCTATTGGCCTTGTTCTGTTCTGTCTCCTGCTGATATGGAGGGAAGTGGAAATTATGTTTTTCCTACTCCTCCGCTATTCTTTTCTGATTAATTTCGTTGCGGGATCCAAGACAGTTAAATCGTTTCCCTGGGACTTCGTCGAGCTTCATTGTCTCGGCGCTTTTCTTGTGGTCGCCACTGTTGATTCTGGCTAACAGGAGTTACAGTGGTTTGGGAATAGTGTGGCGGGCTTGTCCCAAAAAAAAAAAAAAAAAAAAAAAAAAAAAAAGATGATGATGAACGTAATACACTAACACTGAGCCGGTTATGAGGACTTTTTAGTTCCAAGCTGGATGCGAGATTAATCTGCATACGTGAGCACATGCGAAGGACAAGACAGCAAAGCTTTTATTAACATAGTCTTGAGAAGAAGTCTATAAATAAATACTTCTAACAATACGATCTTTTTTAGGTAATTGCAGTGTCAATCGAACAGATCTATTACCAAGTGTTCATCACTTACTTTATGTATCTTCTGGACATGTGGATCATGGCTGTGGCGATCAACTTGGCTATGAATAAGTACCGAGTTTATTACCAGTACGAGTATAATGTACAATCTATGCTGCATTATTGGAAAGACAATGGCATATGTCAATCTCTTACCACACTTGTTAAAAGCTACACCGATCACGTGTGGAATAGGCAAAAAGGTACAGTTTAGGTGGACAAAGTATGCGTTTCAGTAATCTTCGTGTTTCCAAACTAATATAAACGTTGCGCCGCCGGGTAGAGGTGGTAAATCTTCTGAATTTTGTGCTTCTGCGCTTTGTAAAGTGCACATAAGATTCAGCATTTTTATAAATCTTTTTCTTCTGACGTATGGGTTAACTACTCGGTTGCAGGATCAGAATCAGAATCATTTATTTGCCAATAATGTAGGTGTACAGATATGATGGTATTTTGATGAGCGTCCCGATACATTTTGCCTTACGGCATGCAAAACAAAATATTTTTTTTTGGATTTGCATACATAAGTATGTACTTTTTGACTGTAACAGCTTCATATTATCTTATCTCCATCTTAACATCATGTCGTATTTCCGAAGATAAACGATGATTGCCGAAAAGCATACTTTGGATGATAACTGTTAAAATTAACGAATTTTTTTAATGAACATTTACAAGTACAGTATAGGTATAATAGTAGACAAGTAGAGACTCACGTAAATTATTTATTTTTGTTTTTATAATTTCCAGAGTTCCGTAAATACTAAGACAATTAATTTAAAAAATTCTCTGCAGGGGATTGGCTTCCCGAAGTAGTGTACAAAGGACCCCCTTGTTTACGCCAGGACCTATTTACCGCATTATACGTACATCATTTGGAGGCTTCGCCGACGTTTCGCCAACTTCCTGATTATTTCAAAAGGCAATTGTGTGCAAGATTTTCCAGAGTGGTCATATTTCCAGGTTATTTCAATTCCTATACCAATACGATTTATTAGTATGTGTGTTATGCGAGCAAGATTACCGCTCTCTGAATAAGTTCCAAGTTTTCGTTCATTAGACGTAGGATATCATTATAGAAACAGTATTTATAACGATATCCTGCTTCTGAAGCTCTTGCCTATTCACTCCAATGGTCAGCGTATCTTTTTGAATGTCAGTGGCTATCATAGTGTCCATCGATTAACTGTCAAATGGTGATGGTTTGGTACAAAATGGAACCATTTGACAGTTAAGCGATGGACACTATGATAGCCACTGACATTTAAAAAGATACGCAATAGCCCTGCAGATGATCTTGAATGCTGTCTATGGCGCAAGTGGTGCACTAATTATTTCAATGCGTAAATAACTACTAGAGATATTGGGTTTATCCGGCTCGAATGACTAAAGTCGATCTATACAATTTCTAGGCAAATGCATAGTTCGAGAAGGAGATATATTCAACACTACTTACTTTATTCATGAAGGTGAAGTTGAAAAGTGGTTTACTGATTCATCGTAAGTAATTCGTTCGTATTTCTGAACCCCTTATCTCAATTCTGATCCTCTAAACATACCAGCATTCACTCCTCAGTCCTTCTATTATTTCTTTCGTCGTCCTCAACTTTTGTAACTATGCACTCATTGCACACTTTAAGTGTTTGTTTGTTAAGTGAGAGAAGGTGGTGGGGTGAGCGGGAGATTTTTTAAAGTATTGACCTACAATTGCACAAGATCGCGAAAAGTAAACCGTTGTCTGCAGTGTAACAATATAGGCTTATAATATGTAGTTATATTGCAAGTGTTTGTTACATAGTTTTGAGTGTTCTAGACTTACCTAAAATTACTTATTTTTCAGTGGCGAAGGCCAACTGGTATCAGTGTTGTATACCAATGGCTATTTTGGGTGTGTTTCTGGATTGTTTCCCAATGAGTGTTATCGATATTCATACTACACAAGGACGGTTAGTATTATTATGTAACTATTTGAAATGTAATTTAATACAATAGACGCAATAAAACACATTTGTTCTGATTATTAGCTTGTTTAGTTACACTAAACTCGTTGCCGAGAAGTCAACACTCAATTAGAGGACATCTCGATAAACAAAATAATTCCAACCAGCAGTACAAGTACGTAGCACTCGATTCGATAAATCTGACAGTTATTCTCGATAAAATGAGCTTTTATCGAATCGAATCGATGTCGCAAGTATGTAACTAATATTATAACGATCGGTAGTTATACTCTAAAATTTTAACGATTTTATCGAAAATGCAAGTACGAAACGACATTTTGACAGTTGAGATCGACAATTTACGCTGTCGATCTCGATAATTTATCGACACCTTGTAAAAGTGCGATAAGCCTATCGAACACTACTTATTTTTTTAATGGATTTAGAACTTTTATTGCTGGGTGATGAGGAAGAACGGCAGCACCATCACAATGTGATGCGTATTCGGAGGCGACGTCTTAGAGATACAAACAATCCTCTGGAACTTCCAGAGGACTGTTTTGTTCGTCTCTTTCGGGTGACTCGAGAAGTGGCAGTAATTTTAATTCAAGGAATAGAGGTAGACGAACGGAGGACACACTCCACTAGACTCCCTGTTCATATCGTGGTAACTACCTAGTGTTTTTTTCTTCTTCTCAGATCAAGTAAAAAAAGGTAGATACCGCACCGCCTTTGCTAATATTGACGCCACAAAACTACGGCTCTTCAAGTAAACACACGCGCTCACTCACACACATGCATCAAACTACGCTCATTGTCGTTTGAAAAGCTAAAAATAAAATTTTATTGTGATTAAACACGACGATATTTATATATTTCTCAAGAAACTAGAAAGTAATGTCATCTGTCAACAGTGTCAACGACAATTTTTTTTTTGGCAAAGGTAAACACGACGACGCTAAGAAGATGGGATATTTTCTGTATTTTTACTAAAATAAACGGCAATTTTGGTAAATACTAGTAGTTTCTCTGAAATAAACCCATACACATTGTTTACAATGCCGAACATCTATGAAAAAAAGGATTTTATAGATTTCTCGGACATTAGTCGTGCCACTGAAATCCCACCTTAAATGTTTTGTCGTAGTACTAATATAGTAATCTGTGGTTTTGTCTTTGGACGTCCTCAGTGTTGCCATTTGACTGTCGATCCTTATTGACTCGAGTCGGCCCACGATAAATCTTGTCAACGCGTGTTACGTACTTCCAAATTCGATAATAAGCTCGATAAAACTGACAACGATAACGATCTCGATGTCTTATCGATGCAAAGTTCGTACTTGCACTGCTGGTCATATTACCTTTTATGACATCACTTGTCATCTTTTACATATTTATGTGTGGTTGTTGTACATACAGCTACAACGTCTTACTTGGAAAACTAATTCGGTTTGAACCATGTGTGTAGGTATTTTGCAGATATTAAATCTCGGAATAATATCAGGAGAAACTAGCATCAGTTTTAAAGTGGTGTTGTGAGGCAAACTGGAAGCCTCACATGTATGGTGAATTTGATCCCTCAGGGTTGTTGAGCTGCGGGTTGTTCGAAAGAGATACCACGGCCTCGGACACAAAGGGTTAAGAAGGAACATGGGTGGTTTTTAGTCAGTAGAAGTCTCACACTACATGCATTTGATGAATTCCCAACATAAAAAAAACTCCCTAGATTGAGCAGTATAGGGATTAGGGATTTTTTATTATATCTGTAGTATCCTCACGTAGTTTTGACTTTTCTTGGTTTATGGTAATTAACGGTAAGTTCATTACCATTGCCAAAATACAGGTTTGATGTTACCTACGTGTTATTGCTTATTATAAAATATTATACAGGTCGTGGATCTAATGTTTCTCAGTCTGCCTGCATGGGAAGACTTGCTCGAGAGTTACCCGGACATAAAGACTAAGCTGTACGAAGTCACTATACAATTGATCAGAAACGCAAATATCATGTTAGTACGCCCTTGTTTTATTTGACTTGAAAACTGATGGTATGCAGCTCAAGGTGTGGGCATTGTTTAATAAGAATCTGGATTATCATACATATTCATACATAATGAGTAACCACGCTAATTTATGTGGAATTGGTTTAAGGCTTGTATTCACGCCAATGACCTTGTGCATAGCCAACTACCCCTCTCAGTCGTAGACACGGACTTTAAACGGACGCATTTTTCGTTTATTATAATTAAAATAATACATATTTTTAAAAAGTAACAAAACCAAATTATTTTCCTTTGTATTTCAAAGCAGTAGATATTTTTTTTTAATTATTTTGTTAAAAAATGAAGGAGTAAAATGGTTCCATTCAACGATTTGGAGGTGATTTTGTGTTTTTTTTTTCTTATTATGTGATACCGATAGAAAAATTATGGCTAAACCAAATTACGTGTCATATCATGTAGATTACTAACAATTTTTTTCAGATGTAATTGCTCTGTAAGTGCCGGTGAAAAACTGCTTCATCTGCACGCTGTTTTTAAGCTTTTTCGAGAGAGCAGCCTTAAGCCGATCACTTATTCTTACTATGGGCATTGTCCAATAAATCTAACCTAAAAAACTAATTAGAATATTTTAAAAATTCAATGGAAATAAATCTTTGAAATAAAATATGTATTCGTTTCTTTATTTTTAGGTCTGATGAGGCCCCCGCTAAAGATTCTGTTTTAACTCATTCAACGGTAACATTTTATGTGAGTAACACTGACATTTTATATTTTACTTACATGAAGCTAAGGGCTGAAACGCGTGAGAACAGCAGATAGTGTCAGTTTTGAAGAACTCGACAAAGAACTATTAGAATTATTTTAGTTTCCTAAAAAAAAAAAACTATTAAACACTAAAAAGCAGAAAAAAGGAGAACAGCGTGATTAACAACAAAAAAAAACATAGGAAAGGGTGGGGTAATTGATATCTATGTAATTAGTATAATATTTTAATGACAGATATTAGTATAGATAAGCGGAGTCATTATGGACATATCTTAAAAAGTACCCCACTCCAAACTTATCTCTGTTTCTATTGTTGGTAATAAATAGGCAATTTTCTTCTATTTGCAGTAAGCGCCAGACGACTTCTGCTGAAAACATTAAAATGCTTCTTCACTACACTTTGATGCTTTATTTGGTTTCGATCAGTTTTGCGACACGCTGTATATATAAACCAAAAATAAATAATTAATAGTTATTATAATTAATGTTTGTATCGATGTTTGTTGTGATTCAGTTTGGTAGACATAAGACATTTTAAAATATTCTTGAACTTGATATACCAGTGATATTATTTTGAAGAACCATATTTGTTTTACTAAAGTAGAATAATATCTTCATAAGCACTTCTACAATTACAACACACTCTTTCGTTTCCCGAGTTTGACGACCGTAAAAACAAATTTTTTTACTATTGAAAATCAGTTCACAACGCATTTCAAATATGCAAAATTTGAAAGGTAATTTAAGTGTAAATCTATTACTGTATGCTCTTAAAGGGGATGCGCCAGTGTTAATTTAATTCCAATGAATGACTATTTCATGAAAAATTAGTTCAATGGGATTATATGAACTCATCAGTTGGAGCAGCGGTGGCCCAGTGGTGGCGGCCCCGACTTAACCCAGGCAGACACATTACTTTGTGTAATTTATTTCATCACCGCTGCTCCCAAAACGGTGAAGGAAAACATCGTGAGGAAACCGGCATGTCTTAGAATCAAAAATTTGAAGATATGTGACATCTACCAATCCGCACTGGGCCCGCGTGGTAGATTATAGCTCATTCCCTCTCAAAGAGAGGAGGCCTGTGTCCCAGCAGTGGGAACATTAATTGGCTATTGATGATGATGATGATATGAACTCAGAGGGTGGTTGATTGGTGATTTTAATCATTACAATTCCGTTAAGCCAAAAACCATAATAAAATTTGCATTTCGTGGCCTACCTTAGCGCATCCTCCTCATAAGTCAGTAAAATACACCTCACTTATATTTTCATTTTTTTTGGTACCCAACCCAGAAGAAGGAGCCAAACAATTTGTGATAATTTGCCTTTGAATATCTTATCCAAATAACATTGTCCTATTATCACCTTTTTATTAACGTTAGGGAGAGAAGCACGCTTTTCATGATGCCATTTACACCACCACTTGGGAAGTACTTTTTTTTGTTGAAAGAAAATTACGCACGATAGGCTGAAATAGAATTAAATGTTGAATCTTGCCAAAGCCATTTCTCGACAATTCGCAAATGGTTTTTAATCTAGAACCAAATTGCTTGAAACCTGATTATGTGCTAAATTACACCTGTAGGTGTTCTAGAAGGTACTTATTGTGAAGAAATATTTCAACTTTAACAAAGAAATAACACTCGTCGCATTTAAATGGGTCCCAGGTAAAATTATTGTAGGGAGCACAGCCAGTCAGCCATAGACGACACACACAGCTTTAAGGAATTAAGTTATAACTGTCTCAAAAATCTGCGCTCATGCCGAAAGCATGTCGTTACACAAATAACCAGAATATATGTCATTTTACACAAATACAACGAACATTTTGTAAAATTCTCTGTATAGAAGCAGTCTATCACACCGTTGTTGTAAAACAAACTTTTGTGCACAGGAGTAACGTAAACTTTTCCAGTGTAATCACTGGGAAAGTTTACGTTACTCCGGTGGTCCTGTGTGATTTTTAACCCTGTATAAGTAAGTACAGGGTTAAAAATCAGTTTAAATAGTTAACATTGACGGCACGGTTGGCGCAGTGGCTGAGCGATTGGACTGCTGCGCTGCGTGTCGCGGGTTCGATCCCCGCACGGAACAAATATTTGTATGGCCTACAGATAGTTGTTTCGGGTCTGGGTGTGTTTGCGTATGTGTGTTTAAATCTGAGGTGGGGACACATAAATGACTCTGCACTGGAGTGTAAATGTGGTGCTATTCCTCAAACAATGGGGCACTTAATATCGTGCCCTGCCTGTCCTGCTAGTTGTTCACTACAGGAACTGATGGACGCTGCCGAAAGCGCCAAACTAGTAGCTCAATTCTGGGCCAACACAATTTAGATTGCCATCGACACGCTAAGAAGAAGAATGTTTGTATACGCACCCACGATACAGGAGAAATTCCTAGTGTGGGGGCAACGTTATTTAAAAAAAAAAAAAAAAAAATTGTTGGTTTACATCACTATTTTCAGGTCTTTTAATGGTACACACGGCTACAGATCAAGCTATACATTTCCAGTTTACGCTGATCTCGCACTGTACGGAAATCCTATACAATGCGAGACCAGCTTATACTGGAAATGTATAGCTTGATGTGTAGCCGTGTGTACAAAACAATGTCGAATTTTTGTGTGTAATTTTCGATTAGAAATTTTCAATTTTCAGTTATTAAGCCAGTTTGCTATGGTCTACTAAGGTTTTTACGATAATAAACGATGTTATTCATGTAAACAAATATGTATGATCTTAGCTTCCGTAAGTATTTTCGGGTTACCACTGAAATCCAGCACTGTTCCACCCACAGGTCCTCCATAACACAGTATCATGTGGAGTGGTAACCTGCTTGTCACAGTCACGACGTGAAAACTGTTAACTTTTTTCCCGTCCTGTTTTCTTTATAACCATTTGTTATGTGTTGCATGTTTATTCATCTTTGTCATTATGCATGCACAGCATGTATCTGCAACAAATGAATATGTGTTTCTTTCCTTTAATGTTAATTCAGGAAAACAACACTTTTACTCATCACAGGTAGTATCATCGCGCTAAGCTACGGTGTAACAGAAGTCCTCTGTGTTTTGTCATACTCAGGTCTGTCGCAACATACACACTCCACTGAACAAATTGTGTGTTGGTTCGCATTTATTTTACGTTCCCACGGTAATGTTCTCATACCGCCTCTGTATTTGCGCAGATTTCAACTTAAAACAAAACATAAGTTGCTACCTACTGTAAAACATGCAACAACATTTTGTAAATTCTCGCTGAAAATTAAAATAACTTTTTTAATCAAGTTGTTTATAAACTGATGAGTTTACACCCATGATCTTCCAAGCCTTTCATCAACTATGTTGTCTTTCTTAATGCAGCTGAATACCAAAATCCCATAATGGACGTCCTTTCAATATCAACCTCAATAATATGTAAAACATAGTAATTGACAAAACGTGCTCCTTTATAATTCACAAATGAAATTAACTCCACCCGCATCTAAAAGTGTTTCACGTTTCGTTATAATTCAAGGGTCTGGTGGTAACAATATCTCAGTTGTCTGAAACTGCGAGGGGTGAAGATCTTCCTTAAAAGCAATTCCACTTTGTGAATTTTTCATCGCATTATGGTAGCTATAAAAGTCGTGGATATTTTATTATCACCGCTTTATGGGCGGTAAGGTTAATAAAAGGTATTATTTCAATTACAACTTCATTTTTTTCTTTCAATTTTCATTCGTGTGAGTCGTCGGTTGGAGTCATACGTTTTTTTTATGTGCCAGGTTTATTTGCGGACTTTTGAATTCTGTTTTTTTCTTTTTGAATTAAGAACTGTATGAATATAGCGCTCTAACTCTGTAATTTCACAAAGTCTTTATTACCTTTTTTACAGGTGTTAGAGAAAATACTAACAGCAAAACTATACCACATTAAAATGCAGTTAAGTACTGCCTCCTTGGTCTTAAGCGCGACTGCTGAGCATATGGTCCTGAGTTCAATTCCCGGTATTAAGTGTAATTGGGTTTTCTCGTTCTTTAGCACCACGGAGTCTGAGATTTGTGCCCGGTTGATGGCAATAGGCTCGCCCACGATTAGGTACGTGGGGACTTAAACATAACTGGCGAAATGTGGGTGTACGATTAGGTTTGTACACCTCTGCCTAACGCTTTGGGGCTTACAGGCGTGATTTCATGTTATGTGTGTAAAATGCAGAAACCTGAGAAATCCAAGCACCCATCAACTTTCTATTTTTCTTTAGTAGGAACGCATCGTCTGTTTAGTTTTACAACACAAGTTTTAAAACATACTAAACAAGTTGAAAACTCCTCGCTTCATCACAACCGTTTGAACTAGAGCACTAAATCCTGAAATAACTATCTTTGAATCACGTGTAAGTTCCGCTAAGTAGTAAAAGATTTTGCTGAAGCGGTAAAGTTTGAGTGCTCTAACTTTGCCGTTAGTCATTCATTACAGACGTGTTAACACTAGTTTTATTTTGCTTCAGAGTCTTCATCTAAAGCATTTATAGTCCTATGGTAAATCGGTTAAATGTGTGGTTAAATTTTAATAATTACCTATTCTTATTGGTAGTCAGTTTAGAAATTATGAAAGTTATCAACCACTACCATCATTATAGTGTCAACGACTACATTCGACCTTTGACTGTAAAATACCTTTTTTTTTTGGGTGGGTGGAAAATCATCAAATAACCGCTCCCGCTCTTGGGCAGAGCGAAAGGGAGTGTCAGACTTCTACTGAGTAAAAACCACCCATGTTCCTTCTTAGCCCTTCATGTCGAGGCCGCGGTATCTCTTGCGAACAACCCGCAGCCCCGACGGGAGTGTAAAATATCTTAGAGTGGAAGACGTTTAAAATACCTCAGAGTGGAAGACGTGTATCTATTCCTCTACGTTTTCAGTAGTACTATGAGATAACAGAAATGTTAATTTTCTATAAAATTTAAAATTCAACTCACACCACGCTGCCCAGCAACGCGGCTTACCTGGGAGTCTGGAGTTTCCCTCCAGTCTCAAATACTTGAAAACGTCAGACTTGTCACCCTTTTTTGTAGATGGTTTGAAATCATCAAATGACTCCTCCCGCTCTGGGCAGAGCGATAGGGAGTGTCAGATTTTTACTGACTAAAACCTCCCATGTCCCTCCCGCGGTATCTCTTTCGAACAACCCGCAGCCCCGACGGGAGACTTGTCACCCCTTTACTCATATCACAGAATTGAGTCAACATGCAAAACACTGCAATATCTAATTTTGGTGAGCAATTTACGAAGCTATCCGATAAAACCATCCGAAGAATTTAATAAAGTTACTATTTCGGCGAACATTCTACAACAACTTTATACGTAGATTTTTAATCATAGCTCATTACATTGTTATTTTAGTGAACTTTACAAGTTATTGGACGTTATGAGGCAGAATATTGAATATTTTAAACAAAAACTTTCTTTTTAATCTAATATAAAACTATAGACTTTTGGATTTTTTAAAATTATTCTGGGAGTACCTATAGGTAAAGGTAAAAGGTCAGGTAGGTTCTAATCTGATGAAAATATAATAAAATTAAAAGGAAGGCTTAAATATAGCTCACCTATGTAGGTGAGCTACAGAACACATTTTACAGAAACATGATTCGTACCTTTCACCAAACTCGAGTGCCTCTTGCAAAATTAAACGAGAACAGTGGAGTGTATCAGAGAAAGTCCTTGCACCGAGATTGAGTGCAATCTTCCACAAAGCATGTGTGACAAGGAGTGTAGCTATAACTACGTAAAGTATAGTTAAGCTCAGGGCACAAAGATGGAACTACGCTGACTCAGTGCAAGAGCATTTGCTTTTGTTTTTTTTAATCTAAGGCAAGTTGTAAAGGAATGGTTCCCTGACAAAAATTAAAACAGATTCTTCCTTGTCATTTAATTTACAGACAATATTTAACTTGCCCATTATTTAAAAAAAAATACAATATAACGTCTTAATTGACTTGCAGGAAGACTATATTAAATAAATAACTATCATGATATTAAATGAACACGGATGAAATGCGGCCGCTTACGAGGGTTCCAAAAATGTGTTATGTCATGCACCCGGCCGCATAAAGAATGAAGAAACGAGAGATCGGGCAGGTTGGAATGAGTAGGTCAGAATAATAATGAGGTTGAACGCATTAATAAACCGGGAATAGGATGAAAACAACTGGGTTTACCGTGTGGTAAAGAAGCCATAGAAACAACAGTTACACTTAGGAGAAAGTGTGAGTTAAAGAGATCTATAAAAAACTAGTTGTTCCCGGCATGCATTGCAATGCCCTTTTTCCTACCTACTACCTGCCTACGTACCAACTACCTACTTACTACCACCTACCTACTACCTCCTACCCTACCTACCTACTACCCTTCCTCCTACCCTACCTACCTACTACCCTACCTACCTACTACCCTACCTACCTACTACCCTACCTACCTACCACCCTACCTACTACTTTACCGACTACCCTACCTACCAACCATACCTACTCTACTATCCTATTTACTACCCTACCTACTACTCTACCTACTACCCTGCCTACCTACCTACCTTTTAAACCTTCCCTGGACTTCCACGAATATTTCGACACTGAAATTATCCAAATCGGTCCAGCCGTTCACGAGTTTTAGCGAGACTAACGAACAGCAATTCATTTTTATTTATATAGATTAATATACAATATGTATATACTGTACGAGTGATGCTTATTAGAAGACTAAAACCTGTCACTAAGATGGATTTCATAGTTCGGGATCGGCTTCCAGTCTAACTGGAAACAGCTGGATACCCGTATTTTACATGGAGCGACTGCCTATCTGACCTTCACAACCCAGTGAGTACTGGATAATACGATGCCCTTTGGTAAGACTGTGTGTCAGGCTTCAGGCCACTGACTGCCTATGTCTATATTATATGGCAGCCGGGACCAACAGTTTAACGTGTTTTCGAGGCACGTAGGAAACTCGGTATGTAATGGGTACTCCATGGACGGAGATGGACCCGAGTGGCAGTTATTATTAAACCATGAGCATTTCATGTACACATTTCATAGTTTAACTACAAAACCTTAAAAAATCTGTCGTTTTTGAGGCAGCTAACAACGGTAAAGAAAAATTGCGTGCAATTGAAAACTTTGCCGTTGATTCACAATCTACACCCTTAGATCATTTCTACATTAGCATTATTCATGAGAGCCAATCAGAAAAGTAGAAAAAAGGGCAAAAGAATTTTCAGTGTACTCCAAGCTTTAATTTTGCTTTAGTCTTGTAGATTCTAATCTTGTAACAAGGTTAGGTGTATTGAGCTCTTAATAGCACCAAGAACTCTTGATAACCAACCTATTTTATTTTCTACCTACACGAGAATATGGTGAATACATTTGTAGACTAAAATATCATGAAAAGATACTTATAAATTAAATGTTGACTTAGGATATTTCAGAAGAAACTTCACCGCGATGAGTTTGAAATTAAAAAGTTTGGTTTTTGTTATTTTAATTATTCAGTAGTCTTGAAAGTTTGTTTGAGTACTTACGCGTGTAATTCAGCATTTATTAATATTGTTTTATCATAATTTCAGTAAGTTTTTTGAAATGTTTAATGTTTCTGAGGAACTTGTAATTACTGTTTTTGTTCTTGTTGTTTCATTTTATCATCGGTTTTTCGTATGTTGTGCTTCAAAAACAACAGTTAACTATTTAAGTTGGACTTAATGAGGGGAAACCACCAATAGGGTAGTTAACTAAAAAAATCTAATTAGTGCGTCAGATAGATTTCCAAAAAATATTGGACACGTATTTTTTCATTTTTCACGTAAACAAACGATGAAGACGATACAGGGCTTTGAAAACTCGTATGACGTCATATTCTAAGACATTAGTATTACATTTTTTACCGGTGAGTGACGTCACGACCCCCCACTCAAATCTTTGACGCGTTTTATCTTCGGCAATTTTTATTGATTTGATAAAACAAAAAATACGTATCCAATATTTTTCGATAATCTAACAGACGGACTAATTAGATTCATATTTTTTTTAGTCGGTAAACATCCCTATTCACTTATGTCATACTTATGAAGCTATAGCCATCAACTAATCACCATTCAGTCACACCTATACGAGTTTAAATACTTCCTGAAATTCAAGTCATGCAAATAAAAACATTTCCTTAAATGGTGTGCAACAGGAAAGGAAATTAGAATCATTAGAAAAACACCAAACTACTGACTTTTCCCAGAAGTTCGGCTGGAAATTTTCAAATGGCCAAAGTTTTTAGACGGGCCTCTAAACTAATTGTGTGCGGAACCACAAAAATGATTGCCGTGTCCTTAATGAGTATTTCACGTGGTTTGGGAAGCTTTCCAGTTAAACTGTAATGAGCGATAATGTATGGCATGGCAATGTTTCAGTTTACTTTTATCATTATGCGTTGGGTGGGGTTTTAGTGCTAGCGAGTTATTACTCAATCATCTATCAATTTATAGATGAGTTTATAAAAAGTGGCTGACACATCATACATTTTGATAACATTTACCTGGGCTTTCGTCCTTTAATGGTTTGGCGGAGACAAACGTATTCTGAATGAAACATTCAAAGTTGAGAATATGTACAGACGCCAACACACCAAACTACACAACACTGAAATTTTCCCAATAACAACCTTAAACAGTTGAACCTAATGTGAAGCATTAAGTCCAATATAAAGATTAGCAATAAAGTTGAAAATATATTCAAGAAATTTGACAGATTGTAGTACTTAGCTTGATGCCTGTACAACTGTGCTTTAGTATTGTCAAGCTTTCTACGTGAAGTTTTAGACCTTTTCTTGGTGAAATCTTACTTAATTTGAACAAACTGTTTAATACACAAGTTTAGTTTTGTTTGTTTATGTAGTTTAATTTTGTGTGTCTAGTTGTGAGTTTGACGATTGGAAAATATGAGGATATTTTATTAGGTACTTAATAAAATATATGTAATAGTGTATTAAACAGTTTGTTCAAATTAATTAATTTAATTAATTAATTAAAAATTTACAGCTAGGATACAGATGGTTGAACTTAATTTAAAGATAGTCAATTACAAGTTTTTACTGACATTATTAGGAATGACAACAAACGTAACAACAATATAAAATAAAATACAAACTAATAATTCCCTTTATTTATTTTTAAACAAATTTTGTACTATTTTCAAACTTATTATTAATATAACTCATCGATATGATATTATTATCGGTATAAGACAGTTGCACGTATTTATCTATGGGCCCCAGTAGGCTTTTTTTTTTGGCGGTTGGAAAATCATCGAATAACCCCTCCGACTCTTGGGCAGAGCGAAAGGGAGTGTCAGACTTCTACTGACTAAAAACCACCCATGTTCCTTCTTGGTCCTTTATGTCGAGGCCGCGGTATCTCTTGCGAGCAACCCGCACGGCCTCAGTAGCCTGACAATAAAATGGTTGATTGATTGATTGATATTATTTTTCTTACAGTGCTCCCGCTATCCGCTAACAGTGTGACAGTAGGTTAAGGAAATAGTTTAAAACTTCCTTGTGTTCAGAAAGACAGTTACTAAAATAGTAATTTCGGAAACTTTTAGTTAATTCAGTCCTTTTGGATGATAACTATATAAACAAAATTTAGTAACGGCACGCTGCCAACGACGGTGCTTTTGAATTGGTGAAGAGTATTATTTTTTTTAAAACCTTGCCTCACTCTAGGAACTTGTCAAGTATCGTGGGTGCGTTAGCAAACAATTAAACTCACATAAACAAACAGCCAAACCTGGAACAACTACCTGTAGGTCAATACGAATCTTTGTTCCGGGATCACCACGATACGCAGCGTTGCAGCCATCGGTCAGCCACTACGCCTACCGTCGTCATATTATAATATTAAATCCAAATAGTGAAAAAAGTACACCAGCAATCCTTTTCTCAGTACAACTGAACAGAACACCTATACAAATGCGACTAGCATCAAGACACGTACATGTGCCAACTTGTTTCGTTGAATTTAATACGGAACAAGACGGCACGTGTGTAGCAACACAAATTACATGACTGTGTTTGCAGACTTATTTTATTTCGTGTCGCCTTTGGGACATGTGAGGCGTAAATCCATTTTCGTCTGATGGGTGATTTTTTTTGCGAGTTTACCATATTTAAAGTAACCAGTCCAAAATAATAGAAACTTGGAATAATTTTATTATGGATACTTTAATACACATGTCATCATAATTGATACACATAATATTTTTAATTTAATGGGATATTATAAAATTGCATGTTACTTCTTAGTTACATTGCAGGTTGAAAGTAAGCTTGCTACAAAATAAAATGTAAAACAAAAGTAGCTCAAAGGATTTCTTTTATTGGAAAAATCATTTGGTATCATAAATGCATGACTTTAACAAAAAACATATGCAGTCAAAGCATCCTTTGCGCTGCATCTGACGACGCCGTGGAGGTAACGAAGTATTGAACCAGTCAATTTTAATAGTAACAGCGACACGAATAAAAAGGGTAACAATATGCTAACATTGTATTTTCAGTAGAAAATGCAAGCATGGGCTACGACAGCTCGTAGCCCTGCTAAGTGGGCGTAGCATGCCTACGCAGCTGTCGTAGCACGGACGCAAACGTCAGCTGCATAACTAAATTCTAACAACGCGATTTACTCAATAATAATATCTTATTGGAAAATGTTTGTATTCATTCTATACCAGTTGTTTGTCGTCGATAAAAAAGCCAACTTTTCACACGTGCACAACCTTGCTTTTATTAAAGTAACTTAGAAATTTGTATGCTAAAAATATACTTCATAATTTAAATCGTCATTTGTGCAATTTTCAAAGCTAATTTTATTTGAGTTCGAACATTTTCCTACTATTAGTCAATTATTATTGCCATTCACAATAAAAAACTAATAACCCCTCACACTCAATGCACAAGTTAATAAAACGCAGATACTCGTTCGATACTATTGATAAAGTCAGCGCAGCACAGTTTTTGATCGCTCCACCGGGCGAAAGGCCTGTAATTTGGCCGACTCAGTTTATTTTCCCTTAATATCGGATCTCAATCCCGTCTGATTGCAGCCTAGCAGTTTTTTAAACGTTTCAAAAGGCGAGTTGAATAATTTTCACTGAGAGATGAAGCTGTAATTCAGACTTTTCGATATGAAATGTTCAATTTCTTTTATACAGCGTGGAAAAAGTGGAGTGAAATTATCTTATATATTGGTGATCTTAGCAAAATTTGCACAAAGGCAACATACTTTTTAAATTAGTTTTAGTGATTTGTTTGCCTCAACTGATGTTCGAACTGATAAAGATGCCAAAAACTACACAGTGTACTTAATGTCGTAGAAATAGTGAAGGCCTATGATGAGGATTAAAATAGGTACTTTATTTTTAAAGGAATACTTGTTTTAACTTTTCGCCGACTAGCCGTCCTTTTTCCCATCCTGTATTTCGCTATAGGCTTTTGAATGAATGTGAAGAATCGTGAATACATTTTATATTTCCAGCGCAGAATGTAAATTGCACGCTCATTTATTTTATATTATGATCATCTTTTTTTATTAAGTAGAATGTTAGGATGAACGTGATATGTATTTATATTATCTCACATTTCTATCAAATAAATAGAGGTATTTTTGTTGAATACTCGCAGTAGTCCGCTGTGTTATCTATTTAAGCATTTGGTTAGTGGTTATTACTACGAATGTGAGGTCAATATAACCATTTTATCCCTTTAAGCTGAAAAAGATTAAATAAAAAAAACTATGGTAGTCGGGTAAGTAGTTTGTTCTTGTCTCCTTCCACCTTTTTTTTTTATGGTGGGTGGAAAATCATCAAATAACCCCTCCCGCTCTTGGGCAGAGCGAAAGGGAGTGTCAGACTTCTACTGACTAAAAACCACCAATGTTCCTTCTTAGCCCTTCATGTCGAGGCCACGGTATCTCTTGCGAACAACCCGCAGCCCCGACAGGGTCTCCTTCCGCCTCAGCCGTGTTAATATTTCGACCATCCCTACACTGCATGACTTTCTTCTCGATATTTTTGCTGCATAAAAACTCTGACAGCACGTTAGGCACAAGAAGGAGAAAAATATCGAGAAGAAAGTCCTTCTCGATATTTTTCTCCTTCTTGTGCCTAACGTGCTGTCAGAGTTTTTATGCAGCACTTGAGCTTCTGATTTGGCTTAACATGCCGTCGACAGTTATCGCTCAGACATGCTGGTTTGGTTTCCTCACGACGTTTCCTTCACCGAAGCAATTGATGATTATACAATAGGTACGCGCATTGATGGCGTGGTTGATGCAGTGGCTGAGCGATTGAATGCTCCGCTGCGTGTCGCGGGTTGGATCCCCGCACGGAACAAATATTAGTAAGGTCTAGGTAGTTATTCCGGGTCTGGCTGTTTGCTAGTAAACCCAATATACACGGGAAATTCCCAGTGTGAGGCAGCTTTAAAAAAAAACTAACAATCAGTGGTGCGACTTGGTATTTCACGGTCACACGGTCTGTTTGTGTCCTTTCGATACAAAGACAAAACAATACATGTTCACTTAACAACTCAATTCTTAGGACTACTATTAGTTGTTAGCTACACGAAACATCTCAAAAAATATTCATAGTATCTACCCAACATTCCTATCAACAAAAACACCTCACCACGGTGTTAGCAACCCCTGGCGCCCAGCGTCACGTTTGCTACCCCTGCATAAATTCATCTCCCTGACGGTAACAATGACAAATAACTGAGGACGTGAGTGCAAAGAGCACTGTTATGGGGAAAGTGAAATGTTTATTTTTATTTTCAACAGGTTAGGCATGTATTCCGGATATGGATGTGCTTTGTCTTTGTCCTTTTGTGTAAAGTATCGCGCCAGTGATCGAGTTTGTGCGTTTCTCGGAAATTATATTTTCTCGACCATGTAGTTATATGGTAACATACTTTTTAATATAGAACCATATGTACACTCACGAGCATTAATATATTGTTAGAAAACATGCGAAATATATTAACCAAGAACCAAGGAGGTTGGATGAAAAAGTTTCTTTATTGCTAACAATATGTATACAGGCACTAAAATTCAAACCTGATTTTTTCGTGAAACAACAGTTTTTACTTAAAGATACGACATATTTCGCAATAGTAGTCCTACGAGTTTAAAACAGCTATGTCCGTAACGCCTTACAAATACAGTAAGAGAAAAAAAAAACTTTTCAAAGTTGCTGCGCGTATCCGAACCACGATTATCCGGATATCCTATTATTCGGACTCATTGTTCACGACTCTAATTTCCGTATTTTTATATCCTATTTTCTAAATGACGTATGTGAAACACTATGTATAGTAAAAAGTTACAGTTAGTTAGTAACTACATAGGTACTAAACAATTAATTTCCACATCATAACTTAATTTATTATCCTAACTCTTCCAACACAACCCGTCCGGTGAGTAACTCTTCATTTGCGGGCCGTTAATGTACGTCATCATTCTTCTCCTTTATTATACCAGCAATGGTTTATGAACAACACGTTGCGATCCCCAATGTATATTACACGAATGGGGTTATTTGTGCGAGTGCTAAAAAGGGGTTTTCAGGTCAAATTTTGGATTGATATTGATAATGTGGTGTGTTAAAAGTGAAGGGTAATTTTTTATGTAAAATTACTACAGTTGATTTTTATTTTTAATAAATATTTTTGTGTAAAAAGTAGATTTTAATGTGAATCATCAACGTGACTAAGGGGTTATGTTATTTAGGTAATTAGTTTAAACAATTCTAGAAGTCATGGGAAGCTGTTGCCCAGCATTGGGATAACACAGTGTAATAGTATCAGTATTTAGATTATAATATTTTAAATAAAGGCGCCAAGTGAATAAGCAAGTATTATTATATGTATGGGCTGAAATTATAAGTCCACATAAGGTCAACGATAGACATTTACCCAAGAAACGCTGGCGTCACGATTTAGACTCGTTCCTAACTGATGAACACTGGGAGAGTTGGAAAGGAATAGGCAGACCAAAAAAAAACCCCTATGCACAAAGTAAACAACGATTTTTGTGACTTTCCAGTAAAGGATACTATGTATATGTCGTAGGATAATTTGATACTTCGAATCTTCGCGGAAATCCTAGGGGTTTTGCGAAAACGCGGATAATTAGACATAGGCGAAAAATTTTTTTAGGGGCGGCATGGGCACCGGGCCGTAGGCCGACGAAGGAGGCCGGCGGAGGCCCGGCACTTCGGGGACAGAAGATATTAGTGTTATTTAATATGCGAGCGAAGCGAGCGCGCGTTGAAAAAGCTTTTGCTTTCGACGTATTTGGTGACCATTAATCCATTTTGGTAACTATGTCTAATTATCCGCGTTTTCGAAAAAACCCCTAGGATTTCCGCGAAGATTCGAAGTATCAAATTATCCTACGACATATATATTTCTAGCTAATTCTACTGGATGTGCAACAAAATCAAGGCTAAAATATAAACTAGGTTTAAAGAACGGCGCTAGAGCGAGCGTCCATTAAACTCTATCAAGTTGACGCTTGCTCGCAAAGGGAGTCGAGACGATTTGTCTTCAAGAAAGTGCTGTAATATGTAGGGTATGTATCTTGTACGTGTAAGAAGATGTTGCCTATAGTGGGCAATTTTATCGCTACATAATGGGGATCTAAAATGGTCGCTTCAGCAGAATCATAATACAATTCTTAAAATGGTTGACGCAGTAAACATTATGAGTTGATATATTTAGCGAATTGAAACGTAATTCACTGTTATTATTATACGGCTATTTTGGACCCCTCTGGTAGAATTGATTTGATCTTGGGCAGCCTATTATATTATCATTCTCACATGACCCCAAAACGAAGCTTTAACTAGCAATTAGTGTTGTTTTCTAATAATGTTAATATCAGCTTTACCTTGGATTCGTTTTTAGTAAATCGGAGAAAACTTCGTACTAAAAAAGCGATAACCCGAATTTTAGTTATACTGATAACTGATAACAAGAAGGACATTACTGAATGTCCTTCTTGTTTGTAATAACATTCACTGTTGTGGAAATAACGCCGGAAAAAGTATCACAATTTACACGAGTCCAGATTACTAAAGAAGCAAAGAAATATATAAAAATAATCTTAGTGTTTTCAGAGGAGTACCTTAATGTCTCCATTCAGTAACATTTTAGTTTCTTTCATAAAATTTACAGCCTCGGTATCACGGCGAAGCGAAGCAGGCGGAAAACTAAATTTAATACTTCCCTTTCAAGAAAAATACTGCAAGTGCTGGTCGAGTTATAAAAATTCTGGAGTGTTTTTAACTGAAATAAAACGTCGCGCTGGTCTATGGACTAGACGTAAGCTGACTTCATTTGAAAAATATTAATTTGGAGATATCGTTGTGGGTTTCGACTGCATATTATTATTGATGTGAATTAACATTTTTTAGTGCATTTATCTTTAGGACTAAAATCGACATCCTAAAATTATTTTCTTTGCCGAGGTTTGCACTTAAAAAAGGGTTGGCTTCCAGTCTGACCGGATGCAGCTGAATACTAGTATTTTACATGGAACAACTGCCTATCTGACCTCCATAACATAGTTAGTACTGGGTAATACGATATCACTTGGTAAGACTGTTTGTCAGAATTTCGGGACGATGACTACCTGTAACGAAAGTCTTAAACGTCTTGACCTGAAGATCGATCGATATTTCGCCACTAGCCCCACTAAATACTAGTTATTAAACACTGTAAATAATAAATTCAACACGTTTGTAACCTTCATACGAGCTAAACAAAAACAAACCAGCAAATACCTAAATAAAAAAAACCAGTTTGTTTATCTACGTTCAGCAGCGCCCATTCCACGCTAAAACAAAAACACTAACATTTATTTCCAACACTTGAAATTAACAGTTCATATAACAATACCATTTCGTAGGTAACCTAGAATTCATTGTAAACTCTGCACCGACAAGTTTAAATTGAATCGAAAAACTTGTTAGGAGCGATATATAGGCGATCCCAATTGATCCGGCCAGACCTGAAAGTTTGCAGAATATTCGTTGAAACCTCGTGAAAGAACTAGTTTACGGCTTGATTGAATGTTTCCTGGTATTTTTATGTCAGTAAATTGGTGTTCGGAATCTGTAAAACGTATAAAGTAAACTGGCCTTTGAGTCTGTCTGAATGACTGCTTACCAAGTGGATGCGGTTTGGCAATGATTTAGAGCCGGTGTACCAAACGGTTTGTGGCAGTGCTAGTCTAGTTGGGTGACCGTCGGGCTGCCAAGTAATTATTCAAACCCAAGACCACGTGTCTGGCTGCGGGTTGTTTGAAAGAGATACCACGGGCTCGGACACAAAGGGCTAAGAAGGAACATGGGTAGTTTTTAGTCAGTAGAAGTCTGACACTCCCTACCGCTCCACCCAGAGTGGGAGAAGTTATTTGATAATTTCCCACCCTCCAAAAAAAAAGACTGCGTGTCTTTTTTTTCTCTTGGGCAGAGCGAAAGGGAGTGTCAGACTTCTACTGACTAAAAATCACCCATGTCCCTTCTTAGCCCTTCATGTCGAGGCCGCGGTATCCCTTGCGAACAACCCGCAGCCTCGACAGGGAGACTGCGTGTCTTGGGTTTATCTCGTAGGAAGGTAACCAACTTGATGATTTAAAGATAATTCTAGTGTTTAGTAATTAGTTTAATTAATATCTTTTTAGTTTGATACAGTCATCATAGAAAAACAAAATAAAATTTTAGGCTATGATCGCGACGGCCACTGCTCCGACATTTCATGTAATCACGGATTTGGAGGCCGATGCTCCCAGTGAATGTCCGAGGCTTACCTACGACGAATCCGAGGGTATCCTGTAATCTCTGTGAAACTAGTATGAGCACGAACTGAACATCTAGTGTACATTATTGTCATTATATTTATATTCGGCCGTTCAGAGAGAATTTTTCATCGGTGTCTATTTGGAATAGGAAATATAGATAATTAAAGTAAGTGCAGCAAGTATATGAAATAAAATGGATAATTTCTGTACTACCGGCAGTCATTCTCTATTTCTGGAGGTATACCTCCAATAATGGAGGTATAATTCCAATTTTTAATAGGTTCAGCAAATTGTATACAATTTGAATTGAAACAAGAATAATTAAATTGTCTTTTTTTTTAAAAAAAACGTTGCCCCACACTAGGAATTTATCCTGTATCGTGGGTACCTTTACAAACATTTAAACTCACACACACAAATACCCAAACCCGGAACAACTATCTGTAGGCCATACAAATATTCGTCCGTGCGGGGATCGAACCCGCGACACGCAGCGCAGCAGTCCAATTGCTCAGCCACTGCGCCAGCCATGTCGTGCCGTGTAATTCTATTTTGTAACAGACTTTGACTTAGTTTCGTTTTATTTTCTAAAAGAACAAAACAGTCAAAATAGAAATGAAAGTAGCAAAATATGGCATCAGAAAAAAACCACATACAATATTCACAACACATCAAACTCAACTCAAAATATAGCAACACTTTTGCAGAAACAGACAGGTGATAATTTTCCAGCACATTTTCCTCAAGAAGAATTAAAAAAAAGAGATCTACAAATACACTTCACATTTCACTTAAACATTAATAAATCATCGAAGAATCCAAGTAGCGGAACATTAGAGCCTTAACACAAAGAATTACTTACCGCGCCGTCTCGGGGGTAAAGGCGAGATGAACTCTAAATTATACATTTATGTTTCAAGAACAAAGAGAGAAATTAGGTTTATGTTTTTGATATTCGCTAAGAGGACTGGGATTTCTTTGGAAATACTTACTCAGTGCAGTGGATTTTATTCTTCATGAATTTAAACTATACCGATGGTGAGGCAGCGGCGGCCCAGAGGTGGCGGCCCCGAATTACGAACAGTAAGTTGTGCGTTCGAACCCAGGCAGCATTACTTTGTGTAGGTAATATATTTCATCACCACTGTTCTCAAAACGATTGGTAAATGTCACGTGTCTTCGATTTTTTTGTAATTACAGACAATAAAGTCAATAAAGATTATTAATTTATACCATACCTACTCTAAAAAGCTTATTTTATTCACGCAAAACAGTGAATAAAAAGGCCTTTTATTCACTGTTTTGTTTTTATTCACTATTTTGGTGTTTGAATTTGGAACACAAAAATATATCCGGTCTCTAGTTCAATGCTTACATAAACTCCTTGCGCTAAGATTCGAAATTCAAAACTCTTTGGTGCAAATAAATTCTCGAGATTTGATTGGTCGATATTTGCGACAAGGAGTTTGGCATTAGATTAATAAATATTTTTTCACAAGTTGACCACCCTAATGATAATAATAAGAAAATTACGCTTAATTTCAGTCATTGCTCTAATTTTAATGTCCATTTCAATTAATGTAACAATTCTTATTTCTTGATTAAATTTCTGTTTTCGCTTAAATTATGTCTTTTCTCGTAGTCATGATATAAAGTATAGTACTTATGCAACTCCTGAATAAAATACGAATTTATATCGAGGGCCATGAATCACTCGCGTCGTTCAGGATTCTAACAGTTGAATCACTCGCTGCGTTCGTGATTCAATCATTAGAATCCTTCACTTGCTCGTGACTCATCTACGGCCCTCGCTTTAAATCCGTCCTTTATTCACTAGTTGCATAATATACTATTAATTTTAATAAACACAATTTAATTTAGATATTCGAAATTATAAGTACTTTATGAAACTGCTACAAAAGTGGGGTTACTAAAAAAGTTGTTGGTAGTAGCAAGGTAGTCAACCTTGCTAGGTCCTAATAGCAGATAAACTCATCATCTGCCTAGCCTTATCCAAACTATGTTGGGTTCGGCTTCCAGGCGTACTGAATGCAGCTGAATACCAGTATTATAAATGGAGCGACTGCCTATCTGACCTCCATAACCCAGTTTACTAGTTAATACCCCATTGGTAAGATTGGTTGTCAGACTCTAAGATCACTGACTACTCTACTAATTCCATTAAATTGTGGAAAAATACTAACAGTTTGCGTAAACCTGTCACACTCTTTGGATTGTGAAAAAAACAGAAAATTAATCAGGTTTGTTTCTGAAAAAAAAATTAATTAATTAATTATCTCTTACACGTGCTAACTAATAAATAATAAGTGAAAGCTCCTTCAACCTATTTTATGAATTTCGTCACGTTCAGTATAAACAATATTGGGTCTTTAAGTTTTTTTTTACCGTCGGGAAATTCATAATCATGGATGCCTGTGAATTTTTCAAAATACTTGGGAGCTATTTACGCTTATTTAACGAAAAACATATTTTTACAAGAGTGCCTAGTTACTGTTACTTTCCAATGGAAAAATTCAAAATCGCTTTGCCAGTCCTGGTAATCGAACCCAGTGTCTAATCTGTGTAAAGCAATTGCTAAGTTTTATAAGAAAACCAGTATCAATTTATGTTTAGTTTAGTACCGCTTTTCGATAATAGATGGCGTTGTGCAGTGACGTCACTTTTGTAAATCGCGGTGTTATGATTCTCCTGTGTTAACGACCTCCACGGTAGTATACAATAAGTTGTCTTACTCCGGACACTCCTGTTTTATTTCTTATTCTTAGCGATATATTTTTGGGACGTTGTACACCCAGTAAGAGCTCAGCAGTCACATTTGCCACGGGGCAGTCGATTGTAAACTCTTAAAACGATAACTCGTGAAATAATTGTACGCCAAATTCTACATCTAAATGTCGTCAACAACGTGCAATGTTCCTATTCGATACACAACAGAGCCACCGCAAATTAGTGCGTGCCTGTCCAATCGTGACAAATGAGCTGTATCTCATATTCCTATCCGCGGCAATCGCATCTGATAATGTACGAGCTAAAAATGGCTGTTAATTTAATAGGTTATTAGGACAAATCTAAATTTTAACAAGCTTGCCAATCATATTTGTCCTTTTTTTCAGAAAACGGTTTGCTGTGTTTAATACACACTAGAGGGCCTCGACAAAGTGCAACTGCAGCTATGAAAAAGACTACGACGTAGGTACAGATTAGCATAGATCACTGAAAAGTATTATGTCAATGCCATTGGAAATTGTTGTACCTATGCCAAATACCTATAATTAAATAAATTTTTATTATAGAAATGCATAAAAAATATAGTCATTTTAGCGCGTCCACATTGCATTGAATTTAAAATGCCGTCACTTAATTTGCATTCGCATGGTAAAAATTTACTTCTAACATTTTTTTACAAAGTTAAAACTAACTTTACTTGCTAGACTTTACTTAACGTTACAGGTCATCATTCTCCTGCCTAGGTGAAGCTAATAAAAGTTTATCTGTGCTGCATTGTGGCGGCATGGGACGTTGTCATTCCGCTTCGCGCCTTATTCGTAACTTAAATAATTATAAACTTACTGTTAACACCAAAAAATTGACAAATCTTCTTGTCGCTGGCACGACATTTTTAAAATTTTACTAGCCTAGAACTTCACCACTTCCACCGCGTTGTTGGTAGCAGCGCAAAGGTCATCACGGCTGCACGTTTTTGGGCTAAGAGGGCAGGTGGAGTATGACACAGCTCCACAACCACACCCCACTGCTGTTTCATTGAGTTACCCCGTAACAGAGATAGGTTTGAGTTACATCTTCCCGCTTCACTCAGGAGACGGTTCAAGGACTTCCAAGTGGACCACCTAAGGTTAGAGCCTGCACGAAGATACTCACTTGGTGGTAAGATAGAGAGTCGGAAGAGCCTACCTACCTACAAAAAGCGTGTTAAAAAACATTACCCTTCCCTTGCAGTCGGGTAAAAAGACGATCCAATAAATACTTTAGGGGCCGTAGTTCACAATACTAGTCACTTATTCAGTGATAATTTGCTACAACAGATTGGACTGCGTATTGGTTCGTTCGGGGAGGTTGCATTATCCCCGACCACCATCTTTGTCTTGAAAACCAAATACTTGAACACATTGCAGCTTTAATGGAATTTGTAACTGTTTCAACTAAAGTTTATTTAGTGTGTTCTCTTTGAGATGGGTTTCGGTAAATCTAGCTATTTGGTACCTAGTGTCTTTTACAAATCTGTAGGACATAGTTGGCCTGTTTCAGAATTATAAAAAAACAATGCGTAATATTTTCCAAAATATTGATGACTTACTTACGTGTGTGGTAATCGATTGTCCGGGTATGGCATGCGATGCGGATGAAAGAGGAAAGTATACGTTATGAATGTGGATGGATATAAGAGTAAAGGAAGACTAAGGAAGCGATGGACTGCGTGAAGAGTGGTACGTGATATGGCAACAAATAAGGTGTCAGACTCATCTGACACCTTATTTGTTGACGAGTGATAGAGAAGTATGGGAAAGGCAGACATGCTGCACCGACCTTAAATGAATTGGCATAATGGCAGAAGAATGACGGTGATTGATTACTACACACAAGATAATGAGAACGAATAATCGAAAAAATCCATAAACGTTAACAAAATTAGTGATAGTTAAAGAAATAGGAGTATTTTTGGTTTTACCCACTTGTTATTTTTCTAAATACGTGGAATCAGCTACAAAAAGTAATAATGGTTATTATAACCTTATTTAAAACGTTCATAACCGTGTAACATATTCGCGGAATTACTCATTGCTTGTATTTCAATGCTTAGAGACGTTTTCCTTCGTCCTGGCTTAAATCCCTAAGGAAGGTCCTAATTTTTTATTTAAGTTTGTCGAGTTCATTCCTCAAAAGAGGAAACATTTATTTAAATATGGCGTTCCTCTGGTAATGTTGTGTTTTCATTTGGAATGAAAACATTTCTTAATATTTTAGCGACAGTTTCTGACGGGGATAGATATTTTTTGCGGTTGTGATTCTGTACAACCCTCGCGCTGAAGTTGAAAGTTGCATTAATTAATTAATAACTTTTTACGGTGCTTGTCGCCTTACCTACGTAACCGGTAATGTAATGGTTTTATTTTCACTTTTGCTCCTGCAACATTGAACATTTTTTATGGAATTATACTGTCTTATTTGTGGGTTCTCAGAAAATTTACATGATAATATACTATGAAGGATATTTTTGACTACAGGCACAGGATATTGTTATTATAGCTAGCCCATGTTACCCAACTGTTAGGTTAAAAGCCTCCCTCCATTCCTTCTAACAGTCACGATTCTGTTCAACATTTTTAAAAATTCTCAAGGATGTTCTTTCTGTTATTTATAAACGTAATTCCTGCTCAGACTTAGTTTAAGTCTACAACTCCTACTGCTAACATATCGATACCCATAAGGTCTTATTGCCCTGCGAAATGAGTGTTGATGAAATTTCTGCAACATAACGTGCCTTATCCACATACCTTCCTTCTTCTTAGATTTTGACACTAGCGGTTAGCCAATTTTCAGAACCAGATTCGATAATAAAGTCCATTTCATGAAAGAACTCCCGCGGACAATTGTGGAACTAAATTTAACAGATCGGCCATGTTGTCGTTTGTCGATGTTATCAAGGTGCGTTTGTTGCGGTAGATATTTTGTGAGTTTATTATTGGATTAGTGCGTTATAAGGTTTATTTACGATGCCAAAAGTTGTGAAACAACATTATGTCGCGCGACATACAGCGCTGCATCTGCGGGACTTCTTTCGTGAAATGGACTTTACAAGTACCTGTACTTCAACACTTCTTTAAAAAAAAATTCTAACCAGGAACCAAGAAAACAATATACTTCTCAACTTCGAACAACCATCAGATATCGATGGAAAATACATAAATTTCCTCTACAAAAGTTAGTTAATTAAAAACGGTATTGATAGCTATGCTGGTGTCGGATGCGAACGATGTTAATTGGTGCGCCGTGCTCGTCAGCAGTTCGCGACTGACCAACACGAACTGCTGCCAAGTTCCCAGTCTTGGAGCAGAGAGGTAAGGGAGCTGGATGTGATCGAAAACTAAATGGGTGCGTGTTCCAATACGGTAGTTGACAAAAAAAATCGATTTAGTCCGTCAGATAGCTTTCCAAAAAATATTGAACACATATTTTTAGTTCTTTGTGCTTCAAAAAGTCAAAGTTTGGTACATTTTTTTACCAGAGAGTGACGCTACAAGCCCTCACTCAAATCTTTGACGCGTTTTATTTTCGTCAATTTTTATTGATTTGATAAAACAAAAAAGACGTATAATATTTTTCGAAAATCTAACAGACGGACTAATTAGAATCATATTTTTTTTAGTCAGGAAACATCCCTATTGAAGTTCATCATTATCATCCACAGTCCGAATTCACCCACTGCTGGGTGTAGACTTTTTTTTCTGGTGCAAATCCAGGTTCTAGATTAAACTTTATCCGTAAAATTATAAAACCATATCATCTTGTTAACCTTTTGACAACTTCCAGTCTAATCGAATGAAGCAGAATACTAGAATTTCACTCCATTTAAAATTGTGGTTGCCTTATACTGAATTCGGGATAACATAGCTGGCTGACTTTTAGGCTACTGACTACACATTACGACTTGCAAAACAAATGGCAACCAAAAAAACTTTTCATGCTTTCTGATGTATATAAGGATTTACTTTTTCCAGGTGGTCTAAAGGCACTTGTTTTCCCCGTCAGTGTGCCAAACCATACCTGGGAACCTTTTTTTTTTGGGGGGTGGCAAATCATCAAATAACCCCTCCCGCTCTTGGGCAGAGCGAAAGGGAGTGTCAGACTTCTCCTGACTAAAAACCACCCATGTTCCTTCTTAGCCCTTTATGTCGAGGGCGCGGTATCTCTTGGGAACAATCCGCAGCCCCGACGGGATACCTGGGAACCTTCTTGTAACGTTGGATTAAAAAAAAAGTTGGAATCTAAGAAACAACTTTTTAACAAGTTCTTTTTTTAAAGTCATAACTTTACTTTAAATACCTCCATAACCCCTGTCCTATTCGATGCACCCATTAAAACAATGTTTTAATTGCGTTACATTGGATCCTACCGCAAATCGTGATCAGCAATTCTTTTCGCATACAGTTACTTAGTTGGATGAGTAAAATGCTTTGTTGACAGCTTCGTGACGGATCTGTTTACACATTGTATATTTGTTTTATCTAGTAGAAGAACTTTACATCTACGTGGACAAACTGCTAAGTTATGAATAATAATCGTTGGTGGGCGCATTCGCTGGACGCTCCAGTTTCTTGAATAACATCGACGCAAGTGAATCTAGGAAGAATTTGCATTATTAATTTTCATCCATTCACTATTCATGCATTGTTTATATTTATTAATACTTTTAATTTATGTAATTTCGTGGTAACAAAAACATCTACATTTAGGCATCCATTACTTTATCTGATTCCCTTAAAATTTCAATAGAAATCGTTTAAACTCACAGTTAAACCTTGTTAAACTCAAGTAGAAGAGAAACATTTTAAATCCGTGGTGAGTAATCTTAAAACACGTAAAAGAAAATTCAAAAAATCTCTTTCAGCGTTTTGACTTTAGAAGCAGACAAAAGGTAACTAACATATTCACTACCTTTCACCTTAAACTTTCCGCGCCTTTTCCTGAAAATGGGAATACTAAAAGGCAAGGCAGCAAGCAATAAATCCAACTACAATGGAATACAAAAAACTCCCTTAGATTCCCAGTACCGAAAATGTAGGCAAAATGCAAAAGACTGAGACATTTTTAACACTCCGGCTAATCTCGCAACAGGCATTCATCATTCCTAAAATACTCCCTCTTTGTGAGCACTTCGGCACAAGTTTGAGCAAAAAAGTTAAACATGGTGATACTTATTCTGGTAGCGTTCGATATTGGAAAGATATGCGTGTGCGACAACTTACGATGTAATACGGTGCAAACTTACCATCTTCATTCAAATACACACATATACTCTAAAATCTGGAATTATTAACCACATCCTAATGAAAAACTCACCAAAATTGAGGGTCAATTCCTCGACTAGGAACAGATATAGCATCAGCAGTCACTTTTCCGAAATTAGACTATCAAAGAAATTACCTAAAAAACACACATCAACATAACTTTCAGTGCCTTTTATGTGCATCTATTGGTATAAAATTGTGTCTACCTGGTAGGAGAACATGATTATTTCTTTCTGAAACTGTGCCTACCAGATACTCGACGTGAATACATTTGACATCACGATTATTTTACGATTTGAGGAGCTCGTGGCTTAATAAGAACTGCCACTCGGGTCGATCTTTAGGTAAAGCTGTGCTTGCCTAGGTCGGTCTGTGGATGGGTGACCGCCCGACATACCGAGTTTCCTCCGTGCCTCGGAAAGCACGTTAAGCTGTTGGTTCCGGCTGCCATATATAGATCTTTGGCAGTCGTTACAGGTAGCCAGTGACCTGAAATTCTGACATCCAGTCTTACCAAAGAGTATCGTATTACCAAGTATTAACTGGGTTGTGGATGTCAGATAGGCAGTCGCTCCATGTAAAATACGGGTATTCAGCTGCATCCGGTTAGACTGGAAGCCGACCCCAACATAGTTGGGAAAAGGCTGGGTAGATGATGATTATTTTACGATTTACGAAATCACAATTATTCTCATCAGTGAGTGAATCTTTTCTTTAAAAATACACAGTATTTACGGACTAAAACATCGAACTATTTCCTGAATTACTCGTGCCGTTTCCTTCGTAGTATTACGGAATACGTCCGCCGTAAAGCCTGCACACTCGGCAACTTTGTTTCGCATTTCCAGTACAGTTTTTATTTCTACTATTTTCTTGTGTAATTCATATTGACGTTCACTGGCTGCTCGTGATATGTATTTAAATACTTTCTACAAAGTCCTTTCTAGAAAGGATTAAAGGATTTAGGTAGTGTTTTTCAACATTGTGTTGGATTATTCATATAAAGTTAATACTGTGGGAGATCTCTTCTTTCTCAAAAACAATTGTTGTGATGGCCTATCTCAGGAAATCTGAACTGTAAGATTTAATGAGAGGATTACGTCCACTCTACCGTCTAAATAAACTGAGTTTCAATTATTAGCACGGGTTGATAATATATATATATATATATATTTTTAAAACGTTGCTCCACACTATGAATTTCTCCTGTATCGTGGGTGCGTCTACAACCATTTAAACTCACATACACAAACACACCCAGACCCAAAACAACTATCTGTAGGCCATACAAATATTTGATCCTTGCAGGGATCGAACACGCGCCACGCAGCGCAGCAGTCCAATCTCTCAGTCACTGCGCCAACCGTGCCGTCTTTATTACTAAGTTCAATTTTTTTTGCCAGCCTTCTTAGTCTCCCACTGCTAGCCAAAGAAGTCCCCTTCATGTAGAATACAATTATAGTATTATAAGTTAGCTTTATAAATGTAACAGCTGCCGTTTCACCATCATACTAGCTGCGATCACAAATTGATTTTAGCATGCACGAAGATTTGGGATTCGTAGAAACGAGAATCAAATTAACAGCTCCGTTGGCAAAGCGTATGAAATCAAAATGAACACACGATTTCCCCTTTTGGAACCCGTAGTTCTGTGCCCAAGTAATTAAAGTCTAATTAAAAAAGTCAGACAAAAGCGTAGGTCGAAAGTAATTTAGCTTTGTTTGTGAGATCTCGTTTTGATGACAACTCCGGGTCGGGTACTTGGGTTCTTCCGTATTCCACAGCAATATCGTCATGTGAATTTTAGCATCAATGAGCATTTAAGTTACTTCTCGGAAGATCGAAACAGCGACTGAGCGCTGGTTGAAATGCATTATCGATTGAAACGACGCGATTGTGAGCATCAAAACAATCGATGAAATACACGATATCGTTACCGAACGCTAAGTCGCTAAAATTCAATAGAAAAAGGGTTTTTGAAGTCGCATAATCGCCGATCACCAATGGAAAAGGCCCTTATTCTCGCATCGAAATTCTTTCAAGTTTTTTGTCTCTATAATTTTCCATCCTATTGGTAACAGTTTTTATTCGCTACCAGGCGACGTGGTGGTCCCGCTGTAAATAAAACAATCAAAGCATTGGACAGAAGTTTGTTTTATTTCGGTGTACACTAATTCCGTGGCTGGCGTGAATATGTTGACATGTCTAAAATTGTAATTTGTCAGGGCGGCCATTTTAAAGTTTTGACGTCTTCTGGTAAATCGGTAAATTAGTTTAACATATATGTTTTAGTTGTTTTAAAGGTTATTTTATGCCATCTTTTAAATGACGACAATAAATAATCGAAATTTTCCATAGATTGCATAATAATAGACTTGTCAAGTCGTTCACCGAAAAGTTATCAACTTATTCACCGAGTTGTCAACTTGTTCACCAACAGTTTTCAACTTATTCACCGAGTTGTCAACTTGTTCACCAACAGTTTTCAACTTATTCACCTCATTATTAGGTAAACAATGTTATTTTAATGACAAACACATTATTTTAATTGGATAGCAAACAGATGACAAACATAAAAAATATTTAGTTTGCTGAAATACCTACTACTCACTCAAATCAAGTAATGTTCTTCTAACTGAACAAATATTTAATTGAAACACCACGAAACTATCAGTTTCCTAGTATTTTTGTAATAAAAACATTGTTTTATTGGACCACAAACAACGTCATCATACAGACAAGTGTGTTACTAACACAACTAAAAATTTAAACAACTAATATAACTAAAACATTAACTCCTCAACCTCGTTGCAGACCGTTCATATTTAATTGGACCTCAGAATCCATTCTGAGGTCTTCATCTGGGTTGCCTTCGTCCAAATCTGGATCAGTAGATTCAGAGACATCACCGACAGTTTTTATATTAATATAAAACTCTTTGAACGAACCGTCAATCAGGTCAATCATGTCCATCAGATCCTATTTTTTTCTGCACTGATTGGCAAAGCTTCCTTTGAGATTTGGCTCAACCTAAAGGCATCTATGGGGTTCGCGATCCAGGGTTATCCTTAAATTTATTTTTTCTACCCTGTTTTTATTATATTGCAGCCATTTAATAGGTTGCCATAGAAATTTGTCCCCAGAACCGGCCAATTTTTGACAGTAAAGGGTCCTTTCTTTGATTTTAGTTCGAAAAAATCCAAGAAATCATTTACCGTCATCACCACGACCTTAAATGGTTTCTGAACTTTTCAAGTCCTCACCAGCTGCACCCAATCATATAAATCCCACTAAAAGCAAAACCTGTAAAAAAGCCAAGCCGCACTGCAGTTCTTCTATCGTAAAAAGTAGTGAGATCCATGTAGTACCAAGTCAGTTAATTTATTCAGACCCTACTTAAGGGACCTTTTATCTTAGTTATTACGTAATAATCTAACCTAACTACATCTTATAGTGACCATATCAATATTTAAAATATTTCATGTTTTAAATAAATAGATTGACTTGGCCATCGCATCGCAGGTCCCTTAAGTTCATCATAGCAGGTCCCTGAATAAATTGACTGACAGAGTACTCATCAAAACAAATCAAACAAGCTCAAACTCGATGGGGTTATGTCGTTTAATAACATAATTCCTATCGCCGCCTTTCAGCTCCATCATCAGACCCTGGACATAATCTAAAAACAAAGTACTTGACAAGGCAAGTCAAACGAGTCCAAACTTAATGGGGTTATGGCGTTCTAAAATGGATTTCCTATGGCCACCTTCCAGTTCCATCATCAGACCCTGGATATAATCTAAAGACAAAGAACACGTCAAGACAAATCAAACGAGTCCAAATTCGATGGGGTTGCATCGTTATATAACGGAGTTCCTATGGACACCTTCCAGCTCCATCATCAGATTAGCTCCATGTAATCATAATATTGCGTTGTTAGGCAATGCACGTATTTGTATATACGTGCAAAATTTCAGATCAATCGGTGAAATTCATTCACTGAAAATGTAACTTTAACTTTGTAATCCTATACATTTATATGGGATTACAAAGTTTTTTATGCAGTCGGTGTATCTAGAAAACTAGACAAATTGCATTTTTTTTTTAGTTTTTCCTTAATGTATACACTAAACACTAATTGCATTTTAAATTTGAAGCTTCTATGTCTGCTAAAAGTGCCTTAGACTTTTGATGATCGGTCAGTCAGTCAGTGAGTGACAAAACTAAGGAACTTTGATTAGTTATAATTCTTAAACTACTGGTTCAAATTGAACGAAGTTTGAAATATACCGAGTTTATACAACGCCTAATTGGTTACTAAAAATTCAGGATTCTACTTTTATCCACAGCGAAGTTATAGAAAAGGATGGTACGGCCGTGCTGCTTTATTGCTCGACTTGGCGGGAGCACTGCCATGCCCCCAGATGATTGATTCTCATTTGTGTTCTCTTTTTTGTTTTTTCACTGAAACTGACGTTTGTTTACCAACACACGAGCGAGGATATTTTAAAAATTATTACTGCTTACGAAAGTTTGTTGATAACTCGATTATTTTTTTAATACAACTTGGGTACATAAGTTGTCAACTAAACATATACATTTAACGTTAAAGCTTTTTTGTAACGGACATGTAGTGATACCTATACTTATTAGATTTAGGGTTCAGAACTTCGTTGGTAGTAACTGGACATCTCAATATATCGCAATTTAAACAGCAATTCTTCGGTGGGCCATAACTTGATATCTCAATTTGTCACGATTTAAGCAAAAATACTTCAGCTGGCAATAGCTTGACACCTCAATTTGTCAATTTAAAATTAGTACTTTAAGAAAACTTTTAAGTGTATAAGTTGAGATATCAAATGACGAATATTATTTTGGGTACTGAGTATAGGTTGATATAACAAAATATCAATGTTCGATCACAAAAATATGTGAATCGTTAATTTGACATGAGGTTTTGTTAAGTTAGACATGTCAAAATGGGAGATATCAACATATTCTCAAAGTCGATTACTCCAAAAATAATGTATATCTTTAACTGTCAATTTTTTTCATATAAATTCTTAATGCGTAGGATCTAATAAGCCAATAAAAAAAAAAACATAGAAGTCGACATGTCAATGTGTTCACGCCAGCCACGGAATTAATTGGACATTTGATTGCTTCCTTAATAGACAAGCGGAATGACTGGACATTTCGACAGACTACGTTTGCATACGGTTAATAGTTCTATTTTTGGGCGTTTTCAGCAATTATTTATGAGGAACAGACGCGGGACACGGTTTTTGGGTTGGCGCAATTTTTCAATAAAGCGATTTCATCTGCCGACTTACGCGACGACGTAATTACAACATTATAACGTCACACGAGTTTACAAAGCACTGTATCGTAAAATATAAAAAAAATGTTGTTACATTTTTTTTCTACCGGTGAGTGTCGTCACAACCGGACTCAAATCTTTGACGCGTTTTATCTTCGGCAATTTTTATTGATTTGATAAAACAAAAAATACGTATTTAATATTTTTCGATAATCTAACAGACGGAGTAATTAGAATCATATATTTTTTTGTTAGGAAACATCCCTATTGTGTTGGGGTCGGCTTCCAGTCTAACTGGATGCAGCTAAATGTCTGTATTTTACATGGAGCAACTGCCTATCTCACATCCACATCCCAGTTAGTAATGAATAATACGATATCCCTTCGTAAAACTGGTTGTAGGGATTTCAGGCTACTGACTAATGTAACGACTGTCAAATATTTACAAATGACATACTGTAAGAATTTTTATTTGTATTTCTCGCTGTTACTGACGTACAGGCCCTAGCACACGCGTACCTAAAACGTACTTAGATGATTTCCCACACCCCAAAAAAAAAAGAGTGTATTCTGCCAGTATTTTTTAAATTATTTTCATGAATACTGTGCTTGTTAAATATTTAACAAAGAGCTATCAACACTGAATAAATAACCCTCTTTAATACTTCTAAACCCTTTCTAATTGGGATGAAGTAAGGATGAAAATCTCTCAACATTTTAACATCTATAACTTTGTGTTTTTGTAATTTTAATAAGAAATAAATTCTAAAGGAGCAGTAGGTATTATTGATTGATTGAGTTTCTTTAAACTTTTGCTATTTGATTTTATTTTCGAATTATTAATTATCGTCGTCGTGACACAAGTCTTTTTCCAAAAGCTAAATGCATTTAGCTTTTTTACAGATATTTTATTTGATTATCGACTTCACCTCAATGATCTTTTGTTCTGCCAGATTTTGTCCTAATTCGGATTTTCTAAAAAATTTTTTTGTGAAGTTAGCACTTTACAAAAAAAAATCTTTAGTCAAAGTATCTACAGCGTGTATCAGATGGGTGTGGATTTATTTTAAGGGTGTGATAGATACTATTATAAAACTTTTAATGTAATAGCTTTTTTTTTGAATCAACAACGGAATCAGCTGCTCGTATGGAACAGCTACTTGGTTTGATTAGGTGTTGAAGTTTGTTTGAGGTGATATTTTCCGCGATTCTGTTGTTATTCCCATTAAAATATCGTTCAATTTAATGATTTGTATCATGCCTATAAATAATATAATCTCACCTTTCTGACGCATGCTGTATCTATGAACACCTCTAAAGGAGATGAAGCACCTACCAATGACTGAATAATATCTTCAGAATTTTAAATAAAACTGCCACAGTCCACCACAGTTAAAAGGAACGGTAGCTCTCTCAAAAGAACACCAACTTTCAACTCCCGTCGTCCACTTTCTTGTGAAGGAAAGAAATTAATCGGCTTTGACTCAGACGTCAACTAATTAAGATTAATTGGGAATCAAACGAGCTTACCTGTTAAGCGAAGTCTTGATTCTAATTTTATGAGTGACAATCTGGAACATAATTTATTAGACAAGTAGTATTTCTACACACACTTACTAAACATCGCGAATTTTAGAAACAAAAAATAAATATTTTTTAAACAGGTATCATTTTTACCAAGCTTCTCGTACTGGCCACCCCAAGCGTCACTTTTTTTAGAGATTGAAGGATTGGGAACAAACTCTGTTTTGGTGCAGATTTGTTCCACATACTTACATTTATTGTTTTCCTGGTTTTATTGAATTAGGTTGATTAATTATTGCAGCTTTGGGGCTGTTAGCTAGTGGTGGGTGGGTAATTATGTTCCAGATTGTCACTCATAAAATTAGAATCAAGACTTCGCTTAACAGGTAAGCTCGTTTGATTCCCAATTTTACTTCGTGACAATCTGGAACATAATTTATTAGACAAGTAGATGTTCAGAGTTTGCTGCAATAATTTGAATTAGTTAAATAATAACAAACTACAACATGTTCTGTTTTATTTACTGTGTATTTTAATCATCTTAATGAACATAGTATTTGACTATTAATATGTCAATGTTAATATAATCAGTATAGTTATTAACTTATTTATTTCTAATTAATATTTTTAAGTAAGAAAATATCAACATAAGGGTATAATCAATAATTTAAGTTTTCTTAATTAGCATTATATTATTATATGGTTGGTGATAATCAATAACATAAGTATTCTTAATTATTTTCTCTAAGTAGGAATATAACAACATAGGGTATAATCGACAATTTCAGTTTTCTTAATTGGCATTCTTAATAGTTGAAGAACCAATCATAATAAGGCAGTCAATGACTTTTTAATATGACTAATATTGAACTGGTGTTCATCAACAAAAGAGGTGAACCTAATTATTAATTTTAATAATTAGGTGTGGTGCCTAGGCCTACTAATCAACGATGAAGCCTAATTATTATTATTTTAATCAACATTATGTTACTGTTTACCGGTTGTTAAGCACAGATAATGCAAAGTTTTCTGGGGGTGAATCTTCACATAAGGGTAAGTTATAATATTTAGCAAATGTTTTTGAATTGTTGGTCCATCCAGCTGCCTTTCTTATGGTGTCAATATTGATGCCAGCTCTTTTAGCGCAGGAAGTAGCTGAGTGTCTTGTGCTATGAGAGGTGAATTGTGAGGTATCTATGCCACTTTCTTTCATCATGTTTTTTATCCATCTACTAATAGTTTGGCTGGTAGCTTTCTTATGTGGTTTTTTAAAAGTTATCCAAAGATAGGATTCGTGGTTTCTAAGAGTTTCGGTAAATAAGATGTAATCTTTTAAAGTTTTGGCTGGGCAAATTTTTGGATTTTGTGTAAAGAAAGGCAGGTAGATTTTTGGTTGGGTCTTACTTACGATAGAAGTTTTAACAAGATCAGTTATTTCAATGACAATTTTATCATCATTTATAATAATATTTGGTAATTTAATCAATGTCAATGTCTGAATCCGCTGAGCTGATGCTAGGGCTAGGAGAACAGCTGTTTTCTTTGTCAGTTTTTCTAGAGTGAGGTCTGTGTTGTCAGGCATGGAAGTTAAGAGATTAAATATGTTTGAGGGATTCCATGTTTGTGAGTACCGAGGTAGTGCTGGCCTGAGTCTATATACACCTTTAAGAAATCTTGAAACTCTATCATCATTCCCGACTTTTGAACTAATTAGGGTTGATAAGGCTGATCTATCTGAGTTAAGACTGTTGTAACCTACGTTAGTCTCAAACCTCTCTGTAAGGAATTGTATTATCTGTGGTACGGATGCTGTGTAAACACTTAATGCATGAGTTTTACAATAAATCCACCATGCCCTGTATGTAACATTATACTGTTTAAGCGTACCTGTCGAGAGTGAGGATAGCATTATGTCTAATGACTTAGTTGGCAGACCTCTTTGTTGGAATGCTTTCCGCAGAAGACTGCTGCAACCAGGGTAAGATTCGAGCTCAGTGGATGTGTCGTCCTGAAAGGTGATATTAAAAGGTCATTGTCAGGGTGAAATATAATGGGTTCAGATATTTCTAGGCATTTTGCTAAAGGGTACCACGGTTGAGAAGTCCATAGTGGGTAAACTAGAATACCCTTGGCCTTGTCATTCTTAATCTTTTGTAAGCACCTTGTGATAAGGGCAAAAGGGGGAAAAGCATAGAAGAAGGATTTGGACCAGTTTAAAGTGAAAGCATCTATGTTAAATGCATATGGATCTTTCCTCCATGAGACATATTTTTCACATTTATGGTTAATTCTGCTAGCAAACAAATCAATTTTTGCTTGGCCAAGTCTAGAGCAAATCAAACTGAATGCATCAGGGGATAGTTCCCATTCCGTATCAATGTTAATGTTTCTGGATTCTTGATCCGCAATAAAATTATCTTTCGATCTGACATATGAAGCATATACATGTATGTCTCTCTCCTGACACCATGTCCATATGTCACGGGCTACATCATTTAAGTGAGGGTATTGTATGCTTCCCATTTTGTTGATGCATGCGATGGCGGTCGTATTGTCGATTCTTAAAAGGATGGATGTGTTTTGCACTCGGGCAGTAAATGATTTTAAAGCAAAATATGCTGCCGTTATCTCAAGTTGGTTTATATGATAATTTTGTTCTTGTTCTGACCACAATCCTCCAATACGCTCGCCACCACAATGCGCCCCCCACCCGGTAAGAGATGCATCTGAGAAAATCTCTAGTGTAAAAGGCTTTTCCTGTAGTTTTCTACATTTTTTTAAATTTTCTAACCACCACTGTAAGTCTGGGAGTAATTTTCTTGATAGTTTTATTTTGGTGTTATAATTATCATTGGAATCTATTAGAGCTAAATGTTTAAACCTTTCAAAAATTTTTGTGTGCATCATACCATAAGGAATGGCTGGACAGGCTGCTATTAGTGTACCCAGTAATTTAGCTAAATCTTTAATGGAACAAGTTTTCAATTTTAGGAATTTTTGAATAAGATCAATTAGGGATTCTCTCTTTTCTATGGGTAGTTCAAGGATCATGTCTTCGGTATTAATGATGAAACCCAAGAATTTACATTGTTTGCTAGGAGTTAATTTACTCTTGTCATAGTTAATAATTAATCCTAAACATTTAAACAGACTTACAGTGGTGTTTATGTTTTCCATACAGTCTTGGTAGCTTTTACCAATACAAAGGCAATCGTCAAGGTATATGGTTGACATGAATCCTTGTTTTCTTAAGTAACCTACTACTGGCTTGAGTAGTTTGGTAAATACTCCGGGAGCTGTGGATAGGCCATAAGGCATGGAGGTGAACTCATAAAGTTGGCCTAAGTAACTGAAGCGTAAGTACTTTCTGTATTTTTGACAAACAGGTACTAAAAAATATGACTCTTTAAGGTCAATTGAACCCATATAATAGTCCTTATCTACCAGTCTAATGGCAGTTCTAATATCTTCCATTTTGAAATGTTTTGCTGAAATAAATTTATTAAGTGGTTTAAGGTTCAGGATAAATCTAAATTTACCATTTTGTTTGGGCCTGAGAAAAATTTTGCTAATAAATTGGCCATTTGTATGTTGACAAGGGGCAATGGCACCTAATTTAAGTAGGTCTACAATGGACTCTCCCATATGAATAGTTTCTAATTGTGATAAGTTAGAATTAGGAATGTTAAACTGCACAGGTGGGGTATCAAACGGTATCTCGTACCCTTGTATCCATTGTAAGATAACAGGATCATCCGTAATATGTCTCCAGCAGTTAACATAGTTAGACAAATTGCCTGCATGTACCTGGTTTATCAGCGTTTTGTTGGGGCATTCCGGTATCTGCCTTGTTGGTGAGCTGTCCTCTCGGAGCGGTGCGACCAACGAGGTTGTTGTTGGCGCGAGGGCTGGTTCCTCTTGTGTGGCCCACCACGTGCATGCATTTTCATCTTCGGTGGTGGGCCATTCCTGTTTCCCTGGCTGGGTCTTTGCATGTTACTTGGTCTGTTTGTTGGCAGTACTGGCAACGGTTTTTTTAATTGTGCTGCCGCTTGTTGCATTTGTTTCACGTTCCTCAGCAGGTCCGGTAGGTTTTCTCCATAAAGGAAAGAGTCTCTAGTTGTTTTGGATAAAGTTTGGTTAAAGTTCTTGTCCAACATTGGAGATATCAATTTTATTCTTGTCTGTGTTTGGTGGTAATGTATGTTGGTCATTAGTTTGGTAGCATCAGCTAGGTTTGTAAGTAATTTGTGTTTGTCTAATTCCTCCAGTGTTATGAGGTCGGTCATGGTTTTTGCAATGATGGAGGTAGCCAGCCCGAGTTGTTTCTGGGATATCTCAATACCATGGTCCCTTAGTTTAGAGGCGTCTGTGAGTACAGCTTTCACCTCCTGGTTCAGTATGGGGGCATCAAGTAAGGTGCAATTATCTGGCATTGTGTGCCTTTTAATTATTGTCTCTCTTTCCTCCTTTGTTAAGCCTTTAGTTAAGATGTGGTTGAGCCTTATATCCTTATGGATTTGTCCCATGTATGTCTGTGGTTCTTCATAGTCCATATCTAAGGCTTCTTTATATGGGTTTAGTGGCTCCATTTGGGTTATATCTAAAAGCGAAGAAAACAATAATTGCATAAGCAGCGTTTTCTTTCAGCCATTGCAACATACCAATAGGTTAGCATAAGTATCTCGTACTTAATGGCCGGATGGTCAAACCACCTAGTGCTTACATAAGCAACTGGGAGTATCTCGTACTCGGTGGTCTGTAAAAACGAGGCATGCTCACACCGTGGCAAACTCAAACCAGCTAGCAACATGGAGGTAATGTCGCTATGAGTATCTCGTACTCACTGGTGAGGTAAGTTAAATGCTCTTGAATGCACGCGTTCAGATGACACTCACACGCATTAAGCAGGGTTGAAAGCGAGGCCGCTTCGTGGCCCACGTGTTCAAAAAACCGAAAGCACATTGAAACCACGTTCTCGTCTTGTTAACCTTGAATAAAAAATTTTAGGTACATACCTGAATTGGAGTTTGAGGGCTCGGGATTTACCTCCGGCTTACGCACAGGGCTGGGAGTCTTGCTTCTGCGTCTTTCTGGTGTGTAAGACGTTGATGATGAGCGCCGCCCACGGGGGCTGCGCGAGCGAGACTTAGTTTTGCGACTCCGGCGCCGCCGGTGGCGTCGTTTTCGTTTATGGTCGTCTAACGCGGATAATATACATTTTAAGAGTTTTGTGTTGGATTTGTTGCTTGGCATCACAGTTTTTTAATGAAATTCAATTCTAATATAGATAATTTTGCGCAAGAGAATTTTTTAGCGATGTTGTTGAGCGCGCGAAAAGAAAAAGTGACGCTTGGGGTGGCCAGTACGAGAAGCTTGGTAAAAATGATACCTGTTTAAAAAATATTTATTTTTTGTTTCTAAAATTCGCGATGTTTAGTAAGTGTGTGTAGAAATACTACTTGTCTAATAAATTATGTTCCAGATTGTCACGAAGTAAAATTCCCTATTTCTTGCTATTGTTCACTCAACTAGTAATTAGATAAAATCGGTGGGTAATTTACGGGACGGTTGCTCTCGAGTTTGTTATTTGCGAGGATGGTAACTTCATTGTCACGGTGCGCGGTGGATAAAAATTTCATCTTCCGTGTTCCTTTTGTTTTTCAAATTCGTCAGTTGTGTTTTAAGTCCCATGTAACTTATGTGAGTCTATTGCCATTAGCCATTATGAGAAAGTTTTGGTGTGAGTGGGAAAGATAAGGCTAACAAAAAGAATCTGCCAGATTCCCGGAATCGAACCCAGGTTGCAGGCTCAGAAGTCGTGCTTGCGACCACTAAAAACCAACTTGGCAGCCAAATATTATTTTTATGAGCAAATAAACGTGTTTTCATAATATCTACTTGACAGAAATGAACTTATCAGTTTAAAACAATCTTTCGATGAACATTCTCCGCCCATTAGTAGCCTCTGACACGAATCAAGTTTTAATCCTATAAAAGGGGTTACTTTACTAACTAAAAACAATTATTTTTCAGCTTCAGTGGTTCAAAACAATTAACACGAAATGAAATTAATGTTATGTTTTCCTGTTAATTTTCATCCTTTATTCCGTATTTGACGTGGGTGTAGGTCTTATCCGATGCCATTGGTGTGTTGGGTTTGGTGGTGGTTCACCTACACCACTGGCTAATCCTTCGGAGATTACAGTTGTGATGTTGTATTATGTTATGCAGATGTTATAGATAAGTCGCGTATGTACCTAAGAACTTGGCCACGGCTTACATGATTGAGCTATAGACGTGTTGTGACGCAACAAATTAACAAAAATATGCAAACGGTGCCTACCCACTCACGGGCCGAAGACAATAATGTCGCAAAAAAGACGCAAATCGTATCACCTGGGGTCGCGAAAGGGGGCGTTATTTTTTATTTAATTTTGAGAAAATCGACATAAAACTTGTACCAGAGTACCAGTGAATAATTAGGTGAAGTATACTGTTTTTTATATCGTCCAAAATACATGTGTGTAGATCCTCGTTAGCTAGATAAATGAAAAGCTACAAATTAGGCAACACATCGCGTTTCTGCCATCCTTGCTAATTGGGCCACCTGTCCGTAATAATTACCAACGACATTAGTTTCGAACCTTATTTTTATTAAGCTATGATTCCATTTGCAATGAATCTACACGGGGCATTTGAATTTTTTATTTAAGTTTTAATTAGTAGGTAGAACGAAACTGTTATGTTTTGATAATGAAAAGGTGACAGTATCATTAATTCGAATCTATTGAATTAGTTTATACCCTGACTAGTCCTACTAAAGAAAGAAAGATTGTGAGGATGGATGTATAAATAGATGGATGGATGGACGGATGTTTGTTACTCTTCCACGCAAAAACCATTATTTAAAATTTAAATTTACATAATCATCATCTTCCTGCCCTTATCCCATTCTATTTGGGGTTGGCGCAACTCGTTTTCTTCTTCCATTCTTCCCTGTTACACGTCAAGGTGGCATTTATTCCTTTCTCATTCATATTATTCCTCACACAATCCATCCATCTTTTCTTTGGCCTTCCTCTCCCTCTCCATCGATCCATATTTAAATCCATCACTTTTTTAGTCTCATGCGTTTCATCCCTCCTCATTACATGACCATACCAAGATAAACGACTTCCTTTCAATTTTTCTGTAACAGGTGCCACTTTCAAACTTCCTCTAATATACTCATTCCTTACTTTATCCACTCTTGTCACTCCGCACATCCATCTCAACATTCTCATCTCCGCTACATGCTATCGTTTTTCATCCATCTTTTTCAAAGCCCAGCACTCTAAACCATACAGCACGACAGGTCTAATCACGGACTTGTATATTTTCCCCTTTAACTTGAGGGGCATCCGTGGGTCGCAAGTTGTTCCAGTGACCTGTCGCCATTTTATCCATCCTGAGTTGATCCGTTGCGTTACGTCCCGGTCTACTTCACCATCCCCTTTAATTAATATGTATAAATAATTTAAGTTTACATAATATGAAACTTTTATCCTCATAGTGCGATCCTAAGGGTCCATATCCAAACTGTACGCGGGCAAAGCCGTGGGCATAAGCTAGTCCATCATAAATTAAAATGAAATAATAATGGCCTACGATTTCTAAACGATTTGAACGTAAATTAATGAGTTACCGTGAGGGTCTGAATCGAAGGGCAGGTCAAATAAATGTACTGAAGTATGCAGGATCATTTATCAAACTGTTCAGACTTCAGGTCATTGAGCCTATTTCCTTCAAAATGAGGTTCAAAGGCTCGAACTAGATTTCATTTGAAATTGGAAATGTTTCATTCCAAATTTGTATTAGTGTTGTTGTATTGTTACTGGCCAGATTCATTTTCGTTGAATGGTTATCTTCAGGCATTATTTTATCTGTCAGTCGCATCCGTGCTGGAAAATTAGTTTTCTTGTCGAACTAGAAAATCGAATGGAAGAGTTGATATTAAATGTTACAAGTAATTACATTTGTGTATCTGATAGGGATTCTTTGGATAGACGTTCATTGTGCGTATGTATCCGCTTTGGAAACAAAGTTTGGATACTGTTATTGACAATGCTGATATAGAAATGATTTCGGAAGCTTATTTCAAGGTCAAAACTTATTTTGACATTGAATAAAGTTGATTGGGAAACATTCGATGTAGCTGTTGTAAATATTGTGCTATGTATTTATTTAAAATGTTAGTATTTTGCTAAAAACTTTTGCTTTTTATTTGATAAAATGCAATTATAAAACAGATACAATTTCGGAAGAACCAAGAACGGGAGGAATTAGTACTTATCCAATTATTTAGCTACGAACACCTATTAATTAGGCCATTATTTAGATAGAGATTTAACTGCCGCACTCAAAGAGCTTTAATGATTACTTAGGCCATCACTTAGTAAAGGTTTTATCAGTTTTGTCATACAAAAGTATGTCAGATCTTTACTAAGTGACGGCTTAAGTAATCATTAAATATCTCTGAGTACCACAGTTAGTGTTGTATTTTGTTAAGGGACAATTAGTAGTGTGAGTAACTTCACCTTCTCGACAATCTAATGCAATATAAGCGATATATTTTTCCCCAGCAACCGCACGCCCCATTCTATACGTCCCCCTCATTAACCATAAGAAAAGTCATTAAAAACCAAACTGGGTGAGAGCAATTTCTTTAAACAATGAGTAAAAATAGCACGGTAACAATTATAAATCAACAATACGGAGGAACAATGGGGCTCAGAGCGCGAGTCGTCAACTTTAATTATGTTTTTAAACGCATTGTTTGTGGACTAGCACTGTGTGGATAGGTAGAGGATGAGGAGGTATGTATGCGATGGTAAGCGGTAATTATTATTGGTCGTTCTATTTACTATAAATCTTTGCAACACTGATTTTCTCCATTCAAAGTAATGGGAGGATTTCATCTTTCATATTATCAAACTGAAGTTTCTGTTATCGCTGAATGGAATGAAATAAAACACGTTATATATCACATTTACCTAACCTTTTTCTAACTATGTTGGGGTCGGCTTCCAGTCTAACCGGACGAAGCTGAATACCAGTATTTTAGATGGAACGACTGGCTATTTGACCTACACAACCCGGTTAGCGATAATACAATATTCCTGGGTAGCCTATCTGCTGGTGTAGCCTATCTGACCTCCACTACCTAATAACAAAACACATTAGTATAACGAAAATAATTATATATAAAAAAAAAATTGCCATGATAGTTAAAAATGATTATAATAATCAATTTTGATACAGCAAGATATTTGCACCTTTAAATGTTTTTTTTTTGTAAATTAATTTGTATCCGTATAATTTAATTTTCACATGAAACAGAAATCAGCTTCCTAGTTTTGGCTGAGAACTTATAAATGACATACAAACTCACAATGTTAGCTCTATAACTAAATTCTATGTACAGAATTCTCGACCTAATCGTACCTTCTCCCTCGCTCCACTTTCTTGCACAATCTCGCCTGAATCTGGCGGCTCGTAGGATGTTGATTAAGTCTTAATCAGGCTTGAGACGACAAAATTCCGTACTGAACGTGATCATGGCTTGTTTAAGAAACGACTTTCATACAATTTTCACCGGTGCTCAAAGAGATTGTAGGTACAATAAGCATCAGAAGTAGATTAATACTACTCAAAGTACCAAAGCAGGTTTTTTAATAAAAAAAGTAGTTAGATATTACTCGTTACTAACAAGTTACTGAAGAGTAAGGAATTTTTTATTTAATAATTTATTCAAAGTCAAGGATTTTAATTTTTTTATAATCTGCTATGGTTTTCATTCAATTTAAAAGTACTCTAATATAATACACATCTAAATAAAATTTAAATTCAGTGTCTACACCTTATCCTTTTTTTTAAGTATTTAAATATAAAATTTGAATATTTTTTTTAAATAAACCACCCACAGGGCAAGAGAAGTGGGGTCTGAAATAATAGCAGATGACCCCTCCAATCAACCATTTTAATTTGGCACACGATGCACCAAACAACCTGTATTTTGGCGTACAACGTAAGAGAGGTTAGCAGTGGCACGGGGCTGCGGGTTGTTCGCAAGATATACCGCGGCCTCGACATGAAGGGCTAAGAAGGAACATGGGTGGTTTTTAGTCAGTAGAAGTCTGACACTCCCTTTCGCTCTGCCCAAGAGCGGGAGGGGTTATTTGATGATTTGCCACCCCCAAAAAAAAAAAAGGTTAGCAGTGGCAATAGATTCAATTCTATTGCCGTATTTTTCGAACAAAGTTGCCATTAAATGGATTAATTGAAATAAGTAAAATGCTCTGACTATGAGTGCGTTGCCAAGAGCCGCGTTTTCTGCTTGCGAAATAACACTGGAGTTTCCTATAGCTGCCTCCTACACCACTCATTTTAATACATACTTAATTCTCAAAATTGCACCTTCCACTATTTGTCTTGTTGTTTGTGTCACTGGTTGTCCAGCCTAACGCTGACTGGTAGAAAATGCCTATGACCAGTTACTATGGCTGGAAACGATCACGTTAATCACGTTTTACTCTAGAACTCAATATAACGCACTAACATTGTGCTGATAAATGCATTGAATAGTTTTGGGGTCGTGGAGGTATTTAAAATGAAATTATACATTGAAAACTTTTGAAAAAATGTAAACTTTCACCCGAATATCCCCGTAACTAGGAGGTTCCTAGGTATGGTCTAGAACAAAATAATTTTTGCAACGTCCGGGGGTGGGGGGCGGTATTACCTAGTATTGACTGGGTTGTGGAGGTCAGATAGGCAGTCGCTCCATGTAAAATACTGGTATTCAGCTGCATCCGGTTAGACTGGAAGCCGACCCTAACATAGTTGGGAAAAGGCTAGGCAGATGATGAACGTCCGGGGGAGAATAAAACGTTTCGGCGTCATTAAGGGTATTTTTACGTCCATTAGAGGTAAACTGGCTGTTAGATAAATAAATAAATAAAGCCAAGTGAAACTCTCCACAGATTCAGCTCAACACAAAATGGCCTGCAATTCCATTCCATTTCCAAAAGCGACCATTCTCCACCACTTTAAGTCCCATCTTACGAAGCCTTAATGTACACACTAAAACCCATCTAAGTACACAGACATAAGATTAATATTTCATTAAATTAGACAATTACCTTCACTAACAAAGGATTCTGACTTTACCTTCCTTAAGGGCAGCAATTTTTGGACTAATGAGTTAATTTGGCTAAATTGCATTACCCGAGGTAACTTCTGTTTTATATGTGCTTAGGGGACTTTATAGGGCCTTATGAGATTGCACTCATGCCCTTAAGGGGTTAATAAATTGTGTTTTTAATTTTATGGGGCGTAATTAGAGGTTGGGTTAATTAATTTTTGAGTTATCATTGTGCGGGTGTTTTCTTAGGGTCCAGGTACGGTGTGATGTCGGGACGGTCATGTTTTTCTAAGGAATATTGACCTTATGACGTGCGGACGGACGTCGCACGAGTTGTCCGACGTGACGGACTGAGTTCAGTATTAAGAAAATCATCACCATCTGCCTAGTCCAGTTAGCTTCCAGTCCAACCGGATGAATTTAAATACCCGTATTTTAAATTGGACCACTGCCTACCTGACCACAACCTAGATAATACTGAGTAATATGATACCCATTGGTAAGAATGATTGACTTTTGGGCGACTGACTACCTGTAATGACTGTCAAAGTTGGCGCAGTGACCCATGCCAAAAAAATATTCCTGTATCTTCCTTAAATATCTCTTAATCATCTAATTTACTTAATTCAAGGAAACTTTTCTAATTAATTCCTTGACCTTTGTGCATAGCAACAAGAAAACTCCTTGAACAATTCTTTCGTTGATGTTTTTTTAGAGCCGTGATCGTTGTGTCCCTAATTCCTTTTCTTAATGCTTTTAGTCTCAATGGCCAAAAGATTTCCTTCCCATTTAGGCTGTTTTAAGAACATCATTCAGTTAATGACTGAGCTAATATTACTCTATTAAAATAAGGATTGGTTTCATTAATAAAAATTGTGACAAGTAACACTATCAAATGACTGCTTTAAAAATGAAATCTGTGTTTTCGCTTCTATTGACAAGCGGTATAATATCAAATAAGTGTATTATTTCTCTTATCAGACAAATACCTACCTTGCAAAATACTCCCGCGTAAACTCAACACTTTACTGTATCTTGGACCAAACCAGCTCACGTTCTCCTTGCAATCACTGCACCAGCGAGTCGTTAATATAAAGTATGAATATTGTATCCATCCCATCACGCCAAGCTAAATATATTTAAGCTGCAATAAAGAGCTTGATCAAGGGTTTCCATGCTCAGCATAAAAGCGTTACCGACGGGATGAAGTTTCATAAAATTCCGTGGAACAAATTCAATCTAGTACCCCACCCCCTACGAGCCAATGCCCCCTCTCTCGTTCACGAAGGCTATAGATTCTGATTAAAAATTAATTAATGAACTTACGCCGCGTAAAAGGCAACATTTGATGCCTTTTGATGGCCGCAGGCAAGTTTGGACTTAACTTAAGAAATTAAAGCGTGTAGAATTAATTCGCTCGGTATTTAATTTTGGTCTTAGTAGTAATTGGTTAAGTAAATTCGACTTTAATCCGGGTCTTAATATTTGCTTGCGCAAATTTTGGTTTAATTTAATCTGGCTCGCCCCCTATTACATGGGACTTAAACATAACCCGTGAAATATGGGTGTACTAAGTATTAGGTACACCTCTGCCAAACCCGTCGGGAATTACTAGTGTGATGTTTTGACATAACATAAGTTATGTAATCTGAATCAGAAACATCGAAAAATATCTTCCAGGTACTAAGGGCAGTGCTAATGAATTTCAGTAATGCAGTTTTGTTATGACTAATGTGTGTGTGAACGTGAGCAGTGGTGGCCCAGTGGCGGCGGCCCCGACTTACGAACAATGAGTCGTGGGTTTGAATCCAGTCAGGCGCATTACTTTGTGTAATTTATTTCGACTTCACTGCTCTCAAAACGGTGAAGGAAAACATCGTGAGGAAACTCGGAGTAGAGGAGACTGGGCAGCGCACGCAATGCGCTTTTGCACCACACCGTGCAGAGCGCCGCACGCGCAACTCGGCGTAGATATCTCTTCGAACCTTTCGTTGTTTCGCTTTAAAAGTAGACTGACTCGCTCCGACCATATCTTAGAACTAAAAAATTCGAAGATATCTGACATCTGCCAATCCGCACTGGGCCCGCGTGGTGGATTATAGCCCATCCCTCTCCTAGAGAGGAGCCCTGAGTCCCTGCAGTGGGAACATTATAGGCTGACGTGACGATGAATGTGTGTGTATGTGTATCTACAACATTAAAGGCAGGCATTACAATTATAATAAGGTAAGTACTGGCTCTTTTCTTGTATTATAACCATTATTTACTTAAACAAATAAACAACAACAACATGCACATCATAAATAATTCTCCTACTATCCCTCACAAAAACTCCAGCCCGGTTGCACCAATATGCTTAATGCATGAACCCCTAACCCCGGTCCCTTGACGTTACTTCAATAAACTCTGATTAAAATTTAATCAACCATGTAACTTCGCCCGCCAAGCGTTTTTGCTCACAAGCCAACGTTGCAATCTTTGACTTGCTCAAACATTGTTGCCTGTAGCTACATAAATTATACCCGAATATTTTTATGCGAGAATTAAAGTATTAAATGTAAGCCGTTGGTTTCTTGCTTGAAAGGGTTCGGGTTAATTTGGTTAGAGAAATTAAGTAAAGCAAATCTTGCACGTTTTGACCGTAACTAGACTTCAATTCACAAAGCCAAAATTAGTAACATACCATCAAGCCAGTAGTCCCGAATGGTTGGGCAGAGGCATACCCATTAGACACACCCCTAATTCGCCAGTTATGTATAAGTCCTATGTAATAGGGGACGATCCTATTGCCATCAACCGGGCACTAATCTAGACTCCGTGGCTGCTAATGAAATATACCTGATGGGAAAACCCAATGACATTGTGTCCGGCCCCGGAAATGAACTCAGAAGACCAAAGAAGTAGTCAGTGGTTGTGCTATAGTGTAAACCTTTGGTTCATCTTGCTTGAAAATTAAAGGGTTGGGGTTCATCCCGTCGGGGCTGCGGGTTGTTCGCAAGAGATACCGCTGCCTCGACATAAAGGGATAAGAAGGAACATGGGTGGTTTTTAGTCAGTAGAAGTCTGACACTCCCTTTCGCTCTGCCCAAGAGCGGGAGGGGTCATTTGATGATTTACCACGCCCCAAAAAGAAAAGGGCTGGGGTTCATTTGGTTAAGGTAATTGAACAAGGCAAACCTTGCACGTTTTTTGACCGTAATTGGACTTCGATTCAGAATGATTTTAATGAAGCCAGAAGTAATCGACAGAAAGTTGAGGAAATGAAACACCGTAGAAAAAAAAAGTTTTATAATTTTCATACGCAATAATTTGATTTTCGACCCAGTCGATAGGAAAAATTTACGTGACTATATTATCATTAACCAACTTCCCAAAAAGGAGGAGGTTCTCAATTCGATCGGTATGTTTTTTTTTTCTTTGTACACCGATTACGCCGAGATTTATAATCCGATTTACGTGTTTTTTTTTAGTTTGATGCGTAATAGTTGCCATTTGGTCCCATACACATTGTTTGACCCAGTACCTACTTTTCATTTTGTAAACATTTTTTTTAAATTTATGAACATTTTTCGTTAATGTGTGTCCGCTAATAACTTCGTCGTTTTTTTAGTTCCAAATACAGAACTACTATCCAGAATGATGTTACCTTAAAGACCTATTTGGTGGCCAAATAATAACAGCCAGTCGCATCAATGTTTAGGTTAATTACTAGTACCGAGGCCGCTCCATGTTAATTACTAGTATTCAGCCGAATCCAGTAAGACTGGAAGCCGACCCCAACATAGTTGGGAAAGGGTAAGGCAGATGATGAGTCGTAAAACTTCAAGACACTGTATCATTGTACAAAAACCTAATTTCGCACATTCCCCCACCAAAACTGTGCCAATAAGATAACAGACGACTCCAACATCCACCTTACATCCGAACCCTATAAATTAGCTTCAGGAAGGGCCTCGTCTCAGGTCACTAGACATCTAAGGTAAAAATATATAATTTATATAGGCTGCTCCTTATGTACAAAGCGGTCCTATTGGTCTTTAGGTGGTCCGAAAGGGCTTAATGATCCGTAAACGGTTCGACTGCGCGGGACGCTTCGAGACGAATCGGGACGACTCGAGGGCGCTGTTATGACGGGCTGAAGATTTTGTTCGTAAACTTCGGAGTTGAGAAACTATTTTTGTTTGATATGAAAAGAACCACTTGATCTTAAAATGAAAGTAAAATAATATTGAGGATAGTTGGGAAAATATTAATTTACAAAAAAAGATTTAAAAGACGATGAGACTTTTAAACAAATTGGATCGTCTTCTTAATAGTTGCATTCGGTTTATTTTTGACCTTCAAAAATACGATCAATTATCGTAATTAAAGTAATTATTATAAGGTTTCTCGTATTTTAAACGGTTTGTATGTAATTTTATCTATTAGTTTATGCAATTCTATATGTATGCACCTATTTATGTATATATGTTATTATCCATTTTTTTTTTGTACTCTACCACAGTGCTGTCCTATTTGACCCAAAGGTTGACTGATAGAGAATGCCTTGTGAAATAAACAAAACAGAAGAAAAAAATAGTTTAATATTACCATGTCGATCATTTTTGACGGGTTCAAATTTTTAAAACAATTAAAACTTGTTAATCCATTCATAAAACATGCTACAAATATTAACGCATAAGGATATCGTTACTAAAATTATTATAATAAAAGGTATCTCTTTTTAAATAAAAGATATCTTGTCAGAAAACGTTGAGGCGTTCTCAGCATTTAGTACGCTGTAACTTCTTTACCCAAAATTGACATTCTTTCAAACTTTTAATCAAGTTACCAGTTTAAGTAGTAGCCAGATTAGATCGTCGTAAAGTCAAGTTTGGGTAATTCATGAATTCAGACCTCTTTGAAGTAACAAAGTGTTGTGTGAAATTGCTGAGGAGATTCTGATACGATTTATGATTTGGTTCGCCTTTGTAAAGGTTGCCTCTATTCCAACTTTTTGTGAATTTTCGGACTATATTTTATTTATTTTTTGGTCTGTGTCTTTTTTAATGTAATGTAATATCTTTGCCTTTGTCTTTAAACCAATTTTTTTTTAAATTGCAAAAAAAAAACTAAGTGATTGTTGTCCTAGAAAAGTTTAATTTACGCTTCTAGTGTGTAGCTTGTTCCCACTCCAAATACATATTAAGCTCACTTCTTAGAGGTGACTTATACCATAGTAGCTCTGTCAAAAATACCAAGGAAAACATAAGAAAATTACACGAAAATTATCCCAAAACAACATTAATTGGCTAACAATTATAATGCTCGCTAACATTAATACGGCAGCGGAAACAATTTCCATGATTAACATCTTTCCACTTGACCAACAAACCAAACTTAATACGTAGTGGCGAACATATTATAAAATATTGTAATAGCATTATAAATAATATCCTTATAAGAAAACACGGAAGTTTACAGAAAACTAAGTGTAATTTAAGTTTAGCGTGCTCGACAAAGTTTGTGCACGGAAAAGTAATTTTTAAACTTCATAATTGTTGGTTTGTGCTTAAGTGCACAGAGGTTGGAATACAATCTATTATAGTTTTTAAACTTGATTGTAATAAGGTGGCTTGGGGATAATAACAACGTTGCAATCGATGAAAATACAAAGTCTTGGCACTGACTTTGTTTTTAACTAGAAGGACTAGATTTTTTCTTGTCTAATCACTAAGTCTGGATGGAGGCCGAGTTGCGGGTACCTAATAGCCCATTCACATTATTTAGCCAACTATCTTAAAGACCCATGTAAAAGGGACCGAGCCGATTGCCATCTACCGGTTACTGAACCAGACTTCACGACTTCTACGAAGACATTCCTGATGGAAAAAGCCAATAGCATTGTGCCCAAACTTGGAATCGAATCAGGGCCTTTAACTCAAGAGTCACGCTTGCGACCACAAGACCAATGAGGCTGTAACAAAAAATAATACAGGCAGAGAAAAACTAAACACAATTTTTAACAAAACCGTATGATAACACCCAGGCATGTAATTACTTACAGCGCACATTGCTCACCTTTGCAAATTAAGCCATAGTTTCATAAAGCCATGGTCTGGTATCGAATACAAACTTTACCAAACTCGTCGCTATGTTAATAAACAAAGTCGAGCAACAGTTGCAGTGAATACAGGGCTGCCAGGCAAAGTTCACCTTTATTTACCTGTTTCTAGAACTAGTTCTTCCTGTAAATTGTTTGACGATGTCCTTCTGAACCAGTTCGTTCTAGGAAGATGACTCATTGACGTCAAAGTTACAAGGGAACTGTTTTAATTTATGAACGCAAAGTTGTTGTGTCTTTGTTTATTTTTTAATAGATATTGTTTGATTATAGACTCAATAATCATTAGTAGCTCACTCTTTTTTGTCAAGTGTACAATTATTGAGATATCTACACTAAGAAATCAAAAAAGATCGCAAACACTAATAAAATGGTAACAGGTGGAAATGTCGATATCTACAGAAACGTTTTAATAGATACCATGGATGGCTTTGCTCCTTTAGTATCTGGCTACGGCCACATACTTTTAGCCAGTTAACCACCTTTGTTATTGTATCTTTAAATTACAAAAAACCTAATTTACACTAAAGAAAACATAACATAGTATAGCATAAACAAAAAACTGAAGGTGAAGTGGTGACTGCACATGAAGGGTTCCGTACCATTGTGGTAGATATTGAGAGATTTTTCATGTTTTTTTTTGCACCATAGACTTCTTATAAGTTTTCTTGTAATCTTTAAGTGTTGAACTAATTTCTGTATATTTTTTTTCAAAATCTCAGTAGTTTTGAAGATAAGGGAGGGGAATGGTCGGACCGACAGACAGACAGACACACGAGTGATCCTATAAGGGTTCCATTTTTTGTTTTGAGGTGAGAGGACCCTTCATTTTTTTTTCAAAATCATCGAATAACCCCTCCCGCTCCTGGCCAGAGCGAAAGGGAGTGTCAGACTTCTACTGACTAAAAACCACCCATTTTCCTTCTTAGCCCTTTATGTCGAGGCCACGGTATCTCTTGCGAACAACCCGCAGCCCCAACGGGAGGTACGGAGCCCTAAAAGTACCAAAACGTCTACTATAAGAAACACGTCTGATATAAAAAGTATCATAGCAAAATCTAAAACCATCGTGTAACCCAACGACCAACGAGATAATATTAGTTTATTTAACCACTTCATCTGGAAACCCTGACCACAAATGCAGTAACAAACGCAGAGTCCAGTTCGTTATCTATACAACAAGTTGTCTCTCGTTTCCTATTCCAAGTTGGATAACACAACAGATTTCTGCTGCGGTTTGCTTTTCCATAAAGGCACCGTTCCATAGCAGCCCACTACTAAACTTAATCAGTGATCCGGCTCGAAGGACCAAAAATATACGGACAGTAGCTCCGCACAGTAAGACTGACAAATTACACGGGATATGTACTGGAAATAAACGCACTGTTTTGTGTCAGTTAATGATTGACAGTGTATTAGTTTTTACTAGTAAACTGTCAACCATTAAATTAAGTATAAATATAATTATGTTCCTAATAATTAAAGTAGGTAACTGGTAGCGGGTCTAAGACTAGGCGTCAGCGAATGTACATAAATAATCGGCAAGTTAGCAGCTGCTTGTTCAGGTAAACACTACAATATTTGATATCATGTGGCGATGCTCGTACACCATTGCTGAGACATGGCCTCATCTCTTTATAAAGGTAGTAGTGGGTTGGTAGATATTATTATCACACCTTCGAAAGTTTGGTTCTAGAATATGCCGTTTCCTCATGACGTTTTTCTCCGCCGTCTAGAGAGCAGTATTGTTGAAAATAACAATAGCAGAAATACATGCGTAATGTATTTCCTATACTTAAAGAAATATAATAATGCATGTAGACTTTTGAAATTTTTCTCAAACTCAAATCATTTATTCCAATTAGACTATAACGAGCACCTTTATATGTCAAAATAAAAACAAAAAGTGAAACTACAGTCAAAGTCACAAGGCATAAAAACTTGGGAAAGAACTGTTCCTATTCCAAAGCGAAGATCTCTATTAAGAAGAATGGTCAAGAAACTCCATGGACAGCCTTTTAAATCAAAATCTGGGTTACATTCGTATGGAATAAGTAATACCTAAAGGTAATTATCATTTTTGTATGAAACCCACCACAGATAGCTGAGCACTGCTATGCTTAGTAGTGGACGCTCAACTTTACTCTATAACCGTTGCAAACTCATACACTAGAAAGCTGTCCGCATAACGTGGCGTTAAAATTAGTTACCTGTAACTAACAGTTCACAGTTGAAATACAGGAATTTTAACTGTTTGTTTAGTTTCCCAATTAGAGAACACATTGTTGTTAGAGTAAAGATATTTAATAGCAAACATTATAAAGGAAACACTACACACATATTGTATGTAGTGTTTCCTCAATATGTTTGCTTAAATTGTAATATTGCACATCCCTATTTGCAAGGCTCGCTGGCATCTGGCTTAATTGATTTTTTTTATCGTGTGTTTTGTTCGGTGTTGTTAGAGAAAGTATTTTTAGATCCATTCTTCTAATTTTCAGATACATTGATCGCAAGAATTGCTTCAGAATCATAACACAGTGATATGAGATAATAGATAAAAGTTATTTTTACGGATATTAAATTTACATTAAGTTGTTATAATTTCCAAAGTTACTATTAAAATGTCATCATACTGCAAAGTTCAGTTCTCAAGTTTTCCAGGCCTGTCAATACAAGGTCAGTGTGACCACTGTTGTAGAGTTATACCCAGCTGTTCGTGCATCCCATTTTGTAAGTTATTTTATCCATTTCTCTACCAAAACGCCCAAAACAACAAACAACCCAAAATTCATCAGAAATCCAAAATTGGAAATAAAATTGCTAGTAACACTTGTTAGTACCACACCATCACATCGCTCACCTTTGTAATTGGCAGGTCGGAATGACCCGATTACAGCTAGTGACGAGTCCCAGGTTGCCACTGCCGATCGGAATTTCATTAAGAGGTGACGAAATTTTGGTACGGACCGGTCAATTCTTGTTGGTACTGAGATTCCATGATATCTGGTCATCGAGTTTGGGTTTGCAGTTAGCCAGTTTGCGTGATTTTACGGTTTCATATGCGGAAGTCGAAGGTAGGTGCTTACAAACTACTTGAAATCTATTTATCACAAGCCCAAGGCCCGTCCCGGTTTTGGTTGCGTGCAGATTTATTTTTAAACTTGTAATAAATATTTGACTCAGGGATAATGTGGCATTCTAATTGTGAAAGAATTTTTGTAATCGGTCCTGTCGTTTTATAGTTTATTCGTTACAAACGTACAAAAATTAAAATCTTTCCTCTTTTTAAAATAAGTGTGGATTACCCTCTTTGATACCTCTTTGACCCTCTTTGATCTCAAATTATAATAACTACAGCGCACTATTTTCTTCAGCTTTCATACTCCGCATGCATCTTAACTTAAATCTGTCTTTTCTCGTTATAGTTACTGTTTTCCTTTGCAGAATATTACGTAAACTTTCAACTAAATCATATGACTTTTCATGTTTCACAAAACTACTATATTTCTCATAACCTCGAGTGGCTCCAGGTTTTCCAAATAGTCACCTAAACGGAGTCAGTTTATAGCCCAATTTCGTGGCATGGCGGTCATTTTAATTTTGTACAGAGATCGTAACAAAGTTGTTTTAGGTCTTCAACGTTTTACAAGAAAAATACCTAATGCTTGTATTTCATCAGCTGTTCCTTTTATGTTCGTTTGATGTTTTTAGAGAGGAATGTTAGGTTAATTTTATGTCCCCAATTCGACTGGAATTACAACTATTTACTTCTGGCATTCGTTAAGAGGTAGCCTTATCTAAAGATGCTAAAAGTGCTCTAAAGTGAGAATATAAATTGGTTCAACAGATGCAGACGGTAGAAATACCAAAATAATATGAATAACGTTTTACATTCAGGCATAAATACAATTATAAATAACGATCAGTTATTTCAGGTAATAGTAAATCGTAATATAATGTCATCAGAATCTAAAGTCCTCATAGATAGAAAGACACATAGAGTTAAGGACTGACAGATAGATAGATACAGTTACTAGACGTGAATTTTAGAATATTAATAAAAAGATAGACATGACCTACCATTGTTTGACCTAGAATTTCCAACACATCCTCTAGTGTTACATCGATTGTAGTACTGAAAGTGAAGTTGCAAGCGATGTTGTCATGCCAATGGTCATACTATAGAATATAATTGTGTTAATGAACAACTTTGCAAACTTTGTATATGCGATCAATGTTTATAAATAAACTTAATTTTATAATTTCATTTTAATAAAACTAGTATTTTTTGTTAAGTTTTGTTTATTGATATTTCCATCATTGTTGTTACTGGTAGTAACAATGCCATTTTACAAGTACCTAAGCAATATTTTTTGAATAAATGTGACATAGGTACACATTTTCTTTTTTGTGATCCTTCGTCAAAATAAAATTGAGACGAACAGAATACAACAAAAATGTCGTTCTCACTCCTCTTCAAAACAAAACATTAATTTTGTTCGGCAGTATCCGTATTCCGTCCGGCTTAGCGCGAATGATACAATAATCCTTTAATCGTCAGTGGATGAGAGAAATACGACTTTGAGTAATACCCCATTATCTACTTCTTCCTTTCCACTGCTCAGAAAATAGGAACGAAACAATTTTGGCTATAATTGCATCGAATCTACGAAATCCCGACGCGTTTGTCAAAAGTTTGATAAATATTTGGGTATTGAAAAGCTGGAAAATTTTGGTCACACAGACTTTCTCAGTGCCGGGTATAAATAAATATTTTTTTGATATAATTAGAGGTTTGTATATTGGATTTGTGAATATTTTTTAGTTCCTACAATAATTGCAATACTTTTAGAACAGTTTTCTGTTAGTACGTTCTTTTTTATCATGTAGTGAGTGCCTAAACTTGTTTTTTTTGCCACCCAATGGCCTCTGAACTGACTTTACACGTTGTGGAGAAATATTTTTCAGGAAATAACCCATCTCGCTCTTGGGCAGAGCGGAAGGGAGTGTCAGTCTTCTACTGACTAAAAACCACCCATGTTCCTTCTTAGCTCTTGCGCCGAGGCCACGGTATCTCTTTCGAATAACCCGCAGCCCCGACAGGAATACTGGTTGCCTCACGGTGTTTTCGGTGACGAAGCAAGTGATAATTATACAATGAACATGAATCCAAAAAATCAGAGATGCGTGTCTTGGTTTTGAACTTGGCACTTGGCAGTCCGACTGTCATGAGTAGTAATTTTCTTGTGTAAGAAAACACACTATATAATATCATCATTCAGCAGCTCGATACGTATTACTACTAAGCCCCTTATCAAAGATTGAGTCAACGAAATATACACATACAACCAATTACCGACGTCCACAAAAGACAATAACAAAACTTTACTTATTGTACCCTAATATCGCGTCTCAGGTCCTCAAAGGTACCGTTCACGTGTCACTACCACCGAATAACCGCTTTGTGTAGCCACGCAAACAAAACTAGCAATATCTACGTCCAGTTGATAAGACAATTGAGGTATCGGCAAGTTCCGACCGCCACATATTGCCTCGTATTGCTCCATTTTGCCCCATTTGTCGGCTCTCCGCTGAAACGCTCGATTGCCCTTTGATTGCCTCCTGTCTTCTTAGCGATCGTCTTTTGTTTCGTTCATTGTTTTCTTTGGGCTAATGGTTATCGGATGCGTGGAGTATTTCTTTATTTCGGTTATATTTGTGTTAAGGTGATTATTTGTGGTGTAGGGTTGTTATGGATAGGTAAACCGGAGTGGGTCTTTGTTTTATGTACTGTTTGGTTGTTATCTTTTTCAAGGGAATACATACAGAACACCAGGCCTGCCATCCCCGAAGGGTCAGTCAGAGGTGTGGGTACCTAATAGTGCACCCACATTTCGCCAGTTTTATTTTTTAAGCCCAATTTAATAGGGGGCGAGCTTATTGCCATTAAGCGAGCACAGATCCGGTTGCTGCTGCTAAGAAATTTCTGATGCAAAAACCCAATAACACTTTGCCCGACCCGGGAATCGGGCCCAAGACCTCATGCTCAGTAGTCACCCTTGCGACTACTCGACCAACGAGGTAGTCAAATAAAGAAATATAGGAGGAAAGGTAAAAAAAATATGGGAAAAACATTGGAAATATGGGAGGAATATTGTATGAATAAACAAGGAAATATAAGAACTTATTAACTTATTCTCTACGTTTCTATTTTTCCTCACATTGATTTAAATAATTCAGTTTTGTGTTTATCAATGTTTTGTACCAATATCAACAATACTAGTCTAAGTAATTCTATAGACATTGTATCGTTATAAAGTACAAGTTTGGTATTTCATTTATCCTAACATTTAAAGTCTACAATATTGAGCCAGTTCACCTCAGGTACTACAGCCTCGTTCTCCAAGAGTCTTCCCGCAATATGAGAAAACTTGCCAAGTGAGTCGGCGAAGTAAATTCATAACAAAATTCGGCGACAACAAGCCTTGTCATTGTTTGGCAAAAACTTTGGAAAACTTGCAGAAGTTTTATCTTATATCCAGATGTAGTTCCAGCAGTTTTATTGTGCACGATTTGATATTAAGTTTTTGCCATTTTTAGTGTTGGAAAGAAAGTGTTTGACGTTAGTTCGTTACAGGACTTTGACCGAAAACCTTTGACCGGTCGGATTGATGCGGGATTCATCATCATCACCCTTTTGTCCTTTTATTTTACTAAGCCTGCACTGTCCCAGTGCTGGGCAAATACCTCTCCCAATTCCTTCCAAGAGCTTTTTTCCTGTGCTACCTCGAACCAGCCTCAGTGGTACGCGTCTAGATCCATTTTATTTGGGGACAGCGTAACATGTTTTTTCTTCCATTCCCCCGTGTCAATCGTCACTAATTTACTCCTTTATACCCCATATCTCTTTTTCGTACGTCTTCCTCTCTTCATCCACCGACATTTAATTTTATATTCATCTCTATTTTAGTCACATGCGATTCATCCGTCAAACTACTATTTGATTTTCCTGTGGGCATGGGTTCGAGTTCACGGCCAAGTATAATATATTAATTTTACTTGTGTTTGATGTTGCGTGTATCTGTTGCTACAACTTTAAAATTAATCAGTATTTTGTGTTTTGTATTAATTTTTTTTTAACTTCTACTGACTAAAAACCACCTATGTTCCTTCTTAGCTCTTTATGTCGAGGCCGCGGTATCTCTTGCGAACAACCCGCAGCCCCGACGGGATAAATACTAACCCCTTCGCCGAGAACTACTCTATCTATCTATGCTGTTTCCACCAATTTGAAAACAGCATGTGAATCGGTGCTGTAGTTCTTGAATTTATCGCGATCAGACAGACAGACGCGGTGTAGGACTTTGTTTTATAATATGCAGTGATGACAATAAATGAGACTCATTTGCAATTGCTAACCTCAAAATAATGATGATGAATTACGACAAAGATCGCTAGTTTTTGTGACTTCAAAACACTCATAAATTGCCAGCTTACCAGAAAATCTCATAATTGTTTTACGTAACTGCTAATGAAATTATTCTAATTTAGACTACAAAAAAGGAAGTCTCTAATTAAGAAAATTACAGTTCAAACAATAAGTATAATGGTGATAATTTCTGTAGACCGGCAGAAAATTGCGAGGTAATTATTTAAAGTTATTATGTAAGTTTTTCAAGACCTAGTAAAACCTGGTCTATTTCACTTAGAAATATAGGGGCTGCGGGTCGGTGGGGGCTGTGGGTTGTCAGGGCTGCGGGTTGTTCGAAAGAGATACCGTAACCCCGCACACAAAGGGCTAAGAAGAAACATGGGTGGTTTTTAGTCAGTAGAAGTCTGACACTCCGTTCCGTTCCGTCCAGAGCAGGAGGAGTCATTTGATGATTTCCCACACTCCCAAAAAAAAGGTATTGAATGAATAAACATGACAAAAATGAGTATCATCCTTCGTTTATCATGGGTATACTCGTATTTAATTTTGTAAATATCGCCCGAGTTAAATAATTGGATTTTCCCTTACGAATTTCTCAGTAGCAGCCATGGAATCGGAGTTGTGCCCGGTGGATGGCAATAGGCTCGCCCCCTATTACATGGGACTTGAACATAACTGTCGCAATGTGTGTATACAATTAGGTACACTTCTGCCTAACCCTTCTGGGATTACAGCCGCGATGTTATGTTATGTCACCCGAGCTTTGTGTGTACTTACCAATGGCAACCATAAAAAATACCGGTAGCACATCTACAACTCACACCTCATTCAAAATCAGAAGACAACTAAGTAAAAACTCATAATAATACGCCTAGCCTTTTCCCAACTATGTTGGGGTCGGCTTCCAGTCTAACCAAATGCAGCTGAATACCAGTATTTTACATAGAGCGACTGCCTCTCTGACCTCCACAACCCATTCGATACTGGGAAATACGATACCCTTTGGCAAGACTCGTTGTCAGACTATCAGGTCACCTGTAACGACTTCCAAAGATCTCTATATAAGGCAACCGGGACCAACAGCTTACCGTGTTTTCATAGGCCCAGACCCATCCACAGACGAAACTAGGCAAGCGCGGCTTAACCTAAAGATCAACCCGAGTGACAGTTATTATTAAGCCATTAGCTACTAAGTAAATATATACTGCTACCGCAACTACGTCACAAAACTTATTTCACCCAGTTTCTTTCATCAAATAATTGATCAGGTTCAGTACCGGGAATAAGATCCCAACTGCCGGTATTATCTTACGGGGCCATAAACGAAAGGATTTAAACAAAGCCACGGGCTATTGTTCCACGTTTAAGTTTGGCAGCCATCTTTGTTTTGGAATTTTCGTCGTTACGTACGCCTGATTAATTTGGGGGTGATTACGTTGAATAAAGTGTTTGGGTGAATTGATTTGGAGGTTTCTTGTGGATGGTAAGTTTTGCTGTTTCTGTTTGTGAAATAAGGTACAGATTTTTGTTCGAATCATGTAGTAGACATGGGCAATAATTATATACACTTGGAAAAGTTTAAACACAATTTTTTCGTGAACTAACGATTGCAACTTTGAGATATTATGTCCTACTTTATGATATAAATATGGGTTTCAAAATAAAGCGCGTCAATGTCACTTCCACTTTGTATCATCATCATCAGCCACCATGTTCCCAATGCAGGGACTCAGGCCTCCTATCCAGGAGAGGGATGGACGCCCAGTGCGGGTTGGTAGATGTCACGTGCCTTCGATTTTTTTGGTAACAAGACATGCCCGTTTCCTCGCCATGATTTCCTTTACAGTTTTGAGAGCAATGGTGATGAAATAAATTACACAAAGTAATACGGCTGACTGGGTTCGAACCTACGGCTCACTGTTCGTAAGTCGGGGCCGCCACCACTAGGCCACTTTGTTTAAAGTAGTCAATTTATTTTTGAGGTTAAAACACACACACAGTTGCATGTTAAACTACACCTTTTGTTACGCTTCGATTGAATACAAAAAACGGGGTCGACCCTTATAACTAAAGGTATTACGATCATTCAAAACTTTTATTTAAACTTCAACAAAAACTTGATACTAGGTATAATTTAGTGACTAAAGTTTGACATTTTATGTTAATAAATTCAGTGCTCACAACAAAATTTTAGTAAAGGCCTCAACAAGTGGACCTCAGATAACACTATCTCGTAATTTATTTGTTAACTTTGTAGATAAATGTTATACTGTATTTGCATTATAATAAGCACTTCTGTGTTTAGCTATTCCGTTTCATAATAATGTATTTTATTTACAATATTTTGTTTTCTTGTATACGATTTCAATTCCTATTACTTATATCTATATAATCACATCTTTTGCTTTGGATTTTAGTTTATTTGTTAAATAAAATAAACTCAGCAATAACTATTCTATTCTTTGTAACTATGCCTATGGATTGTGTTGTCCGAAATAAACGTATTATTATTATTATTAATAAGCTTGTTGTTTAGTTTTACGTAATGCCATTGTCATTAGAATTTCGTGGAGGATCTCGTAGGTAGGCGACGTAATAACGACGGCTTTTGCCCAAACCTCAACAACAGGCAATAGTAGGCGTTCTTAGATACTTTGTGGACTGTGACAGACAATGCATCTACAGGCACAAGTCTATAATAAAATCGACAACAGGTTAAGTGAGGTATTCCTCCAAGAAATGTCCTCAAAAGTTCAAGCAAGTTCCTTTAAATTAGTTAAAATAAACCCTTTCCCTTGGTACAAAACCCAGCTTATAATGTTTACATCTAGTTGACATACAGTGTGCAATGCGAGCACAGTTACCTGATGTAAACATTGCAGTGATCACTCAACGCACTGGCTGCTACGTGCACTGATCCGACTTACATGGTATGGCCAGGAAACAAGAGGTTGAGATAACACTGAAAAGTCTACAAGATAAACTGATTATAGAAGAACTGATATCATGAACATACAAATATTATGGCGAGCGCGAGTGCTGAGCCTGATGAGGTCCTGGGTTGTTGTCCCGAGTTATTGGGTTTTTATCTTTTCGATTTCGATTGATTCATTATCCTTAGACATAGGACAAGTGCGCTAAACTTTTCCCTAATCACTGCAACTCCTGAAAGCTAGAATCTACAGTGGCGACCACCAGAAAAGCGGCGAGACAATGAAGCTCGACGAAGTCGCAGATAAACAATTTTACTGTCTTGGACCCCGCGACGAAATAAATCAAAAAACAATGGAGGATAATTTCTATATCCAATCCATTTTTGTTTTTTCCATCTTTGGACATGGCCTGATTAAAAATTACCAAAAAATAACATACAGCATTTATTCATAGAAAAGTGTTCTGAAAGTAAAAATCAATCCTCCGCCATTTTCCTAGCCCCAAAATCCTTAAGATAAGTTAGTTTTCTAGTACTGAACAACATTAAACTGAGACGAGATGCACGGGAACACGTTATCAAGATTATGTACCAAAGCAAGTTTAGAGCTTGCAAGTTTCGCTAGAGCCCCGCACTCGGAAATATGGTGCTTATTTAAGTTATTAAGTAGTTTAGTTTCAAATAGCAACTTAGATCTTGTTGATAATGTTATTTTGGTTAGATACGGAAAAAAAGTTGGTATTTTTTGGTGTATTTGAGATATTGAGACTTGAAATTGCAATACGAGTAGCAAACACCACGGTACAATGACTGTAGAGAGAGGATTGGTTTACAGGACAGTCAAAAAGGAAATTCGCAGTCGGGCATAGGGTTACCAGGCCTAAAAATGCAAAATCCTGTCAGACATGTCTAAAAATCCTGATTTTGAAAAAAAAGTCCGGTCACGCACCTGTATTAAATAAAAATCATAGAATTAAAGTACGTTTTTATTTACTTATACTATTTAGACCCATATTTTTGGTTGCTAGCAACCGCATGCAAAAAGTTGTTTTTTCCCGCTATTTCGCAATAAAATTGTTCACACGTCACGTGTTTATAGTTATAATGCGTAAGCAATATGGCTCTCACCGACTCCACTGAAAGTCTGTTTCTTTCTTTGGTCCACTGAGAAGTCATGAGAGAAAAGACTCTCCACATTTGCGTTGTGTGGCAAAATACTAAAGAAATATTGACAAATCTTCAGAAATTCTGTAGCTGTCGTTAATTGTATTAAAAAAGAGACACCATTGCTTTTCAGCGAGCTCATCATAAAAATTGCTCTGCTTTGCGGTGCGCTTGCGTTCCGGGCTCAGTGCGTGCGGCACCCGCTTGAGCGGGCGGAAGAACATGCAAGTATGACAAAAATCCGGTCTGACGTAAAATCCGGGCGGAGTCCGGTCTAACACGTAAAAGTCCGGTCTAGACCGGCTTTATCCGGTCAGATGGTAACCCTAGTCGGGCATCACCATCCAGCAATGTACGATGCATGTAAAATAATATATATGGGCCAGTTCTGCTCCAAGCTTGTTCTTTGTTAATTATCACCATGGTTGAGCCAATCTCATGTAATGAGATGTGACGAAACGAGAGAATATCACTTTCCAGACATAATTTGCAATCGTATTTTTTTATAATTGGGAAATAGTCAGCCGACCACTTTACCATAATACGTGGGTGTTATAAGGGGCAACTCCCACCCACGACTTTACCTCCAAAATATTCTAAGTTTCTAAGAATAGAATGTATAAAAATATCGTCTTTCATTTTATCGTGTAGGCGGTCAAAAGGTTAAAAGAAACATAAACCTCCCAATAAAGGTATGAAATAAAAACGAAACTGTTTAACTTTGCAAGTTCATAATCTATCATTTTATGGCACCGGCTGTTGTCCCCGAACTATCAAACTTTTGTGACGAGATGGACGAAACTTATAATATTTACACTATTTACAGTCTTAACGTAGGGTTCACACGCATAGTTCAAGAAAACTTTGTGAATCTAAAAAAAGGGGTTAATTAATATAATATAAGCCATATACATAGAATAGAATTTATTTATTTTCAGTTAACAAAGACCCATACATAAATACCTTAACCTAAATATACCTAATAATACAGTTTGCTAAGCTATAAGCCACATGTATATTTATAAGCCTCATTATTTTAGACTATCTATATTCAGTAGAACTATTCGGCAGACAAAGTCTAAATCTGTCCGCAATAAAATTCTTCGATCAATTTTACACCATTCATTGTTCAGGAGTTTAGCGAAAGTGAAAGAAAATCTGAAGCTAATATTTTTCCACGACAAAGTAGACAAAAATATCAAGTCACCGTAAAGTGTCAGAAAATTCTAGCTAGAGCTACATCTAATACGAACTAAACACGTGTGATCCCGCCATTAACTCAGTTGAACGTAAACCTAAGAGAGATGGGATCTCATAAATTATTAATAAATAACTTTATTCAGCAAAACTTCACAGAACTTTGACAAAGAATACCTGATAAAATTATGAAGATAAACTTTTAATATGTACGATATTTACGTTTGTACGTGAAAAAGTCGGGGATTTTCCTCAAAACGCGAACATACGAGAAGCTTATATACGGTTTTGTGTTATATCATAATTGATGTATCATGTATGTTGTAAGGGAAACAGAAAACGAGGGAAGAATACTAAAGCATCACTAGTCTTGTAAGTGAATTTTTATTCTGATGTTTTTGGGGTAAATGTGTACCCTTTGCAATCCATCATGAAAAAGTCGGGCTATGAAGAATATATTCTAGCGTTTGTACGTAGCAATGTCTACCATTGCTACGTACAAACGTTTGATTCGGATTTTTATGGTAATAAAACACCTCTGGCTTTTCTATGCGTTGCACGTGCGTGTTTCAGCACGAATTCTCCTGCCACACGTGCATGCAAACAGTTGACGTATGGAAGGATTTATTGGAGCAAGCTTCAAAAACGCGTGTCTAATTTATGATTGAAATCATGGCCTATGTGAAAGCATTTGTTGACTCCAAGGTTCCATCGAATAAAAATAACAGCGGTGTGTTGTTCACAATCCCATTATTTTTCGTTACCTTTTTATATAAGTCACGTACTATAGCTGTTTTGTTAGCGTTATTAGATTTAATTCCGATCGTATATATCTTTTTCTATAAAACTGTTAGGGTGGGTTGCACCATATTACTATAACGATAACCAAACCGTAACAAGCCATAAAACCATAACAAAAGCATAATTTGATGGCTTGTTACGGTTTGGTTATCGTTATAGTAATATGGTGCAACCCACTCTTAGTCTTCCAATACATACTTGAGAGGATAGATCTACGTAAACCAGCGCAAAATGTTCATCAAGCTATCGAACGTTCGATGCTGCAGTTGCTTATAAATCAGACTGTAAACGATGGGGGAAACCAAAGTTTACGTGAAATCGTGTACCACCTCCACATTTTTTTAATTCGAATTCCCTTACTTTAAAATTGTTGTACCTGAAAATTTAAACTACCTTCCAACAATTCGGTCCATTCAATATTCCGAAAATGCTCGACCGAAAAATAGTAATTCGCTCAACAATGTCGAATCGAAAATCGGTCACCGCTTCGCGTATCCGTCACGTATTCTTTCCGCGTCCGCTCCGTACGTGTTCGGTACGATATCGTGGCGTGTAAACGCGCTCGATGAAATGGAGCGTGTAAGATGATAGTGCGGATTTTTGCACGATATGTTTATTCTGTGATTCTTGTGGTGAAATTGCAGTGAAGAATTTTTCAAGAGTTTGATTTTTCGTAGTTTAATGGGCTTCAAATGATTAGTAACGTTGATGTAGGTTGGGTCTTTGTTACCTGAAAAAAATGGATTGTTGTTGTTTAAAAGAACTCTTCATTCTTGTCAACAGTTTTATTATAATTAAAACTGTTGTGAAGTGTTGCCTCCCCAAAAAATCATTATCATCGTATAATTCAGAGCCAGTTTTCATTGTGTTACAAAATGTGGTAGTATTATGTACATTTAACTAGCAACACTGTGTATTGCATACGAGATAGCTAAGATTCGACCATTCAATCGCTGGCAGCCATCTGGACTAATTCTTAAGCGAAACCTCTGCCTGATTGACCGTTGCTCATTGAAAGGTTTAAATATTGTGGAGCATCATCATTTTCTTGCCCATATCCCAATTCATTTGGAGTCAGCGCAGCATGTCTTCCTCTTCCATACCTCTCTGTTTCTCGTCATTTCATGAGACACCAATATTGGTGAGAATTGAAAAATATTATAATTTACTGTATACGAATTTGTGATAAACTGATTTAATTCTTTATGTTGATGTAAAGTAATAAATAAAGGGAAATAATAAATCGAGCAACAGATTTTTTTAATGGCCACGTGATCAAACTTCTAATTTTATGACTAAGCCACGGGAAAATAAGATAGCCTCTAAAAAGCTAATTCGTCTTTTTACAATGCCAACTAAATATCTTACAGAAAGCGTGAAATAAAGATCATCAATTATCGTAACTTGTACTTATTACATAGACACCTAATTTACTAACGCAGCCACGGAATTTATATCTCATAACCATTTTACATTTTATAGTTTTAACATTAGTTAATTAGCACCCTAATGGGCGGCATGGGCACCGGGCCGTAGGCCGACGAAGGAGGCCGGCGGAGGCCCGGCACTTCGGGGACAGAAGATATTAGTGTTATTTAATATGCGAGCGAAGCGAGCGCGCGTCACTTCGCCGTTCTCGGGTAAAAAATAACCACCATGCTGAGTTAAATTAAGAGTGGCTCAGATAGAACTTAACTAGTGGCTAAGATAGGAATACTTAGATGCTCGTTAATTGTGGCTTACTTAGTAATTTAGAAGGCAATGTAGATTTTTAGAGGCGAAGAATGCTATTAAAAAGAAGCCGGTTTAATTAGCACCCATAAATAAAAGAAAATTATCCTGAAACTGCCGTTTTTCTGAGTTGTGTAACAAATGGTATATTTTTGTACTAATCCCGCCACCTTCTACAAGGTCTGCCACGACGGCTTTGGAAGAAGTGGAAGTCATGGCATATACACAGCAGGGTAGCAAGATAATGCCTATAATGTTCCCACTGTTAGGACACAGGTCTTCTCTATGTGAATGAAAGTGGACTATAATCCAGTACGCAGGGCAAGTGCGGGTTGGTAGATTTCACATGTCTTTGAATCCTTCACCGTTGAGCAGTGGTGATGAAATCAATTAGGTAGGTACTTAAAGTAATACGCCTGCATGGGCCCGAGCCCACAGCTTATAAATTCAGGTAGCCACCACTTCACTAGGTCAACGCTGCTCTCTTAATAGTAGCAGTCCCGGATAATTATTATCTTGTCTTTTTCAGGGCTCCCGTTACGGATTTCCTAAACTCATTAAATATTTTTGTTTAGGAGATTCACTTTCTAGATATACTTCTTATTTTATGACAAAACGAGTAAATACCACAGTAAAGCAATAAACGAGTTGGTATACACAAAGTATTAACTCTGTATTTGTGCTCAGTTAATGCCAACAAGCTCGCTCGTATTACATGGGACTTACACATAACTGGCGAAATGTGGGTGTACTATTAGGTACACCTCTGCCTTACCCTTCTGGGATTACAGGCGTGATGTTATGGTATGTTAAATACAAATTTATTCGTTAAACACGATGATACTTCTAGATATTTTGGCAATTCAATGGATTTATACATTAAAGTCCCCCACTTAAGAAAAAAACCTCTTCAAGTTTTAAGACTCAACATTGTTATTAGGCCATAACCGTTTCAAAGTCATCTACGGTGTAGAGTAACTACCCCATTTTCTGTGTGAGAAACACTTTATAGGTACTTGTAAAAGAAACTAATTTACTTCAGAATCCCTTCGTATAGACTATCGGGAAAGAAACAGTAGCTTCCAACGAGTTTTGTAGACTGACTGAAAACAATGAGTTTAATTGTATGGAAAAATTGCGACTTTGGTAATATAGATTTCGAAGAAGAATCTCTTTGTTAGGGAAGCACTTCTATCTTTTGTTTGTTGACGACATATTTCCAACTGGTGAGAATAATTATATTAAATGCATTTTAGAAGACGTACAGCATAACATCACGCCTGTAATTCCCGAAGGATTATACTGAGGTGTACCCAGTATTAGGAACACCCACATGTCACCAGTTATGTTTAAAGTCCCATGTAATAGCCCCCCCCCCCTCCCTGCAGTATTGTTTCTCCTTCTCCCATATATCCATCCAAAGGTTGTCTTTAAAAGATCGCTTTAAGCGATAAGACCGCCCATTGTGTCACCCCTTGCAAAATGTTTTTACTATTGTATTTTTTGTAATTTTTATGGTGTACATAATAAAGAGTATTCTATCTATCTATCTAATAGAAGGCGAGCCTATTGCCATCAACCGGGCACAAATCCAAAATTCCTGATAGACAAACCTAATAACACTGTCCGACGCGGGAATCGAACTTAGGACCTCATGCTCAGCAGTTGAGTTTGTGACCATTAGACCAAAGATACAGTTTCTTCCGTACCTTCTTCTTTATAATAGGGTAGTTAACAAAAAAAAAATCTAATTAGTCCGTCAGATAGATTTCCAAAAAATATTGGACACATATTTTTTCTTTTTGCACGTAAACAAACAATGAAGACGATATAGTGCTTTGAAAAATCGTGTGACGTCATATTCCAAGACATTAGTACGACATTTTTTCCCATCTCATACATTATATTTAACAAAATTACGTGATAACAATTATTTAAAGTTTACTATTATTTTGTTTATAATATTTTTTTAAGTTAATAACATTTCTTGAATTTTTTATTTTTTATGATCCTTACATTAAGTGGATATATAATTATTAAAATATAGAATCTGTGACTTCCGGTAGTTGTGACTAAAAAATCGAACAAATTGTTTCTTACCCTTAACGATGGTACTGGTTCTCCTCGTCATTACGATTTTTTTTTTTTCTAGACCATACTTGGAAACCTTCTAATTTCGGAATATAGAAGCAACAGCTGCTATTAGAGCCTATGCACACGGTGCGTTGCGGGCGGTGGCGCGGCACGGGCGGCGCCTGAACGATGTCGCAGCGGCGCGGCGTCCTGCAGATATAAATCCATAGTATGTCTCACGACGCACCCCAAACACGTTACCAGCGAGACGAAGCGGGAAGCATTGCGTTAAGGCCGCTCGGCGCAGCGCCGGTACATCAAGCAGATCAAGCTACAACAATTTGTCAAAGTTCTTTAGTAGATTTTCAACGTTATCGCTAAAGTATTAGGTTCAAGGTTGATTGGGATAATTTGACATAAGTTTTGTCTCGCACAAACACGCACTTTTACGTTGCAACGCGCAAGCGCGAGCGGTGCGTTGTATGTAGAGGGCTCTTCTAGAAATCATGAAAGATAATAAAATTATCATGTCAAATAATTAATCAGTCTAGTCACTTTAAAAAACTCACATATTTTCTATTCTAGTTATGAATATTTAATTATATAATTATTAGTATTAATTAAAGTAAAAATTAACTGTTTTATTTTATTGTATTGTTAGCTGTAAGCCATCCAAGATGGCTTAAAGTTACATGCATTTATTGCGGGTTTCAATTATGTCCCTCGTTTAAACTAACATACTGTATATAGTGAGGCAATCAAAGCCATTTAAAAGCGTCCACAGATGGCAATTAAACTATTGTTGCACATACTAATAACTATATAACAATAATATTAATAACGAAGCTAAGTGTAATATAACAAATGTACGTAGGTACGTTTTTATATTTCACAAAAATCGAGCGAATCCCGTCACCTCTTATCTGTATATTCAAAATCCAAAACGACTACTAAATCTTAAAAGTCTCAAATACTTTATATATCAATAAGTTAAAATTCAAAAAATATTCAAAAATTCACTGGGAAATTTACAAGAGTCAACAAATAATTACACTAGTATATTACTCACAGTTTTGTCTACCTCTCCAAGCTTGTCGCTGCCGTGAGTGCAGGCTCGATGCCGATGGGGGTGTGCCGCGATTGTTTGTGACGTCACACATGGATGTCGTTGTAAACTTGTCGCTCTGTGTTGCCGCCCTCTGGCGGAGTAGGCCGCAAACATCGTTGCTGCGCAGTTGTACATCGCTGATCGGGGATATTACAGGCACTTCAGAGCGATTCACCACTGGTGGCATGTCATACGATACAATAAGTGTAACTTGAAGCCTTATACTATATTCGCGAACAATCTTAACACCGGAATTCAGTGACACATCCTGATGGTACAACGCCATCTCTCGAGCTTAGCAGGGAAGCTCGCGTTCGCACATTGGAAATGTGGAATGTTCTTTTTGTAAGTTGTGTTGTGCATGAAAGTATCATTGGTATTGTAATGTATTTTATCTCGGGTTGGTGTCCACAACTCTATGCTCAAAGTGCATATTTTGATTTAAGTGTTTTGGTATTATTTTGTGAAATTTAGCACTAGTGTTTCATTGGAATGTTATTTACGTTTTATAAGGTTTTATGACACTAGTATTTTAAGGAAGAACAATAAAAACAAGGTATGTTTGATATCCAGGCATGTTCATGAACAAAATATATTACCTACTATGTACAGGTAATCAATATGTTAGTTAGTCATTCGGTAGCCACGGCAGGGGCACGTCGCGCCGCCCGTTGCATTCGATCCGCATTACATGTAACTGAGATGGACGTACTACCAAACGCTAACTTGTTCTGCGAACTGCAGGATGTCACGGACACGGGTTATTTCGAGAGGAAGCTTACTTTAGAAGACCACTGGCAACAGACGTGGTATGAAATGGAGAAAGATCTTCAGGAGGAGCCACGCGAAAGTCGCGAAGAGGACTGTGCGACGCCCAAGGCCAAAACCGTGACCCCACCAAACCCCACTTCGCCGCCGTCACCACCAAACCCCACTTCGCCGCTGTCACCACCAGACACCACCACAGCTATCATCTTGAAGTGCGAGGTACCTAGCGATTTGGAGTATGAAATCATCCCTGGTGAGACATCATCGGTGCAGATCATACAGATGCATAAAATCAAGCAACCCAAACGGCAGTTTGCGGACGATGGCCGGCGGGTGTACGTCTGCGATTTCCCGACTTGCGACAAGATATACAACAAGAGCTCGCACCTAAAGTCTCATAAGAGGTCGCATACTGGTGAGAAACCGTATGTGTGTACGTGGGTAGGTTGCGAGTGGAAGTTCGCGCATTCGGACGAGCTAACGCGCCATTTCCGTAAGCACACGGGCTACAAACCATTCCAATGCAGCCGCTGCGAGCGTCGCTACGCGCGGTCCGACCATCTAGCGCTGCACGTCAGGCACCATGCGCACTTCAAAGCTCCCTCGCGCGCGTCGAACCGCCAACGCAAGTAAACCCCGCGCACTCCGTTTTTATTTACTTCCTATTTTATTTATTTTGTATTTTAGTAACTCCGTTTATTGGTTGTCGTAAGTTGTGAACGTGAAATTGGTTGTGATAAGAAGCCAGCGTGAAGCCAAAGAATGCCGCTACATCGTAACCGACTCATTGCTCTTAGCACCTTAAAAAAGGAAGAGTTTCTCAATTGAACTGTGTATTTTTTTTTGTATATTACGTCATAATTCCGTCATTTATGAATAGAATTGAAAAAATCTTTAAAAATTATTAAAAAAATGTATACTACTAAAATAACTTTACCTTCGAAAGTCGATGACTTTGTTTGTTTCCTTGACTTTTTGCCACCGATTTCCAAAAAAAGAGATGATTTTGGGTTTTTTAATGTTTTTTTCGAAGTCAGTTTTTTTTTTAAATCTGTTAAAACCTGTTGATTACGAACGGGTCTTCTGTTACAAGTATTTACACACACACCACAAACACACACAGTTTTTTAAATTCTCTAGACTCCATTTAATTAAAAGAAAGCCTCTACAATGTAGATATTTTGTAGAAGAAAACATCCGTTTCTATATTTATATGAAAACACTTTACAAAACTGGTTATAATAATTAAGAACAAATAGGTAAAAAAAAAATACTAGAGAGTTAAAAATATTGTGTGGGTGTGTTTGTGGTGTGTGTGTGAGAGTGTGAATGTGTGAGCAAATAGGAGTAGTATGGATGTTAGAAAAGGAAATGTAAAATCATGTTATTATTGTATCAGTGTGAAGAATGTAGTAGACATTCGTTTATTAATAGTCGGTGTTAATATTATTTCCTTACGTAAACAAAGTTTCTCATAGGTGTTGTGATGGTGTTTAGTATGTATTAATAACATTGTGAGCTTCGTATAATATTTTTGCACCGTCGTCGCCGAGCGATGGTGCGTTTGTGCCATAAGTCCCAGTCAATGTCCCTCACTTGCATTTCTATCGTGGTCATATTATTTATTGGGGAGTTCGGCTAGTCATACCACCGAGCGATACCGAGAACGACCTTAATTATATTAGGCTAAGTGCGTCACATTACCTGATGTTTTGTCGAAGTCGCGTATCAGTCAAAGTGCCCTTGTACTGTGAGTACCACCGCTACCAGGATGCCATCGACCGGTTAGCGCTCTCGGCACAGATTTGTATTTATTCTGTATTTTTAACGTCCGACACAAAAACGACGGGGTGTTATAAGTTTGTCGTGTCTGTCTGTGTGTGTGTGTGCCTGTCTGTGGCATTGTAGCTTCCGAACGCACATACGTTGATTTAACGCTTTTAGACGGTCAAAATAGGAAAAACTAACTAGTCGTATCGTAAAACACTACAATATCAAATGAAAATAGGTTACTGAACACAATTCAACGGCTTCTAGAATAATCGGCGTCGTCAGTGATTTATTGTGACAATCTAAAATTAACTCTCCTTAACGCACCGGTTGTAATGGCATTTGTAGTATTTTTCATTAGGTATTTCACTTGGTAATACTTTTATTTCCGTTGTGTTTTCAACTGAATTTATGGAATATCGCAATAGAGGGATATAAGTATTCAATAAAAAAAATATGTGTCTGATTCTATTAATCTAATTTAATTTTGCAAGCATATAAACATACGGGTTAAAATGTTTGAGAAAAAACTAGATTTACAAATTCTCAAAGAAATTTGTTATATAATATAAGGGTGTAATTGGCTGTCATGTGACTAATTGGTTCGTGTAGATTAAACCTTTGTGTTACTAAATCAGTAAACAAAGTCTGCCTATTAGTGCCTATTCGTCTGTTATCTCACTTTTGATGGTAGTAAGTGGAACGAAAATTGTATTTTTTTGTATTTTGTGAAATCTTTGTTTCTATTTGGTTTTTCTCCAAGTAGTTCGATTTATACAGTTGACGAAAAACGGTTGTATGATAAAATGCATGAATTCGGTAACAAGTCTGGGCCACGACCAAAAAAAAGATCATTTCCTATTTTGAAAAGAAACGAGAGAAAAATTGATTTCAGCAAATCCACTAGAAGGGAATGACGATTTAGATTCAGAATCTGATGAGGGTCTCGAGGAGTCCAGCGAACAGCTTTAGACGACAAAAAATATTTTCATCAGTTTTTATTCTTTTTTTTTTCTTTAACAACAAGTTTAAAAATAAAGTTTCATTATAATGTTCCTGTCTTCAACTAACAAATCAATAAAAAGTAGAAAAAAATATGGTGTTCGTCTAAAATGGTCAAATCAACACAGCAATGTGGAACGCATGAACCGATTTGGATTTTGGTTTTTTTGTTTCAAAGGTGAATTAGTCGGGGGCTTAGCTATGTTTGAAGTTTTAAATTAATAAAGCCGTTTAATAGTTATGGAGGTTGGAAGAGGGAATGACTAAATGATAGTAAACGAATATAATTATCGAGTGGGGGTATCACATGAAAGGATTTGATTTGTACATTGAAATAAAAATATCTCCTTAGTCTAAAAAGCATAAAATAAACATATTTTTTTATAAAATTATAAAAATTATTCTGAGAAAAGGTTATAAACGCATTTATTCCATTTTACTTGTTAAAAACTTCTACTCGGTTTGCTGATATCTCTTCAGAAAAAACGAAGTACTCGTAAATAATAATGATTTATTTCTCTCAAAAAGGTACAGACAATGGTTCATATTATATCAAATCAAATTAAATTTGTAACCTTTGTGAGAGCTGGAGTCTATAGTGGGTACGGGACCTGTATGACAGATCTCCAGGCTCTCACCCTCTTAAGCAATACTATTAAGTAGGTACTAATTTGAACACATCAAGGCAAAATCTGCGAGTGTGTAGTGAATGGTGTACTTGAGAGTGAACGGTGTGTGTTGTGTGTGTGTGTATGTTGTGTGTGTGTGTATGTTGTATGTGTGTGTGTGTGTTGTGTGTGTGTGTTGTGCGTGTGTGTTGTGTGTGTGTGTGTGAAGGTATATTTGTAAGAGTAAGTGTCGGTGTGTGTCTTGAAATGTTGTCTACAAATTTACTATCTAATTTATTTTAAAACAGCTAGAATATTTTCCGTCTCAGAATAATCCAAATCAAGAAGCCAATTTATTATTTTTGCTTTACAATCGGATTTGCACAAGGGGTATATGTTTAAAATTTTGTTAGTGTTGTTATACACATGACTGCTAAGGAAGCGGAAGAAGCGTTGGGCCAAAGCAGAATTTGTACGAATAGAGGGACAGACCGAATGCTTACGTCGTTGGGAGATCAAAGAGGGATCGTAGGGAGTGTGGCCATGAGTTGTCATTAAGAGGTTAAGTATATATAATTTACGGACAGTCAGAACTTTACAAGTTTTGTAAAGGTCTGTGGTAGGAAAGCGATAGGGTAACTTCCAACCAACTTTCAATAGTGCCCTTTGGGCGCGTTCTATTTTCAACATGTGGGACCTACCTGAACCACCCCAAGTAACTATACAATATTGGATGAGGGATTGGCAAAGAGCCAGATACACCAGTTTAATCACCTTGGAGTCAGCAACGGAGCAGAGGTTCTTAAAAACATAAATTAACCTGCGCAACCGTGTAGTAAGTGTATCTATGTGAGTATTAAATGTTAGACAGTCGTCTATTTGCACTCCTAGATACTTAATGCAACTTACGCGATTTAGGTGGGGGCAATCGCAGCCTATATTGTGAGTTGAATTACAGGAGTGAGCGATTAAAGCGAGTGACGACGAGGAAGGCTTTCCAGCGGCTGTAGACGAGAAAGTGAGGTAATTCGTTTTATCAACGTTCAGAGTGAGCAGGTTTTGTGCCAACCAGCTGGTGACAAAGGCAAGTCCAGACTGTGCATATTGAAACACCAGATCCCACGAATCCCCAGAGAATATTAGAGCAGTATCATCGGCATATGTAAAGATCGAAGCATTAGGAAGCTGTAGCTGGCAAAGGTCATTTATATAAATGAGAAAAAGCATGGGACCGATAATGCTGCCCTGGGGAACTCCGTGTGTTATTGGGAGTTCATCGCTGGTCCAATCTCCTATCCTGAGACATTGCCGTCTGCCTGTGAGGTAACTAATAAAAAGGGACAGTTGAGTACCTCTTATACCAATTTTCTCAAGCTTGGCAATGAGGGAGGGGACAGAAATAGTATCGAAGGCTTTCGCTAAATCTAGGAAAACGCCTATGACCTTCTGTTTTTCATCTAGTTTGGTGACGATAGTATTTGTTAGGTCTAATACAGCATTGTTAGTGGAAATTCCGGAGCGAAAACCGTATTGAGAAGATGAGAGTATGTGATTTTGATTTAAATATTTGACTAATCTGTTGTTCATTAGCCTCTCAAGTAATTTTGATAGTGTAGGTAAAATTGAGATAGGTCTATAATTGTTCAAACAATCTCTGTCCCCTCCTTTATGAATTGGGTGTACAACTGCCAGCTTGAAAGCGTTTGGAAAAGTGCCTGAACTAAAAGCAAGGTTACATATGTAAGTTAAGTGGGGAAGGAGTATGTTTTTGTTTTTTTTAAGAAAAGTGCCTGATATATCGTCGGAACCTATCGCACAATCGCTTCTTAGATTCATAATTAAACGATCCAACTCTGCTTCATCTGTATCTAGAAGGACAAGGGAATTTTGGCGCGCTTGGAGAACATCGGTTTGTGGAGGTATGGTTGCAACGGCAGGTATGTTTTCAGCTAAGGTACGTCCAATATTAGCAAAATAAGCGTTCGCTTCATTTACGGAGCTCTCTGGATCTGAGTAAGACAAAAGAGCGTCGGCGTGTGTCTTGACTTTTGCAGTGTGAGTAATTGATTTTATAGCCTCCCATAGTTTTTTACTGTTATTTTGTGCATTACTTATTTGAGCTTTATTATAGTTAGATTTGGTAGTTTTAAGTATCATTGAACAGAAATTTCTGTACCTTTTAAAAGTGATTTGTAAAATTTCATTATCGGGATTTTTTTTAGATTTCAAATGCAAATTGTCGCGGTTCCGTAAGCATCTAAGAAGCCCTGGGGTCATCCAGGGTTTGCTCACTCTTTTACGGTTGGAAACTACTTTAAATGTAGAATTTTGAAGTAGAATTTGTTTGAGAGTAGAGATAAAGAATTCGGTGGCTTCATTAACATCAGGGGAGGTATACAAGGGGCTAAAATCTGCCTCAAGGAGGTCCAATTCAATTTTTTCGTAGTCCAATATCCGAGTAGTTCTAGTTTTTTGCTTAGAATAACTGGATGTGGTATAGTTCTCCAGAAACAACAGAACTGTGTCATGATCGGTAATTGAGGTATTAGCGACGAAACAAAAAGCAGGATGCCGCGTTTTTAGGATTAGGTGGTCCAAACAAGAGTTGCGATGTCGTGTAGGAAGGGTGTGTGCCGGTAGCATGCCGTGACAAGCTAAAATAGTCAAATACTCCGTTGCCCGAGAATCATCGCTGGTTTCATGTATATTAATATTTATGTCGCCGGTTAAAATAATATTTTTATAGTTGGAGACAGATTTCAGGAGTTCATTTAGTGAATCCAGGAATGCGGCGACATTCCGAACAGCAGGCGAGCGGTAAATTGTAATTACAACGGTATCATTATTTAGTTTTAGCAATAAGCAGTTTGCGTCCTGGACTAAGGGCTCAGAAACAGAAGCCTGAAGGTGGGAACGAAAAAATATCACAACGCCCTCATTTTGCGACCTATGCTGGTTAGTGGAAGCGGTAGTATACTCATGCATTGAGGGAAGAGGGGGGGAATTGTATAGCCAACATTCGGTGAGTATAATTAAATCCCAGCATGTTCTACTTCTTTCGAGAAGTGTTGTCAGGCTGTCAAAGTTCTTATTTATACTTCGTATGTTTTGACAGAGCAGGGAAATAGATTTTTTGTGTAAGCTAGCAATCTGTCCACAATCCTCAATCATACAGGTGGCAGAGTGAGCCACTGAAATATTATCCAGGTCAATTTGAATATCTTCTAAATTATCGAATGATATAATAAAGGTTAAGTAACGGTAGGCAGAAAGGGCAAAAATATAAAATGACGTCATGGGCGTCAGCAAGGTGAGACTTGTTTATGGCATGTCTTTGTGCGTCATGCATTGGTGGGACAAAAAATATCATATTAATAAAAGTATGAAAATAGTAAACGTTAAGTGAGTGTGACCGATGTCTGTGAGGAGGAATAATGGCATGAAAGCGTATTTTCCACATCATCGTTCTGTAATATTGCTTGATAAAGTAATTGTAAACAAAAATATCAGCTTGAGTGAAACTGTGTATAAGGTGTGTTTGTTGTGTTTTTAGTTTGAGTGATACATACGTTGATAAATAATTAAAATTGGTAACAAAATAGAAGTTAAACAGATTTATAAAATACCTTCGAAAACATACATAAATGCGAATAACTTTAAGCGAAAGTGAAAATAGTCATGGTTTAACTCGTGCTGGGGCTGCTGGTACTGGCACTGATATTGCTAACATGGTAAGGCATTTGTCGGATTTAATTTCAAGTGGTTTGTCTGCTGGGTCTTTCTTCAGAAGAATTTTTCCGTTGGAATACCAGCTGCTGTAGCTCCTTGCCTTAGCAAACTGGCGAGCGTCATACATCAGTTTTTTGGTTGCGGGAGGCAAGTGTTCGTCGACGTAAACTGGCTTCTTTTCCCCGGCAATTCCGATTAATTGTGTGTTTAGCTTGTCATTGACGGAGCGTTCTTTATTAAACTTCCTCACTTTAGCAAGGAATTCATTTCTCTTATTGACACAGCTAAATTCAGCAACAATTGGTCTGCATAAACCCACCTTTCCGGGTATACGATATACATCCCGGAAAGCAGATTGCTGGACCTCCATGTTAACAGTCTTACCTATGCTTGAAACCGCAGAAATGAGATCTGTAGGCGTTTCTTTTTCCTTAGTTGGGATATTGCGCACTTCGATAGTAGCTTGTCGGGACAGGAAGTTCAGGTCTTGTACCTGCCTTTTTAGGCGGTTAATATGGTCTTCGTTGTCAATTTTCTCTTTCTCCAGTAACGAAACTTTAGAATTTAGGCTTTCAAATTTTTCATTTATAAAAGACATGCTGTTGTCAATTTCGGCGTTGGATTTTTCAATCGAGAGACATTTTTGTTTGAGTTCGGCAACGTCCCTGACCAGCTTGGATAAAATGACAGCCTGTTCGTCTTTCCATGACGTGAGCAGCTTTTCCTGTTCGGATTTCCAAGTTGTTAGCATATCCATTAATTCTAACTTAAATGCGGAGAATGCTCCAGATCGTTCGGTACACTCCACGTTATTCGGGGAGTCGGCAAGGCGCTGCCGTTTGTTCCGTACTGTGATGTTAACCGCGTCTGCTTTTCCGGCTGTAGCGCTCGGGATGTCAGGCTCGGAAAGAGATTGTCCCTGACTCAAACCGGTTGCAGGCGGAGCTCTTTGCATGTTGTTGCAGAGTTTGTAAGTAAAAATTGGGTGAAAGAAAAATATAATAACATAAAATTAAATTATAAAAGGCAAAAAGAATTGCAGAATGCCGGAATCGAACTTGCGACCACCCGACTGATGCACGTGGATTGTACCGACGCGTTAGCCCACTGCGCCAACTGTGTTGTTACACTTGTTTGTGAAATACGTGTATGCTTTGCTGTGCGTCGCTTTAGTGGTCAGGATAGGTGTACGTGACTCCTTTGTGTATCTAATGAGTTCAAAGTCCAAAAAGCTAACACGTTTAAGAATTTTAGTTCGTTGTGATATTAAAACTGTTCACACACTGAGTTATAGACGAAATTTCACTGTTATTTTGCACTTAGTTCGTCACTCATTTACTGAAGGATATAACTATATAGTTTTGTCTCTGATTTATGCACTTTTTACTTAGTTATGAATTTAAAACACGGAGGCAAATACAAGTACGTGTGTGCGCGGCGGAGTCGCGGAGGGGAGCGAATGTCGTATTTGTTCTTTTTACCGGTAAGAAAGAGAGCGATTCAGTAGGCTTTCTCTTTACTCTTTCGTTTTATACAGGGTGTGATAGCCCTCCGCAGACTGATGGGGTGAATTCAGTACACCATACTAAGATGCCCGGTACAAGAAATGATTTTAGGAATGTTATGGGAATCCAATAAAGCGAAGGGCTGTCCCTTCACTGTGTATTTTGGGTTTAACTGGGCTTCCGTTAGTATTAAGGAATATTGTTGTCTGCGCTATCTTAGTTATGGCATATTATTATTGTTAAGTTTTATAAAAGATACGAATTTTAAATTATAAGTGTTACGTAGACGTGTTATAAGTAATATTAAATACAAAATGTTTTATATTTATTGCTTTAAAATGTTATGATAATTGTACGCCATTCTATGGCAAAACAGGCTCAAGACCCTATTTTTAGGACCTTTACAAAACTTTAATGCCGTATAATTTTTTTATACTTTTAAAAATATTCTTTTCTATTCTATTCACAAATTACCTGAAAAAATAATATTAAGCCCACATTAAGTTAAGGTAACATCTATAGTGAAAATTACATATTTTGTTTTGTATTGCACTAAGTATGCTAACAACGTGTTGTGAACAACTCTGTAAAAACAAGGGTCCAATTTATTTATGCTCAATTCTATTTTATGGTATGGTAGAATCATACAATTTATCTAAAATAATAATGTAAATAATACTTAAATGTAATAAGTATCCAAAAAGCCAAATAATTGTACTTCAATTTTGATTGTACGAAAACTTGTTTTAAAAACATTGAATGAGTATAAATGTAACGATGTATCTGCTTTTTTGTGTTTTGATTGAGTAATGAATGAAATAATGTCATTCAACATGTTTATAACTGCAAACTAAAAAGTTTTAGTTTTCATTTGATTGGGAGAATAGAGATGAGGGATGAATGAAATATAAATATGAAGATAAACTATTAAAACACTGCTTCATTGTGTAAAAGATACCTATTGTAAAACGAGCTTAATCGACTGATCGAAATGAAGTGGCAAATCTACATTTGCAGCTACGCTCAGTAAGTGTTTACAATTAAATACGTCATACCATACACACATAATTACTTTTTAATTGTATTAAACTAACACGTTTATGACAAAGGTTCCCGTTTTTGGGGTACTTGAACAGTTCATTAAAAAAACCCCGGTTTGATACTTATACATATTTTATAATTGTTATAGATCTGCATAATTATTGCAGTTTGTAAATGATGTAAATAAAATATATATAAATGTGAAAAAGGATAATAATAATTATTTATTTATTTAAACTTCATGTACAAGAGTGGTAATTATGTGGCATATTATCTTTGTTTTAAATACCGGTGGTTTTTATTTAAATATGTTGTAGAGTGCAGTTTTTGAAGGTGGACGATAATGTTGAATGTTGCATATTGTTGTTGTAAAAGTTAAAATCTAAAAATATTTTTTCTAAAAATAAAATTGTTATTATACAATTAGAGGGCATGCTATTTTGTAACTTAACAAGGAGAACAGCATGTTACCCACTTGATTGCCAAAGATGTAATACTACCCACTTTGTGAAATCTATTACATGTAATACAATCTGTTTTTTTTATAAACAAATTAATAATAATATTATAAACCTAATGATTTAAAATCCTAATGATAATAAGAAATAGCGTGACTCCTGAATTGTCAATTTAATGTATTTCAACTGTTTTAGTTACTTTAATAATGAATTGTATTGCAATGACAATTCCGTTTTTTTAATTTTAGGTCTTATCAGGGGTTACCGTGGTAGTGGTGTCTTGTTAGTGGTGTGTGGTTATAATTTTACCTTTTGTCAATTTAATATTTTTTAAATAATTAACTAATTTGGTTGCATTTTAATTCTATATCATTTTTACATAATTATGTATTTAATAATATGGGTAAACCGTTCACACAGACTGGCTCGGAGAGAAGAGCAGATTTTTTTATCAAACTTAAAATATAGTTTTGAATCATTGTAATAAGATTTATTTTCACATGTCACTACGCTTTAGGTTTGCTATCAAGAATTATCAATAACAAAAGAAGTGACATGTAAAATTCATAACGCTGTTTTAAATGTGATAAAAATCCGGTCTCTTCTCTTCCTGCCGGTCTGTGTGAACATACCCTAAAGCTAATTTAGTGGCAATTTTTACCTAATCTTGATTCACCCAACGTGTGAATATTGTTGTGTTATAAGTGTAAGAATGGATGTGTATTAGTGTTGTTGTGGACATATTATATTGTAGCTGTTTATTGTCGTGTAAAAAAAGGTAAAAAAACATGCGGTTGTTTAATTTCATTTTATTCAATGATCAAATATCACTGTACTGAACATCCCCCGAGTTATTTTGAGATGAGGAAAGAGAATGTTCAACCAACATTAAAACGAAGATTACGCTGTTTTTATGTTGAGCTGCCTCTATGGAATTATTTAATCGTTTGACTCTACTAGTCACAATCTATTATTTCAGACTTTTCTTTCAAGCTGTTTTTAGATTCAAGATTCTATATTTATATGAAATAATTGGTATACCATAACCTTAAAAATAAAAAGGTTCAACATATTTTGCTTATCGAATTCAGCATGTTAACTTAAAAGTAAATTATAACACCAAGTTTATTAGTTTTGATTGTTTATTTATTTCGTATATTTTTGAAGTGAAAACTTCTTTATTGGCGTTGTGCACTTTTTTCACCTTCAGGTCACGTGTCCTGACCAAAAATCGTAAGACGGCGCAGGGCGCTTGCGCGAATGTGCGTGTGTGTCAAATGTCAAAAAAAATTAAAAGGCAAGTTGATTTTTCTGAGAAAAACGTTCTGATGTGTTAGATTAATTTTAATATAAATTGTCATGTTTGTGTACGAAAGCGCAATAGATGAATATTGTATTTAACCACATAAATGACAGCAAAGCAATTCGTGCAAAATTATTCCCTGACCATTCCAAAATATTCCCCGGAGTGCAACCCGTTGTTTTTTTTTGAGGCAGTATTTTAAATGTCAACTTGGAGTTTGACAGAAGAGAATGGAATACAAAAGAAATACGGGACAAGGGCAGAAAGTTGATTATAATGTAATGTCAAATAAACACAGCTAAAATTGGGTATGTCTGCCGGATGTTGTCGGTGCAGCTGTGGGCCTGAATATCGCAAGATACCCTGCCCTGACACAGCTAGTACTAGTCTCGGCAGACCGCGGAAACCCAGTAATATTAATGACAATAATATCCGTGGTGCTAGGCAACTGGGCGTATCTCAGTTGTATACGTTGTGTCTCCTGCTGATATAGAGGGAAGTGGAAATTATGTTTTTCCTACTCCTCCGCTATTCTTTTCTGATTAATTTTGTTGCGGGCAGTTAAATCGTTTCTCTGGAACTTCGTCGAGCTTCATTGTCTCGGCGCTTTTCTGGTGGTCGCCACTGTTGATTCTGGCTAACAGGAGTTACAGTGGTTTGGGAATAGTGTGGTGGGCATGTCCAAAAAAAAAAGACCGAGGAAAAGATGGCGGGACGTCTTGAATGGCTTCTTCACCAATTGGCGAGATGAAGCACAATAACGTGAGTAGTGGACGGAATGGAAAGAGGTGTTTGCCCAGGAGTGGGACAATACGGGATATAAAACAAAACACAATTTTCTTTCTTTCTGGCAAATATAAGTAAGTACTTGTTTTCACAGTAGCCAATAATCAAATTACGTGTTCAATAGCGATAATATCGAAGAAATATAACAATATTCAACAAAGATACTCAGACGTACATATATAAAAGAACCGCGTTCGAATCATTAATACCTAATCAGTACAATAGTATTTCCTTTACTAATTCGTAGCAAAACGTAACAATCCCTAATAAACAAACGGAGCAACTAATGATGGTAAATGAATTATGAATGTAATAGCCTCTGAATGCATGTTGAATGGAAATTAAGTAGGAGAATTAGGTTACTAAGAACAATGAGATTTTCTAATGATATCCTGAGTTTATCGACGTCGTAATTGTGTGTTTTATAAATGTTTTTTTTTTGTTTCGATATTGTGGTTTAATTTGTTTGTTTCGTTTTTTATGAAACTAAAGTACTTGTAACAAAGGGGTTCAGGTTCTCGAGTGGCGACCACGAACCGGAAGACGCAGCGTTGGTAATCCTCCCACCAGGTGGAGCGACGACATCGTGAGAGTCGCGGGCAACCGGTGGATGCAAACGGCAGGTTGCCGTTCGTTATGGCGTTCTATGGGGGAGGCCTTTGTACAGCAGTGGACGTCTTACGACTGATGATGATGATGATGAAAGTATAATAAGATAAGTAATGGTGCAAAAACACGATTATTAGCCTGTATTTGGATGCTCATTTCACTTTATACTCAAATTCAGGCAGATGCTCGAAAAATCTTGCCCAGCTTCATCGAATTAACACTTCTATGAATGTCCGCGGGCAATGCTCGACTTCATTAAACTACTCGTTGCACGAGTACGGCAAAACTTAAGTAAATCACGAATTAAAAATATCGGAAGTTTTACTTTATTTGAAGATTGGTGCTCGTTATCGATTTTACCAAGAAAACGTTGTGGACGTTACCAAAAAAATCCTCGGCCATCCATTAAGTTATCTTTAAGAAATATACATAATCTTTATACAATCCATTTCCCCATTTATATACTCAGGAAATATTTTTCAAAGTCCCTTTCTACACCCCAAAAACTTTCTAAACACTTTTGCAAAGTTTTCTTTGCCGTTGACATTCCACGAATTTCATATCTCAAGCCTTAATACTTCACAATAAGATTGGAGTTTCTGTAAGTTGAGTTTCAGGGATGTAGAATGGTTATGTTTTTCTTAAAGGCACTGCCATGTCTATTTAGTTCGCTGTATGAATGGGTGATTGATGTCTAAATGTGTTACCTGTCGACGAGTCGGTATTTTGTCCAAATAATTATCTATTGCACGTTTGAAAGGATGTGGAGGGGTTTACACGTGTCTGGTTTTACCTTTGGAACTGTTCAGGAGGCACTTTTTATTCAGGGTCAAGGTTGTAATCGTTTTAATCGGTTCTGTAAGTAGGTACTCTCTGATGGTTTATTTATTAAATACTTTGTATCACTGTAGTAAAAGTGATTGGGAGTACCTCGTACCTAGTGGTCGTACGCGTGGCTACTGAGCATGGGGTCTTGAATGCGATTCCCCTTGCGGTTTTATATGGAACTTCAAAACATAACTGGCGAAATAGTTATGGGTGTAATTATTAATGGGTACATCTCTGCTTAACCCTTCACGGATTATTAAGGTACACTTCTGCCCAATAATTATTTAGAGGTTGACAAAAAATCCAACCCATATTTTCCCGTAGGTGTCGTGAGAGGCGACGAAGGGAATGGGCAGCAGCGTTCTCTGTGCATTTGTAACACCATACTGCGATCGCCAACCCGCCTGCCAAGCGTGCCGATTATGGCAAATCACCCTCTTCTGGGGGAGGCCTATGTCCAGCAGTGGACGTCTTATGGCTGAAATGATGATGATGATAAAAAAAAATGTCTTGTCAGCAAATATTATCATTTTTAATATTTGAAGGAAAAGTAAGTACAAAAAACATTACGTGTTACAACTGTTTATTGTTTGTAACCATGGCATATTCTCAAACAAGAAACCCGAGTTTTTTGCAATAAATTCATCGCAATTTCTACCCGAGTTTCCTCGGAATAGGAGAAAGTAAATTATCCTAAATAGATGTAGGAGACTTGAACTAAACCGATGTCTTATTGGAGTGCCTCTCGTTATTCAGGTTTCTATTATTTCGAGTAGTTCCCAGTGAGCTCTTACGTGTGCCGTTATTAAATTTAATTGCAGTTTTACATGAAATATGAAGAATGGTAGGGAAATGTGGAATAGATTGTTTTATTTTTAGTTTTAAGCATTTCTACGAGTTCATGTTAAGAAATTATATAAACACACTTTCGTTTTGTGCTTTTGTTTTGTTTACCTTTTATATTATTTGTTTTTTTTTGTATTTTTTTTATTATTTCGTATTGTCCTGTGTGAGGCCAACATAACATAACATCACGCCTGTAATCCCCAAAGGGTAATTCAGAGATGTACCTAATATTAGTAAACCGACTACTGAGCGCGAGGTTCTCGGTTCGATTACGGGGTTGGCCAAATTGTTATAAGCCACGAAGTCTAGATATGTACCCAGTAGGTGGCAAAAGGCTTGCCCACTTTACGGTACGTAACGACACCCAAATTACATCAGTTGCGTTAAAAACAGGACCTGTTCCCAACGCTTCGGGATTACAGGCGTGTTATTGTGTTATTTTATTTGTATGTTGATTAAGAAAATCCCATTACAGTACATCCAAGTTATGCTACATTTATTTATCTTCCCGATTATTAAACAACAATAAAAAACTTTATTTCTTTCCTAAATTTAAAAACCCAATTTAATAATAAACACACTCATTATATCTCCGGTAAACCGCTGACTGCAAAAGCCCAACGATTAAGATTACAGAAATTAGAAATTATTCTTCGAAAACGCACCGGATGAGATTATGAGAAAAAAATACTGAAATAGCAGCAGTTTTGAAAGAGCCAAGAGCCAATTATTTCGATCCGCTTATATCTGTAAATCGTTCCTGCTATTTCTGAAATCTCTCGGGATTTCTAACTAGGTACTTACCAAGGCCTTATTTATTGGTGAATACATAAAAAGGTTAATCATCAATCCCAATGGTACGGGAATTTTAGCGGTAAAATGTTTTGCGGCCTATCTGCCTGGGGTTTTAGGTCAAATATTTTGAGCTGTTTTATCTAACTAAGTGCTTTTTAAACATTACTGATATCTTTATTTTATTATTTTAGGAAAACTTACAGCTAGGTAGACACAATAGTTAGGTTTATAAAAACAATATGGCCAATTAAAAGTTTTCACGAGTACCTAGTCATGCAATATTTAAATAAAGTAAAAACAAAAATATAGTGATAAGGATTAGTAAACCTTATATAAAACAAAACAATGAAAAAGAACACAGATTGGCAAAGTACTAACGTTATGGGTTGTCGAAGAACTTATTAAAGAGCGTCTTCTTCAACTTCGACACGCTTGTATTAAAAATGTCGATCTCAACGTCCTGGCAAGTCGCATTGAACACACGGCTCGTCCTAATTATGTACGAGTTTTGTCTATTCAACAATCGAGGTTTACGCAGAAACGAACAAGGTACACGCAGTCCAATCTTGGTCAGCAACTCAGGGACATCACTAGATCCGTTTGCAATTTTAATTAGAAAGGCCAAGTCGGAGATTTTTATGCCTATGATGATATAAAGGCATTTATTCATTGGGCTGGTATAAACTGAATATAACCATTGTTGGATTTGATTTGTGCCCGGGTGATGGCAATAGGCTTGCCCCCTACATAGAACTTAAACATAGCTAGAGAAATGTGGATGTATTTATAGGTAGACCTCTGCCTAACCCCGACGGGATTACAGTCGTGATGTTATAAGCTTTGTTGTGTTCCTAAAATCATAACATGGATGTCGGTCACACGGTTAAAGGCCAAACTTGAACGGAACAGAACTGGCCATATCTTTCATATGCCAGAGGAGCTATGGGCTAAAATCCCAGCACACAGCAACATCAGTAATCGGCAATGCATCAGGGCTTTGGCGGGACGAACTTGACTCTTTTCATTCAAAGGTTTGGGCAACAACAGCGGTGAATAAGAACAAGTAGAAGGAGGGAAGGAATTGAGGCCTTTTTTTTCTTTTTGGCGGGTGAAAAATCATCAAATAACCCCTCCCGCTCTTGGGCAGAGCGAAAGGGAGTGTCAGACTTCTAGTGACTAAAAACCATCCATGTTCCTTCTTAGCCCTTCATGTCGAGGCCGCGGTATCTCTTGCGAACAACCCGCAGCCACGACGGGCGTCGGCTCTTACGCTCTTAGCCCTTCCATGTTGCTGACATCTCTTTGAGGCGCGCGTGGAACACGAACGCGCCGTCGACACGGGGGGATGGAGACCTTTGCTCTGCAGTGAGACACAAATGGTAGTTAAATAAGTATTGATACAGCATGTTGTTAAAGTTACCACTTAGCTGTTACTGTACCTTCTTTGTGAGCCGTCTGTTAAGTTTTTCCCAACTTGAACATCTAAGCTCCAAAGACTCCAAACGTCTTATTAAGTTTCGTGAACGGCGATGTATTAAAATATTTACTTAGCTTGTATTTATTTACCTTATACAAAAAAATTGGTAACTTATTAAAAATAATCTATAAAAGACGGTATCAAATCTCGTTGAAGCCGACGAATACACTTAAAATTTTGATTGGATCAGCGTAAAGAGAACACGGTGATGGGATTCTCTATACAAATGTATTTCCCGTTTTTCTTTTTGAATAATACGTAAAATTGAGGTTTACTGAAGACACTTCTTTGTCATTTCAGTAAAGGCGCCACGTTTGACGCAGTGACTGAGCGATTGGACTGCTGTGCTGCGTGTCACGGGTTCGAACCCCGCACGGAACAAAGTGGCTGAGATGAGAATGCTAAGGGGGATGTGCGGTGTTACGCGAATGGATAAAATAAGAAATGAGTACGTAAGAGGAAGTCTGAAAATGGCGCTGGTGACTGAAAAGTTGTTTGGAAATCGATTGTCGTGGTATGCCATGTGAGGAGGAGGAATGAAGAAAATGTCACGAGGAAGGTTTTCAATATGAATGTGGAAGGGTATACGAGTAGAGGAAGACCAAAGAAACGATGGATGGACTGTGTTAAGAATGATATGGTAAGAAAGGAGGTGTCTCATGAGATGACGAAAAACACAGAGGTATGGAAGAGGAAGACATGCTGTGCCGACCCCAAATGAATTGGGATAAGGGCAAGAGAATAATGATGATGATGTGCTTAACCAGACAGAATTTGTTTATCCTCTTTCAAATAAGCCTAAGAAAGTATGGTTTTCTTTCTCCGTCCATAATATTGTTACTTTTTACGACGAAACAATCTGAGCATCCCATTTCATTCCGTGGGTGCCGTATTAGGCGACATTACATCGAATTAAATTGTCTAAGATTCCAAATTGATTATATCACTATACATTCAATCATATCGATACTGATAATGTAATACAACTCGGTACAAAACTGGCGAGAACAAACACTGTATTTTATTAAACAATGTTGTAGGAACTGCGTCGTTACCAATGCAAGCTTGTTTTCACAGCTGACGAGACGCAGATTAATGGTGAAAATGTTTTCTAGCTAGATATATTCCTTTGGTTTGGTAAAGGACGGCCGGAGAAAATCACATAATAGTGGAGGGCTATGGGGACTGCCTTTGCCCGGCAGTGAAAAAATGTTTAAAGTTAGGAATTTCATTTCTTTTTGAAAATTTTCGTAGAAGAAGACGTTTCTTTAACACTTGATAGACAGTTCCACTACTAAAGGTCTCGTCACTGATCTGGTTGTCATACTTATGCCATGAATCAACGGCATACGTACTGACACATAGAAGTGTCTAGGTACGTAATGGATCGCCAGCCATTCACGGTCCAACTTCGAAATTTTTAAATCAATCCACGCGGCTTTAATTACTTAACCATGAGCCCCTTACTGATAACAATTATAATCTTTTACAGTTATTTGTTCTAGTGGCCTTCTTCAGTTTACTGTTTAAAGCCATTTACATTTATTTAACTAGACCGTGTCAAAAGGGCAAAATACTACTAAGAACACAAATATCAAAGTGAAAAACAAGAATTTTAACAAACAATCTTAACGCTAATTGTTCCAATTATACTAAATGTACTTACAAATTATTTAGCACAAATGTTTTAAAGTCGCGAGGAAACTTTGGAGTGTTAGGGTCTTTGACCTTTCACCCACGCGTCGCCGTCAGTGGAAATTATAAAATTTTGACAAAAACAGGAACATTTCGCGTTGTGAGACATTTCTTGAAAAAATGAGAAATTCTACCGTTCAGGGAGATGATAAAATTTAATAATAAGATGCTAATTTTATAAGACACTGTCTTGTGTTAGATATGCCGTGGACAAAGTACAAGAAGATATTGAGATACCCTATCCAAATGTACGAAACAGAATCATGAAAACAGATAGGGTGCTTCTTTTCGAAGTTTGAGTATGTCACTTTATGTATGTCACTTTTTATTATTTTGTAATTCATAATAATGTGGCACATGCAACTTGTCTCCAGACTTACCATTTGCGGCAGATTAATTGATGTCACGAGTTTAGGGCTTGTCACAGTTCACAGCCCAGTGCCGAATACAAGCTGTCCTCTAAAGTCCGTTAGCAGTAATCATGGTGGCGCTTGCCAAAAAAACTTCTAAATTAGATTATTGTTGTCACTGCTCCGGGATACATGCATTCCCATTCTCTCTGCCGGTCCAGTGTGGGTTGCTAGATATCACAAATGTCTTCAAATCACGTGGTTGAGCAGGTCGGTAAGCATAGCCCAAACATAACCATAGATGATGATGATGAACCACATCACCTCCTACCTTACCTACATCATCAAAACTAACTTATTAGTTTTAAATTATTTGTGAAGACGAAGAACTTATACTTGAAATGTGTTAACCTAATCATCACTGTGTTAGAGAAATAAAATTACTTACCAATGTTAAGATTTTTGAGCTTTTTCTGAGTGAAATGACGGAGTTGTCATTTCTAAGATTCCAGCCAAAACAAACACGAAGGTTACTCTTTTCATACGAAAACATAATCCAAAGTATTGTGAAAGTTCCACACTATAGGGCAACATCTGGAAAACCCTTTGAAACCCTCTGGGAAAGAGCCATCACAGCTCTCAGATGATCTATCCTAACAGACGGTAGGTACTCATAAATCAGTTACCGCTTAGCTCAACAACTGAACCCTATTTAGGGAGCTCAACGACCCGACATGACGCTAACAATCAGCGAGATATTTTTTTGTAGGCCTTGCTAGATGTAGGCTAGACTAGTAGATCAGATATGATCGTAGAAATATTTCAGACATTAATGTTGATCAATTATTATAATGGTTTCTAGGTATTTAGACTCGTTATGGTAATAAATGAAAGAAAGAAAGAAAACATTTACTAGGCACATACCACAAGTACACACAACAAAAAAATATAAAAAACTAAACTAAAACTAAAGGGAACAAAAAGACAAAAAAAAATGAAAAAAAAAATGTTACCTATTGGCCTTGCTTTATGCACATGTATGACGTCTCCTGCTGATATGGAGGAAAGTGGAAATAAAGTTTTTCCTGCTTCTCCGCTATTCTTTTCAGATTAATTTCGTTGCGGGATCTAAGGCAGTTACATTGGTTCTCAAGGACTTTGTCGAGTTGCATTCTGACTTTAAGAAGTTGCAGTGGTTTGGGTACAGTGTGGCGGCCTATTTTTCAGATTTACCTAACACTAGATATTATTATAGTTACAGCTTTTAGTTTGCATTTCCTACTGACCTCTTAACTAACAAGTCCGTGCAACTACACTAACAATAAAATATGAAAAAAACATTACAACTGCAAACCATTAACTCTCAACTTTACTAACTCAATCCGAACTAAAACAAGAACAAATGAAAATCGGTGCCAGTACCGATTTTAATTTACTAAAACCGAGAGAGTTCATGAAAGATTTAAAGTTGTGCGGTATTTACTGGTTCCGTATAATTTCGTATCTTGACTGCACAAGGCTCGGCCATTACTGCCATTAGTATTAATAACGCGCGTTCGCTCTCATTAAAGTGTGCGCTAACCCTCTCACGCTGGGGTCTATTCAGTACCGGCTTTAAGTACAGTTATTGATATCGCTTTTTATAGACACTTTGAGCCGTTACGACTTTGACAGGAGAGGTGGGAAAATGCCGGGTTAGTTTGCTAGGTAAGTTATTCTGAGCTAGAAAATAGAATTCACTTTTTCTGTTTTCTCAGGCACAATATAACTGAAATCGTTTAAACGAAGTCTGTAAATATAAATGAGGTAAGCCCAAATGTAAAATCTAAACCTACTCAAGTAAGTAACCTGATAAAATTCCACGAAAAAGGAATGTTACCTTCAAAAGAAATGTGAAAGCGAGAAAATAAATACAATAGGTATTTTATACACCTTTTCTTACAGTAGAGAAACATGTTACAACTCTTTGGTAAGTCAAGCCACTTTCATCACAAGTACGCCAATTGAATTCGAAAGAGACCGAAAAAAAAACCACTTCATTCGTGAAAACACGAACGCCTATTTACTTTGTCCCTTCATGGTTAATTCTATACATGCGCGCTTCTATTACCATGGGCGAAGGTGCACGAAATCACAATTAACATATAGATGTGACACTCGACCCCAGCCGGCCCCTTTTAGCGAAATTACTAAAGACACGCTTTTAACAAGGTCTTGTAAAACTTTGGTCCCTACGAAATAACACAGATTAAAATATATTGCGCGGAAAATGAAGTCCGGACGCAGTGCGTCAATAAAAATGGTCGGCTGTGTTTTTTCTGTGGCAAGTTGGGTAAGGGTTGTCAAAATGGGAATAGAAAATGAGCCGGTGTTTGTGCTTTGACAAAGGCATTCATTAGTGTGCCCTAGGGTGAGACCGTGACTTCGGCTCTTTTTATTTTTTTTGCCCGTTTTAATAAGTAGCCTTCGAGTTAATTGTGTGTTCAGCCTATATGGTAGGAAATGATGATACGGATATTAATTTTTAATTTTGTGGATTTTACTCGGCGTTGTTGCCAAAGGGTTGTGTTGAATTTAATTATTTTTTATTAAAAATTCATACTTTTATTAAAAATAACCAGGTTTAAGGCTGCCATTGTTTGAATTAGCAAGTACAATTAATCTATACAAATAAACACAATTAAGTGTCTGAGAAATTTCAATCAGGCATGTTCGTTTAACACGATGTTTTCCTTTACGGAAGCAAGTGATAATTATACAATACGCTCGTGAATTTGAAAAATCAGAGATGCGTCTCTTGGTAATTTTATAAACTTACATGGGAATCTCAGTTTTATTTCAACATCATTTCCACAACGATTTTCCCCTAAAAGTTTTCCTTAACCCTAAAATGCAGGAGGTAAACAAGTACAGGCCGTTGATACCGATACCACATCTCTGCGGGAATCTGGTTCCCTGGTATCTACTAATGGGAACATGGACGATGCGATGTCGCCATCGAAATTGCGGACCTATTTACGGGTTCTAGTGGGCGAACAAAGTTTTTTTTTAAACTGGACTTCGGGTCTGTTGGAAAATTGGTGGTGCAGTGTTTTAGTATCTTTGACGTGTTTATTTTTGTTGTTTTTCTTTTTCTTGGAATAATGGTGAAAAATCCAACTCAATCAGCTAAAAAATCTCACAAAACAGTACCGAATATTTATGACTTCTGGCAAAATTGCGCCCAAACTTAAAGTAGGCGTACCTACTTTAAGTTTATTTTCGTAATATTTGTGAATAACTTCTGCACAACATAAATTATTATGTGATTCCTTTTGCTCATTATTAACTATTTTGTTGGTAGCTGCTGCTTCATTGGTCTGGTGGTCGCAAGCGCGTCTGCTGAGCGGTCTCGGGTTCAATTCCCAGATCGTGCAAAGTGTCATTATGGTTAGGAGGTTGGAGTATGGTTGGTAGGAGGTTGGATGGTTGGTTGGTTGGTTGGCGATTCGCTCGCCCTGATTACCACTTAGGTACTGCTCGTTCATTTACATGGGGACTTAAGCTAATTTGGAAAAATGTAGATATACACCTGTCTATTATTTCGAGGTTAACATGCATGAGATATGTTATATTTAGTGAATAGCCACAATTTATAGAAAGCATTTAAGCAATTAGTCATCCCGTACGTCTTGTGCAATTTGAACTGAATTGCTACGACGTAGCTGACGCAACATATTCATTGCTACGAGCTACATCTGCTACGCCGTAGCGTTTATCAATCTGCTACGAATCCCGTCAATAATTTTGTTGTAAACTTTTCTATCCATGGTAGTACAGATATATTATAGTTGTTACCATGTCGGCATGGTCACTGTCATGGTCAGCAATTGTCACTAATATCAATTATGTAATAACACAACATGTTCGGATGGTTCGACAGTAATTAGTGACAAATTACATAAAATAATAGTGACCTATTGTCTCCAATTAATGACTCATTATTACTAATTATGTGTGAATCTAATTTGACATGAGTTATGTATGTATGTGCTATTTACATTGTCATATAATAAACGAAATAGTTTAATTTTGACCTACATTCACCGGTGTATTTGAAAAAATGTTTCATCTACTAATGTAATAATTTATTTATCTTTAAATACAGTAGGTACGTCCTGCTAGCGACAAGAGTAGACTAACACTTCAGGATTATTATTCTTTCTCTTCTTACTAACTAATTTAAGAGGGAAAAAAAATATAAGACAAAAAGTCTTATATTTTTTCCGCTTCTTTTTTGGCTGTGTTATAGTAATTCTGCCAATAGTATTTTACCACTGACTGTACTCGTATCTGAACACACATTTATCTACAGGAAAAGTGAAAGATAACAAAAGTGTACATTTTGTTGTACTACACACGCACGATGGCTATAAAATCTCTTCCTGCAAACCTACTTTCAATAGGAGATTCAGATTTAAAACGAGCAAACCTTTTTAGGGTTCCGTAGTCAACTAGGAACCCTTATAGTTTCGCCATGTCTGTCTGTCTGTCTGTCTGTCCGTCCTCGCTTAATCTCTGTGACCGTTAGCACTAGAAAGCTGAAATTTGGGACCAATATGTGTATCAATCACGCCGACAAAGTGCTAAAATAAAAATTGGAAAAAAATGTTTTATTAGGGTAGCCCCCCTATATGTAAAGTGGGAAGTGTTTTTTTTTTTAATTTTAACCCTAATGTGTGATATATTGTTGGAAAGGTATTTAAAAATGAATAGGGGTTTACTAAAATCATTTTTTGATAATGTCAATAATTTCGGAAATAATCGCTCCAAAAGTAAAAAACAAAGCGTCCCCCCCCCTCTAACTTTTGAACCATAAGTTTAGAAAATACGAAAAAAATCTGAAAAGTAGAACTTTATAAGGACTTTCTAGGAAAATTATTTTGAACTTGGATGGAAACAACAGATGGAAACTGCAGTTAACCAATATAATTTGGTCCCTGAATCGTATGAGCGCCTATACAATCCAGAGGTCAAGTTTCATTTGCCCGTATTTTTTTTTTAACTTCGTTTACATAATATTTTATTATCTACGGAACCCTACACTGAGCGTGGCCCGACACGCTCTTGGCCGGTTTTTATATCTCAAAATTCCAGTACCAAGATGAAACGACGAAAAAGGAGATCTCTATTCCTTTATACTTTTCTCCTTCTATACCACTCTCAGTAAACGTTAGTAATATACTCAAACGTATTAGTACAGTCGAACCCAGCATTACCTGACCCCTCTTCACACACTACTTGCTCTATTTTTACTAGTACGAGGGGTCAGGTAATGCTGGGCACTGACTGTACGTAGCGTACGTTGGATCCCTAGAGGATTATGGCTGACATGTTTGAATCAATTCGAAGGATCCGATTAGTGAAGATATTGCGGACCATTGTGAACCTTTTCTCATACAAATGGAATCGTGGCCCTTCTAGGTAGTTTTGGGACGTAGTACAGAATTATTATGTTTCTGTTGTAATCGTTTTTGGATATTATTGTGTGTTATTAATAATTGTTTTATTCTGCAATAAAGTTACATATCCTATTACAATCTTTATACTCATTGCCATCTGTAAAGGTACAGAATTTATTTCTGAGGAGGTAGGTATATCTAACGGGGCGTCTATTAAAATATCAACATTATTATTTCAGTCGAAATATGTCCACTGCTGGACATGGCGACAGTTGGGGGTGCTCAAGTGTCGCCACATTGACTGGTCCAGTGTGTCTTGCATCCAGCGGATCCCCGCAACCTTCAAAAGGTCATCAGACCACCTAGTGGGAGGCCGCGCATCGCAACGTCTTCCGGTTTACGATTGCCACTCCAGAACTTTATTAATTACTAGATTGTGCCAGCGGCTTCGCCCGCGTGAAGTTCGATAATTGATCCACGGGATCATACTACCGGGATAAGAAGTATCCTATGTGTTAATCCAGGTTATAAACTATCTATGTTCTAAATTTCATCCACATCCGTTCAGTAGTTTTTGCGTGAAAGAGTAACAAACATCCATCCATACATACATCCTTACAAACTTTCGCATTTATAATATTAGTGGGATTATTAACAGTATTAAACTATAAACAATTATAATTCAAAGTTACGGATAAGTTCACGCAAGTTGTATTTCCCAGTGCGGTGATAGATTACAAACTCACATAATCTGAACCATCCAAGTTATTTATTTAACGGCCGCTATGAACTATTCCGAGAAACCATTACAACTTCCATTTCTTTCCCATTTACCCAAAAATATTAATATTATCGTGTTTTTCTGTTTATGGAAATCCATTAGGTACTAACAGTAACATTCAACAAAAATATACTTTACAATTCCACCCATGCGCGCCGAACTCCGCGCTAATTTGACATTCGATCTCAAACCAAGATTGATGTTCGAAAACCATGTTCGAAAAACAATAAATAGGGTAAAACAGGTGTTCATAAAAACGGGAGCACATCGATCACAGTTTTTGTAAGGGTGCGTCTACATGGAGTAAGACAAATGAAACTGTTTGGCTGTTGAGTCTCTTAAGTGGAGGTTGCTTTTTATTGGTTTGTGGCGACAGCGACATCTATCGCAACACATGCGAACTAAATTGGCAATTCCTACATCGCGCTATCAACATTATCCGCGACATTAGCCTATATAGAAAATCCCGACTTACATATGTCGGGCAGTTAGCCCACCAGACACAACACCCGTCTGGTCGGAGGATCCTCCCTTTTCTATGGGGGATGACGAACATTACACCCTGTTCCTCATACCCTCGAAACTGGTGACCCCGAGCATGAACGTCAGCGCAGCCTTCGTGCAGCTACTTCAAACGTCATCATCACTTCCTCAAGCCTTCGAGCAGCGAGTCATACCGTCAGCCAGCAACCACGGCTTCAAAGGGTATCCTGACCACCAGCATGCAGCGGAAGCGCATACCTGGTCATCACCCTCAGCCTCATCAGCGACCTTGGCACAACACACTGCACTTCGGCCGGTCAGCAAGCAGAGACGTACTTCTCTCCTGGTCGACGCAGCAGCCAGCCACTACGCAGCACAGCATCACCCCGACTCACTGGGGCATCACCGCAAGACAGTTCCGACTCACCGAGAACTACGCGGCATCCGGTTCTGACTCACTGGAACCTTCCACTGGCCTGGCAAGCATCAAGACTCAGCCTGCTATCGACCTACGGTCTCGGAGGGGAGTGATGTGGCGACAGCGACATCTATCGCAACACATGCGAACTAAATTGGCAATTCCTACATCGCGCTATCAACATTATCCGCGACATTAGCCTATATAGAAAATCCCGACTTACATATGTCGGGCAGTTAGCCCACCAGACACAACACCCGTCTGGTCGGAGGATCCTCCCTTTTCTACGGGGGATGAGGAACTTTACACCCTGCTCCTCATACCCTCCAAAAGTTCCATAGAAGAAATCGGTGTTAGTTTGGCACTAATTATGTAACACTGATGTCATTTTTAACAATAAAGAGATAGGCGTCAATAATCAAAAATATATAGTTGCCAAAAGATAATTGTCAGGACCGCGATGTAATGACTGAAAAGTTCTACATGCAGACACATGATTTCTGATCGGCCTGAGATCTGTCTAATTTTAACACGATTTTAATAGTTTCACCTGTAACTATGTAAAAAGTTTTAAAAGTTAAATGTAACACAGTTTTCGGCTTTTCATTCTAGCTGAATCAAAAGTAAAAATGATGACAGTTAAGTGCAGTAAATCTGTGTTGTAATGGTACGGGGAAATCCCAAAAATGGCACACTAGTTATTTATAATGCATTTTCTACAATATTTTATTTTTATTAAGCAATCTTTCTTAGTGCACCTTTAAAAAGGTACCTACTTTTGAACATCCCTAAATATCATGTACAAACTAAAGAAAAAAGATCTTGTTTCTCTGCCTAACCTTAATTACAAATACAAGACAACAATCATTTTTATGAAACATTACAGTTGCTTTATATACCAATTTGCAGTTGAGAATTAAACGGTCTCAAAGCCATTGTATTGGCAATTAGACTGGTGTTTATATATATCCTTGAGTTCGGAAGGTAATTTCCATAGTACTTGCTTCTGAAAGCTTCCCCTTGGGGCATAGAGCTGTTATTTGATCTGACTGTTATAGGGAACAATTTATTATGACATTCTACAGTAGTAGGTATTATAGTATAAGGAACGTCGTAAATAAACGGCGTTTTAATATCATCATCATCATCAGCCTATAATGTTCCCACTGAACTCAGGCATCTCTCGGAGATGGGCTATGAATCCCCAGTGGGGCTGCTCTGGAAACGGTGAAGAAAAACATTGTGAGGAGACCGGCATATCGTAGAACTAAAAATTGAAAGACATGTGAGAACCCGAGCATGGTGGATTATTCCCTAGAAGATTTGTGTCCAAGCAGTGGGATTCGATCATCATAATCTGATTATGATTGTTTATTGCCTTCAGAATTATAAATTACATTTTGGCGCACGCCTGCAGCCCTATATACCTTATTGGGATTACAGGCCTGACGTAAACGTAAATATTTTTTTAATACATTTTAACTTTTATTATGTTACAATTATGATATCGAATGTTTTCCCAACCAACAATTCATCTTCACGGTTATGTCCCAAAATCAATTACGACTTGGTATTAATGCCCCGTAATCCCACTAAGTCTGCCAACCCATTACGTATTCAAATAATAATCTATTCGGAAGTCATTTCGATCGCGATACTAACTATTTATTAGGCCATAGAACTATAAATAAACCCGGAAAAAGTAACGATATCAAAGTTACATTGATACTTATGTTTGTTGCGAAATCTAGATCGAAATATTTCGGGTAATAATCGAGAGTTATTGCATTCGTTTTAGCGATGTATAGCATAAGGTCTTGCATGGGTTCGATTCTCAAGCCGGGCCAAATTATATTGGGTTTTCCATCAGAAAATTCTTAGTTGAAGTCTTGGAATCTGGAAATGTGCCTGCAAGTGATATCAACAAGCTTTCCCCCTATTGCAAGAGAGTTAAACATAACTAGTGAAATATACATAAACCTGCTATAAGAGGCTCCTTTGCCTCCTTTGCCTTTAGGTATTAAAGACGTGATATTATGTTTTTTTGTTAGAATAGAAACTCTACTAATGAATACAGGATTGAGAATTAATTATATTATCTTTAATTGACGAGTTCATGTAGATTTTAGAAAACGTTGCCCCACACTAGGAATTTCTCCTGTATCGTGGGTGCGTTTTAACATTTAAACTCACATAATATACACAAACACCCAGACCTGAAACAACTATCTGTAGGTCATACAAATATTTATTCCGTGCGGGGATCGAACCCGCGACACGCAGTGCAGTGCACCGTCCAATAACTCAGCCACTGCGCCAACCGTGCCGTTATTGGCAGCCCCGCCCCACGCACTGCCAAGTAACTGCCTTCAGCACCATGCTTTCGTGGTCTATGCGAGTCAGTAAGGTCTTTATCACGAACTTCTGTGGCTCGTCCAGCCATCTGGCTTTTGCTCTGTCAACGCTTCTTCTGCCGTCTCTTAGCACCCATTCAGTTAGGGCTCTGTTCCACCTACCACCACGTCTAGCCAAGAGGTGGGAGATTTTACAAATTATAGAGAGAGATAGATTAAAGAGAAAGGATTACATAATACCAGGGCCCCGAGTCTGCTATTCAATAGTGTCAGAATAGTCTCATAATTGTTGATTTTGACAACACCAAACTTGTCAAAATCAACAATTATGAGATCGATTATAGACCATTCTGACACTATTGAATAGCAGACTCGGGGCCCTGGACGTTGGACACGAGAGAATGGAACAACACATTTTTCTTTTTATTATAATATAATTAGAATGAAACAAGGGCAGAAAGATGATGAAAGAGAGATATCTAAGGGTACTTATATTTCCATCCGTCTTATGACGACGACAAGCAAAGATAGGAAAGAGATGTGAGCAACATTGCAGGGGCCCGCCAGAGCCGACGCCTGCCGGGGCTGGAGGTAGTTCGAAAGAGAAACCGTGGCCCCGGACACATAAGGCTAAAAAGGAACATGGGTGTTTTTAGTTAGTGTAAGTCTGACACTCCCTTTCACTCCGCCCAGAGCGGGAGGAGTCATTTGAAGATTACCCACCCTCCAAAAAAAAATATCTAAAACACGGATCATGTTTTAAAAAATGTTATGTTGTATCTCCAATAATAAAAACATCACAAAATTTTGTTAATTTCCAGACTTTCTATAAATTCTAGTAACGTCGTGAAAGTGTTGTTTGGAGGTGATTTTGTGAATTTTTTTTTTCTTATTATGTGATACCGATAGAAAAATTATGGCTAAACCAAATTACGTGTCATATCAAGTAGAATACTAACAATTTTTCTCAGATGTAATTTCTCTGTAAGTGCCGGTGAAAAGCTGCTTCATCTGCACGCTATTTTTAAGCTTTTTCGAGAGAGCAGCCTTAAGCTACCTAAATATTTTATTATGATAGTGTTATGTTTCGACTCCCGGGACCGATATCCTTATCAGTAGGTGAACCGTGTATTTAAATTTAAATTCTACTCGCTTTTGTTTCTATTTTAGATTTTGCCAAGGGATTTGAGTTTTGGGATAGTTTTAGTGAATATTATAGAAAATTATTATTCATCACTATTATCATGGATTAAAAGTGGAAACTGGGGATTTTAATGTCAGTTTTCACAAATACCAAACGGCAACTAAATGAATACCGAAATGTTAATGTAGGTAATGTTAGGATTTCTTATCACCCGACGCGACTGCGGGTTGTTCGAAAGAGATACCGCGGCCTCGAGATAAAGGGCTAAGACGGAACATGGGTGGGTTTTAGTCAGTAGAAGTCTGACGTATTCCCTACCGCTCTTCCCAGAGCGGAAGGAGCCATTGGATAATTTCCCAGTCTCCAAAAAAAAAATATATTTCTTATCTCTGTTAAGGCATGATACTTTTAAGAGTTAGTAAAAACAGGAATCGGTTTCGAAAATAGTATTGTGGTATTTTATTAATAATATGTCAAAGTTTCTACGTAGACTGCTGGTTTGAGGTCCTGAGTTTGATAGCCGGGTCGGGCAAAGTGTAATTGGAATTTTCCTTCAGAAATTTCTCAGTATTAGCCATGGATACTTGATTACTGACCCGTTGCCCGCTTAAACATTACTTGCGAAATGTAGGTGCACCTCTGCCTATATCTTCGGAGAGAACAGGTGTGATTTTATGCGTTATACATTTCTACACTCTAGAAAAGAAGTCTTTAAAAATAATTCATTAATAGGAAACACGTATTTTGAGCTGTCAGACATTATTTTCGTTTTAACTAGGTACTTGTAATTAAAACCCATCTTTTCAAACAAGACACAACAAAACAAATTAATTATAAGCAAAAATGTCTTTATAAATTCTGAATAAAGTAGCCTCAGGTGTAAAGGAAAAATAATTAGGCTGAAAAGCTTAGTCAGGGCAGACATAAGCTGGCAGATCTTTTGTGTAAACCGGTGTCGCGGCCCACGAATTGATTAGCAAAACCGTTAATTAATCTTCTTCATGGAACTACCTTTATTTTACTAAGCCGAGGATTTATGTTCTAAGAATTCAGTCATGGTGGGGCCTGAGATCAATAATTAATTGGTAATCTGAATACTGTTATATAACTTCTAGTATTTATTTGGCATCACGATGCTTGTACTCGGGCTGTGGGTTGTTCGTAAGAGATACCGCGGCCTCAACATGAAGGGCTAAGAAGGAACATGGGTGGTTTTTAGTCGGTAGAAGTCTGACACACCCTTTCGCTCTGCCCAAGAGCGGGAGGGGTTATTTGATGATTTTCCACCCGCCAAAAAAAAAAAAGAAAAAAAAGGGGCTTGTACTCATTATTTTTGAACCTAGCACTATGTTTGTGTACATTGCGCTTTGTATAAATATATCAAAAAGTGTGTGTTATTAGTGGCAATGGGTCGGCCATATTAACCGCAGAACCGATGAGCGTTAGGGTAGACGTGTTCTTGAGTGGAGACCGCGAATAGAGGATCGGATAAAAAAAACTAATTGGTCCGTCAGATAGATTTTCAAAAATATTGAACACATATTTTTTCTTTTTTCACATAAACAAAAAATGAAGACGATACAGTGCTTCGAAAACTCGTGAACTCCTCGAAAACGTCACATGTCAGTACATTTTTTACCTACAACTCACGATCTTTGACGCGTTTTACCTACGTCAATTTTTATTAATTTGATAAAACAAAAAACACGTATCTAATAATTTTCGATAATCTAACTGACGGACTAAACAAAATCATATTTTTTTGACTCGGTCCGATCCCCTATTGGCAAGCTTGCGGTGGGACCAGGCTCGGTGTAGCAACGATCATCGCAAGGTAGCTGATGGCAACTGGATGAGACTTGCTGAAAACAGAGCTAAGTGGAGTGCCACTGAAGATGGCTATATCCAGCAGAGAATTGCTGTAGGGCGATAATGATGATCCCGTCGGGGCTGCGGGTTGTTCCCGTCAGGGCTGCGGGTTCTCGTCGCAAGGGCTAAGAAGGAACATGGGTGGTTTTTAGTCGGTAGAAGTCTGACACACCCTTTCGCTCTGCCCAAGAGCGGGAGGGGTTATTTGACGATTTTCCAACCGCCAAAATAAATAAAGGGTGATGATGATGATGATGCGTGTAAATTTAAGACAAACAACAAATCGATACCTCTGGGCTCAAAGGGCGTAAAGCACACTTTAGGTATTGCGTAAAGTGTGCTTTATGCAAAGGGTATAAATCACACTTTAGAAGTTACCAGAGGTATCGAAATGTCACACATTAAATTAAAAGTTTGCGACTCGGCGGCAGCCATCCTGTTTTTTTAATCGGCAAATCTAGGACTTTAGCCACGCTGCCCATGCCTAAGAGACCGTCTCTAGGTCTCTGAGATTCGAGTATTAGATGTACCTATGTGTGACGTGAAAATCAAAAGACATTTTAATCTAGACATTTCTAGCGCACTTTTAGTATACCTACGGTAAGAACCTGTTAACCGTAAGTCTTGCACGCGCAAAGTACCTATACATCATTCAGCTCAAGTATTAGGACATGAGAGTCGAATGCAGTTAAATTGCGCGCCAGTCCAAAGGTAAAATTGCGCGCCAGCTCACCTGCGACAAAGTCACAAATAAGACCGTCTAACCAGTTCCTTCAACACGTAAACCCAAATTCAATTTAAACTAACTATCACATTGTTGGTTCATAAATCTTTGCAATCTTTTCTCTAGCAAAGTTTCCGCCACCAACGGTTGCAGTCAGAAGTTTTATTAAGTTGCCTAAAGGTGAAAACACACCAGGATTCGCGAACAATGTAACAGCTGGAGTTTGAGTTAGCATTATATCAGTCAAATAAATTGACCTCAGTGCGCAGACTCTAAGGAGACAATTTTGAATATGGGAGTGCATATTCTTCTTTGAGGAGCTCGTTGCTTAAAAATACATGAAGCTCGGTTAAGCCAAGCTTGCCTAGGTTGGTTCGTAGATGGGTGGCCACCCAGTACATAACGTGGTTCCTCCGTGCCTTGGAAAACATGTTAAGCCGTTGGTCCCTGCTGCCATATATATTTCTTAAGCAGTCGTTACAGGTAGTCAGTGGCCCAAAAGTTGGATCACCAGTCTTAAATTACCAAGGGATATCGTATAACCCCGTATTAACTGGGTTGTGGAGGTCATATATGTAGTAAAAATACTGGTATTCAGCTGCATCTGGTTGGACTGGAAGCCAATTTCAAGACAGTTGGGAAAAGACTAGGCAGATGAGGAATTTAGACTTTTGTAACACGCTCCATATATAATATGTAGTAGATATAATTCAATTTACTGCTACAAAAAGTTCAGTTACAGCAGAAACGATGTCTCGGAAATTGTTACTCGTAAGAAAAAAGTGTCAAGACAATTTTATACACAATTTTACGACCTTCTATTTTAGTCTGAACTACTAGCGATAACACTCACCGTTAACGAGAAAACTGATATTTTCAACCTCTGACCTTGTCTAACTTTTTTAGCATGCACAGAATTGGTGGGGATTTTTATATTTCATTTTTATTGGTGTATTCAAGACCTCCATTAATTTTCAGCTCAATGCAAATTATTGTTATTTCACCACTTTTTATATGCTTATTTTGGCTTGACTATGAGGCACGACACAACACCATTCGAGTCTTTTTGTACCAAAATCAATATAATAGTAGTAAATTAGGCTTAACATCGACCTTCGAAGCTTCAAAAATATATACATCGGTTTACCTGGGGGCTGTACTGATTACTGCTTTTTGGTGCTCTCGGTGGACCTACAACTTTAAATGGCGAGAAAACAGGTGGGTGCGATGGTCGTTATATTTACGAACTTCAAACTAGTTTATATGAAGTTCACAGCGCGTCGATTGGAGGGACGCCCCGGGTGAATGCTGTTTTATTCATTTGTCTGCATTTGAAATTTCTTTCTTTGTCTGAAGCTATTGTTTAGTATTGGCTTCGATTGTGCTTGTCAAAAGGATTGCTGTAGAAGTATTTGTAGTTTGTGTGCAGCGAATGTAAATATTTGGTCGTCTTGTTCGCTTTTAAAAATTGCGTAAGTATGGAAAATACGAGATCAATACTAGTATAGGTATTCTTCTTCTTAACGTGTCGAGGAACTCAAATTGTGTTAGACCAGTATGTGGCCACCTGCACACCTCTAACATTTGATTCGATTAAACCTTAAAAGGTGCAAGTGGTTGTGCAAGATGGGCAGAACGGAAGGTGGCGCATATACTGCAGAGTGATAATTTGTTTGGAATAGATCGAGGATACCCCATTTAGCCAGATTATATTATTAGCCACAGTGGCCAAACTAGGCTTGCAATCTATAGAAGTATTGAGTGTCTTCGTATGAGTACTAATATTAAAAAAAACCCCAGCATCAATTGACTGTGATCTGGTCAATCTGAACTAGTGCAAATTTATCAATTAAAATTACCATCAAATGAGCCACGAATCACCCACTGCTGGGTATAGAAAGGCCCTTTCTTCATAAATAATACTTGTTCGACATTCCAACTACTAGACAACTACAATTTACAAGTATTCCCAAATTGGAATAACACGAATCCCATTTCCCACCATGTACATTACAAATCAGTAGGACATTTTATACACGTGTGCCACGGCTATGTTCAACACAGGCTCAACAGAACATCACGTAGTTGTAATGTGAAGCAAAAACGCCAACACGCTAAATGGCTGAATGGCTAAACGGCTGTATGACCAGACACTAATGGTTATAGCCGTGATAGCTGCATGTGGCTTTGTTTTCTAGGCTATGGTTGTGAATTGTGTAAGGTTTTTTTTGTTTCGACTCTTTCTTTAGTACCCAAGTTTTTGATGTTGAGGGAGTTTACTTTTTATTACCACAGTTTAGTTACACGGCGTTTAATATATCAGATGACAACCATAATTTTTAGAAGCTTTTATTTAACTTGCAATATTTTTATGATTTCTTCATCTTGCTTGTAACCTGCAAAAGAGTGCGTTTCAGAGTAGTTTTGTTTTCAGGAGCAAGTAAGATATAGCGAAGAGTTCCTTCAAAAATTACTTGAAGAAACGAACCCAAGTCTTGGTCTTGTCTGAAGTATGAATTCGTACAATAATTATCACTTTTTTCGGTGAAGGAAACATCGTGAGGAAATCAACATACTTGAGAGATATTTGTCGACAGCATGTAAAGCCAAGTCAGAGGCCAATAGCTGGCATAAACTTTTTACACCAGATTAGGCACTAACCATACTATAAAAAAAGAACTTAAAGAAATCCTAAAACAATACAGAATTTATCTAAAAATCCGAATTTATCTCAGTAATAAAATGCATATCCCACAACAAAGGAATGCTAATGCCAGTGAGGACATTTTTTATTTAAATTTCGTCCAACTTTATAGCCCATATAAGGGCGATACCGCCGTAATTCAAGGACACTTGTCCCGTATCGGACCTCACGTAATCCCACTACGGAGGATTTTATGCGGACCAGGATTGGGAGTTCAGCCGTCCAGTTAACTGATGTACCTAATGTGTTCAGAATTGTTTTCGTCCCCTGTGGTTAGAGTACGCCAGTTCCTACTCTGTATTTGTGTGTTTCAATTAGGGTAATTGGATTTGTAATGTGATTTACGAAAGTACCAAAATGGCGAAACTCGTTGTCAAAAGTTTGAAGCCCCAAAATGAATGTCGACGTGTTAGCGAATTCCAGTAAAGTTATCGGTTCAAATTAGACACAGTTTAGTTCAACACAATTTTATTGTTTCATTACAATTTCAGCCTTGCTTTTATAAATAGTTTTATACATTATTTACATCACAAACCTCTTTCTTTTCGAGTACAAATTCCGTAAAAAGTTTTTTCAAATTTTGTTCAATATTCAAAATTATCGTTACAATTTTGTGTAGAATATGAGAAAATAATTTTCATTTATGACAATAATGATAACATGGGTTTACGATAAATACAGATGTGGATCCAATGAGGAAATTAAATGACGTGGACCCTAAATCAATTGCTTACAATAACGATCATAACATTCTTAAGTGATTGTCCGTCGAGCTGCAATCACTCTTCGCGTACTGTCATTGTCGCGAAAGGCCTAAACTATTAGCTAATTGCGAACACCGAGCAACTACTTCATCTTGTAGAAGGCTAAATGACATAGCTATTAATATGAGTCCAAAAACCAGGTAAGCACAACACGCGATCATCTGAACGTACTCGCTTTTGGTGTGTTCTGTGCTCTGTTTAGTCGTGAGGAAGCTGGTGGGGACGAAATCGCCGAAGCCTATGGTAGCTAATGCTATGAAACAGAAGTACGCGGCATCGAGGAAGCTCCAGTTTTCCCAGGCGGAGAAGATAGCGGCACCGACGCAGATGTATGCGAGGAGAAGGAACAGGACGATGCCGACTGGGATGTGGCAGTGCTCGATGCCTTGGTGGATGTGATGCTGTACGCTGGTGGACGCGCTACTGCTAGGCACTGTACAACTCTTCATCTTATGGTTCTCCTCGTTCCAAATCAAAGGCACTCTTGACGGGGTGTCATGCGGACATATTCTGCGAACAAATTCAAACATTGAAAATGACATTCACTTTTTATTTGAAAACTGAACGCGCTGCTATAACTAGTTATGTAAATAAATATATAAATGTTTACAATGAAAACATTTGATCGAATTTTTATTTGTGAATGTGAAAAAATATGCACTGGTTTATTTGCTTAACTGAAATAACTCAATGATTTGAAAAAAGAACAACCGTTTTGGCTTTATGATTTTATTGTAAATACTCTATGAAAATAATTCAATTTTACTAAAAGATACATATTTTCATAAAGTGGGTAACTAAGGACTCATCTTAGTTACCCACTTTATGAAAATATGGGCTCATTACGTAACATGAAAATGAAATCAATACAATAGGCGAAAATTACTTATAGACGTTGCTAAGTATATACATATTGGTACTGCTGGCTGTACGTAAATATGCCATATTTTTGCACCTCATCTCAAGAGTTCTAGGAGTAAGTAGAATGAACGGAATTAAAGCGCAGTAGTGACCTTATTGGCAGGTAGTTATAACTTTATAACGTTTGCGTACAGACTCCTAATTCCTAATGGTCTTCTTCGACCAAGGAAATAATAATATACCTATGTCTACACCGTCTTGCAAAAATAAAAATATAAAACGAATAATGGATTACCCTTGAAGCTTTAGGCTGCCTATCAATAATCTGACCCTCTGGGATTACACTATATTTTTTGTTTTAATTCGATGCAAGAAGTCTTTCAAAAACCGGAATGTGGTCTAGTCCACATTTCGGTTTTTGACTTCATGTTAACTCCAATGTGGTCTACCCTAGGGCATCATAACATCAAAAACAAGAAAAGAGATTCTCACGACTCATCGGGATCTTCTGAATCGTCCAGATCATCCTGGCTCCTGTTCATCTGCAGTTCCCCGCACTCCTCAGCGATCAGCTGTTCTATGACGGCTCCCCTAGGCCTCTGCATGGTGGACCGACCCCTGCCTCGTCCTGGGCCGTGAACTGTGGCCAGGCACTTGGTACTACCCATGGACTTCTTGCGGTCAAGAGTCTGGGTCTGGAGTGATGATGATGTGTGTGGCTCTGGCGGGGAAAAAAGAAGCTTGAGACGATCATCATTCATCGATAGTATTATAGTTGTAAACACAAACATTTTTTAATCTATACTAATATTATAAAGAGATAATACTTGTTTGTTTGTGTGTATGCTTGTTTGTAGGGGTAAACTCCGAAACTAATGATCCAATTCGAAAAATGTTTACACTGATAGAAAGATACATTATTCACAGGTAATAATAATAATAAATCTTTATTCAGAATTCTAGAAAGGTAAAATAACAATATGAATCTCAAACTAAAAATATAGGTAAAATTATGTTAGATGCCTGTACTAGGATAATCCTGTATCACAGGCTGTAGGAACTCAATCAGTATAATAATAATCTAGGACAGTCGTTTTTTGTTCATTACAATTTATAACATTTCATAACGACAAATATATTTTAATTAACTTAAACTATACTTACTTACTTAGGTGGCTATACCTACGCTATAAATTATATTAATGTCATGCATAGTAGCCGCGCTATCAAAATTTTTGCGGATAAAGTCGCGGGCGAAGTGCTAGTAAAACAAGTCTTAATTTCAGTTTTAAGTACTGATAAATATGTCCTACACATTTCGTGTCACTAGTTGCAGTTACTTCAGTATGATATTTGGTGTTGTGACGTTAAATAAAGCATAAACCACATGAATATGATAATAGCAGCCCAGCGGCCCTCTCCTTTGCGTTGCATACTTTTTATTACAAATCTAAACACCTTTCACACAAAGTCTCTGGTCGATGTCTACAGCAAACTCACCATCAGCCAAGGCACTGCGCTTCACCCGACCCAGCGTGGCTGCCCTAGCAGGGCTCGCCGGGGCTCTCTCAAAGACCTGAGAGTACTGTCCCCTATCTCCAGCCCTCGCCTTCACAGTACCAGGAGACCTGTGACTCCTTGGCGGGAATGAGGTGTACTGGTTGTGTTCCGCTGGCTGTGGGAGCAGGCGCTGTTGTTCGTGGAGTTGGAGGTAGTTTTCCGGCTGTAGGAAAGAATGAAAAGGTTTACTGATTTTTTTTTGTGGTACGTTATATAGGCTGCTTGTCGGGGGTACAAAACTAATATATTAAAGTTAGTCGCTAGTGGTATTGAAGGAAAGAAAGAAAATTGTATATATTTGGCATTAAAAACAAAAATACCTTAAAATTATACAAAATTAATAAATAATAATATCAAAGCAGCCTCTGAGCTGAGCATAATGCCAGATGGCAACAAAAGAAGTACCACCATTTTTTTTTTGGCCGCGGTATATCTTTCGAACAACTCGCAGCCCCGATGGGAAGGTGTACAACCTGACACTGATTTCCAGCTGCAGACTACCAAAAAAACAAAAATAAAAACTGATTTTTTTTATTAAAACTCCGTATTCGGTTAGGCCCGGTCAAGGTTGAAGTGATCTTGAGCTTATGGATAAAATCAGGTAAATGTATGCTTAGATTATCAACCAAACTTGTCAAAATAATGACTTTATCACAAAAAGCTCCGTCTGACAGTCTGCAAAACAATATCCCCGAATGCACATTCATAACTTTTAATGAGATTTTCGAAAAGACAAAACAATTTTCTTAGAAACCGAAAAGACAATGCCACACCGGGAAATCTTTCTTAAACAAGACTAAAATAAAGTTTTAAAGCTCCTTTCTTCAAGATGCTTACTCAGTTATTATTTCAGCTGCAGTTCAGCTTTTCATACTTGAGACTTTAGACTTTAAGACCATTCTAAATGACTCCTTTTTAATTATCGCTTTAACTTTATGCGCTGTCTCATTGTCGTATCTTAATTACCTGTTCTAAGTCTGTGGCTGGCACACACTAGTGTGTTTGTAATACAGTCTTAACCTTGCAATTACGGACGACCGTAGTCGTTGTGATTAAGGCAAGTACCACACATTGTTCATCAGGAAGGTCTGCCTGGGACATTAATAGGCTGCTAGTTTGCTACCTAGATTTAAGGTTTAAGCACATTTGTTAGCGTCGAACCTGTGTCTAGAAAAACAGGGTTTGTCACAAGAGTGATATTATATTATGTAACGAAAATTTGCAATAATAGGATTTTTTTAAAGATTATCGCATAAAAGAGTTAAAAAAATTATAATTATACATGGTCTCCTCTGCTATGGAAAATCCTATATTTTTATAAAATTTAAAAATTTGAAGAAAAATTGGCAACCAAATCATAGTTTTGTCATCACATGTTTTTTTGATACTTTATAATATTATAATCATCAACAGCCTAGCCGTTTTCCAACTATATTAGTGTCGGCTTCCAGACTTTCCAGATACAACTGAAAACCAGTACTTTAGTATGGAGCGACTGGTCATCAAACCTGCACAACCCAGTTAGTATAATATCTTTACTGTGGAAAAATGTGAAACTATCTTTATAAACTTCTACCTGGTATTAAAGAATTGTCTTGTTCTACTAACGTTTTTATTTTGTTTTAAAATGTTGTGTGAGAATTTATTATAGTATAAATAACTGAAAATTTTTTGGTCGTAAAGTTTTCTGTCATGCTCATGACAATACAATTTTTGTGTAACGGTTTTCATTGTGAGCAGTGGTTGGCTATAATATTTCAGGTTCCCAGGAATCTAGTTAATTACCCAAAAAAAATTTTTGTTTTATAAGCCGCTCTTGTTTAATTTTCATCGGAAAAATGCTGTAAGAACAAGATTTTACCTGTCATTGAATAAAAAATATTTAAAAGCGGAAAATGAATTTTCCACTTTTATTTTTTTTGTTTTCTTTCAGTTGAGGTATACCTTTAACCACAGTAGAACAGTACATACTATTAAAAAATTACAAAACATTTTAGAACAGCTCACCTCCCCATCCTTCCTCCAAGTGTTAGGCACTTTCCTCTTGGTAGCCCTCAGCCATGCCAACCGCGCCAGTCTTGCTAGGGATGCTCCTAGTCCAGCTAAACACGCCAGGGTCAGAGGCACTCCTGCTGCAGCGTACGCTACTGTGGCTGCTCGGCCGGCAGCTGTTCTTGGTGATACGTTGCCATATCCTGCGTAGAATATTATGTTATTATGAAAAGTTTGACATTGGGTTACTAATGTTGATGGATGGAGAGGAATGCCAAAAAAAAGATGGATGGATTGTATGACGTCTGACAGGAGAATGGAAGAAGAAAATATTATATTGCAGGCGTGTCTTTTAATTTTTATATATATAGAGGTTGACCTATAACCAATATGCCACGATATAGTAGTTTATTTTTCATTTAGGAAAGCAATGTCGCGCTAAGGATAATGAAAATTACGCCGAATCTGGAGAAAAACTGCAGTTTCTTCAGCATAATAAGTTTGTTTCATAGATCAGAAGAATACATTTTTGGTAATCGGCTTTTGAAAGCAAAAAGTTTGATTATGTTCCACCATTTAGCATGTCCTCTGTGATCCACAACATGCAGTAAAAGTAACCTTCGAGTTGACACCGAACGCTGTGCTAAAATTTTCGCAACAAAGTTATAAATACACTAGCTGACCCACGCAACTTCGTCCGCAACACATAATATAGCTTATAACCTTTCTAGATAAATCGACTATCCAACTTATTAAATTGAGCTATATCGTACTCGTAACAAACAAAAAATCTTACCTTTCCTCTATAAAATACCTATTAGTTTAGATTGACTTCGATTATATTATTAAAGTAACAATTACTATAGGTATCTCTTACTGTTTAATATACAGTAACACCTTGTACTTGTAAACAAATTATGGTGCAGTAAATATTTTGAATTTGAATTTCTCCGGAGCCCCCAGAGGCCAGAATCCCCACGTACCTACCGCACCAGACCGAATGACTGCCACGCGCTAATTATTTTGTCGCCCGTATATTTTTACATTGCGATATCTTCTAAGATATTTGTTTAAACTGTATAGAGTAAAGGGCACAAATTAATATTCTATATTAAATTTCCGTGCTAGCAAACACATTTATTTAGATATAGATTAATACCATATGGGTTAAATAAGCTTCGCAAAATATAATTCTTTTTAACCTAACATTTTAATATAAAAAAAATGGTTACAGTGAGTCAATCGTAAAAGATAAACATATGCTGTCGCGGACTTTTTTTTAGAACTTTTAAAGAGGAACAATTCCTTCTTACATGATATTTACGTAACTTAAACCGTTTTCGCAGCGCACGCAACGGAAGCTCTCAAAAAGGAATATCTTTTTCCGTTTTTACAACATTTTTCATTTATGCTCCGCTTCTATTGACCGTAGCGTGATGTTATATAGCCTAAAGCCTTCCTCGATAAATGGACTATCCAACACTAAAAGATTTTTTTAATTCCAACCAGTAGTCCCTGAGTTTACCCCGTTCAAACAAACAAACAAACAAACAAACAAACAAACAAACAAACTCTTCAGCTTTATAATATTAGTATAGATAGAAGTATAGATAATTATGCGCTATTTACAGGAAGAAGAAGAGTAAGAAGCTTCGACAACTTACCTATCGTAGTAATAAGTGTGATACAGTAAATCAGGGCTCCGGAGAATGTCCACTTGGAGTCCATGGCCAGTTCTGGAGGCTGTGCTTCTGGAGACTGTCTCGCAGCCGCCACTATGGACGACTCGAACTTGCGAAGCTGCTCATGGACCAGTCGCGTCCAGTTGCGTTCGTAAAGGACGTTCAGGCGTTCTGCAACAAATGAAACGATAGTATTAGTAAACTTGTTCAGTTGGTTATCTTAGGTTTTTATTATATAGGTTTGGCGCAAGTGGGTTTTAATTATTTTAGTATTTTTTTTTATTACATGCCAAAAATAAAAGCAGCTTATTTGATTTGTATCTTTGAAATAATAGCAATTCAGCTTTAGTAATTAATCTTTAAATTGCCATTTATTATTTTGCTCGTAACACTCTTGAAAGTCAATGTTAAAGAACACAACAATAACGCTCATTACTATACAGTAATGAGCATTGTTGTTGTGTAAAAGTACATTTAATAACACATTTTATGAGCATGTTATGTCAATAAAATATTCAGCATTCAAAAAAAGGAAAGAAAATTGTGTTTTTTGGCTTTTGTAAAAACAGAAACACCTTAAAAATAACCCAATCTATTAATGCAAAAAGAGCATCAGCTCAGCATAATGCCATATGGCAACACAAGGAATACGCTCGAAAATAATTATCTACTAAAATAAAATTCTACGTTGGCGATTCGTCAAACAAGATGGCCTCCTAATCTAAAAAAAATATCTAACAAACAATCATCAAACGTCCAATTAATAATCTAGAAGAAACCCGTCTCAAGCATTTACAATTATTACTAAGATTAACTGTTAACCCGACGCTGGGATTGGCCATCAAGCACCAAGTGTTGACGATAAGATCTCCTCTCAACAGACTAGGGATGTTCATTACTTGCACTTGTATCGACATTTCCAACGATTCATTCAAACTTAACGATTCGATTTAATTTTCTAAGTATCTAATCGTCCTTTGGGGTGCACTTTATTTGTATTTGTATCGATATTTTGTATTCGTACTTCTACGAGTCAAGACAACTTTTTGTAATCCTTTTTGTCCTCCCTTGGTATTATTGTCATCCTTTTTATCACGCTATGTAGCACATTGTGCCATGTTACGACCTTTTTATGCCGATACTGGTACGTTTGTATCGATCTAAGCATCTTGTATCGATAAACATCTTAAGGGCGACCAGGATCCATAAAGTGGTTTCCGGCCTTTCGCTGCATCCCAAACTTTTCCGATCGTATTGACCTGCCAGTCCATTGAACTACCGAGGAAGGGACGAGAGAGTGAATTAGCACCTGCGCAACTGCTTATTCACTGTAATCCAATTTACGTGCAGATGACTGATATGTGCTATCTTATCAATAGCTGACAAGGATCGCCGTTACTGAAATCGGTAAGGAGGGCTATATCGATATTTCAAAGTCGTATCGAATCGTGCATCACTAGAATGGACCATTATAATTTCGATGGGCGAGGACTCAAATTAACGAGCGCCGCAATCAAGCTTTGTTTAGTTTAATCAAAAGTGAAAAGTACCATTTAACTTTTAAGGGGTATACTTTGTTGGTAACGTTGTCTGATTCTCCATAGATACTTTTTGGAACTTTGACTATCCGATTTTGAATTTCAATGTCGGTATTGTGTGAAGTTGATGAGATAAGACTGTTGTGGCCTAGTTAGATAACCATTCATTCAACTTTACTTACTTTGATGACTGAAATCCAGGTGTTTTTAAATCACCCTAATAGGTAAGCTGTTACTGTTAAATCGCGTTTGATGTTGTATGAACCCTTACTAGTTAACGACATGTTTTACTTTATTTGTTACCTTTAGCGTACGGTTGCACTGAAGGTACTTTTGTATGACATTTACATTTTGTTGCTACCCATTCTTAGCCCGGACTTTACTCGGTACATAATTCTAGGCCCCTCAGTGGAAGTCATCTACTTAAATACGTACAGATACTTCTGTAGTTTAAATAATGAAACGAAATATTGCAACTACACTTTGCGCACCAGAAATGCTTAATATGAGGATCCTTATAATGTGCACTTATGTACATACCATCTATTTACCCATATTAGGCGAATAAATTATTTGATTTGATTTAAAATTCAAGCTCGTAGGATCTTGAACAGATTTTTCTGTGGTTTAAATATTGAAACGAAATATTACAACTACAGAGAGATCTGTAAGGGTTTTCTGTAATTTGGCAAGCAAAATATTGAAACTTCAGAAAAATAACTGTCTCTATTTAAATAACCAACCTTGGTCCACAATAAATTGGATCAGTTAAGTCTACAAGAATAATATCAAACAATTTATCCCGGATGTTCCAATTAACTAGACTGTCTCAAGTTATTTCAGTTATTGTAGGTAAATCTGATTTATCTCCAGGTAATTTTATCCTACTAATATTATAAATGTGAAAGTTTGTGAGAATGGATGTGTGGATGTTTGTTACTCTTTCACGCGTAAACGGCTGGACCGATTTGGTTGAAATTTGGTATGTAGATAGGTTATACCCTGGATTAACACATAGGATAGTTTTTATCCCGATTTTATCATCCCGTGGGATAATTTTCGAGTTGTAGCGGGCGAAGCCGCTGGCATCAGCTAGTCTGTTATATTTAACAGATCCCGTTAAAATTGTCTGACACTAGCTTGTGCCAGCGGCTTCGCCCGCTACAACTCGAAAATTATCCCACGGGAAGATAAAATCGGGATAAAAACTATCCTATGTGTTAATCCAGGGTATAACCTATCTACATACCAAATTTCAACCAAATCGGTCCAGCCGTTTATGCGTGAAAGAGTAACAAACATCCACACATCCATTCTCACAAACTTTCACATTTATAATATTAGTAGGAAGTAGGATTTACAAAAATGGCAGAGTTCTAAATCACCTGTTTTGCTTTTCATATAGAAACATATTGTTACGTCGGTCATCTAGAATCTTCGAGAAACCTCGCTTATAATTGTGTAGTGCCTAAAACACTCCAGTACATTCTGTAGGTATAGTTCCATTGTGTTTACAAGGTCAGCACGGCGGGCGTCGGTGACATAATTGCCATTGTAATTTCGACCGTATGCCGAGTGCGTAACGTAACTTCTTCCTTGTTGGTTCTTTTATCTTTAAGTTTATTTTTTAGTTATTTTTCTTTGTGAATATTGTATTCATTTTTAGTTAATAATAGGGAATTTTCTCGAACTTCTCTTGTATGTTTGAGTATAAAAGGACCAACAGAGGTCGGAGCAGGCAGTCTACTTTTAAAGCGAGACAACGTAAGGTTCGAAGAGATATCTAGTGCGATAAAGTGTTCAGTTGTGTTTTTGTGATTCTGAATAAGTGTTTTGGAGTAATAAAGTTATTTCGTGTTTTTAATTGGTAGTGTTTTTATTTATCCCATACCCAGCTCGTAACAATATTAAAGACCTCTTTCTTACTTTTTCAATCAAAATCAGTAGATAAAAATATGGTACCTATTCCTTTTATTTTATTTATTCCATAGTATAAAACAAAGTCGCTCTTGCAGTTTGTATGCTTAGATCTTTGAAACTGCGCAACAGATTTTAATGCAGTTTTCAGCAATAGAAAGAGTGATTCAACAGGAAGGTTTAATGTAGTACATTGCACCCGTGCGAAGCCGGGGCGGGTTGCTAGTTAATAAAAATAATAAATAATGGGGTAATGTCTCAAAATTATAGTCTGCACTGCACTATTTACTGAAATTCTATGTCAAACCAATAAACCAACCAACCAACCAATAGTATGGTATTGGGTGGTCACCAAACTAGACATGGGTGATTTAACCTGAGGATCAACCCAAGCGTTTGTTTATTATTTAGCCACGAGCTCTACTTGAAAAAGCAATTAAAACGATAAAAGTTGAAATATTCTTCAGTACACTCTACACCTACATGTTCAGTTAAAAAAGTAATTTTCATTAAGCTACTAAAATCTTTTCTGCGTGATTAATCTTCCGACCGGCTAATTTGAATTCCTACTGATTAGTCTGTAAATAAAGTAAGCTCGATTTCACTTTGTCTGCTTTAGATTAATTGAATTCTTGGTTTTTGTTCGTTTTGAATATTTGAACTCAAACATTGAAGGGTTAATTGGGGGTCCAGTTGAGGTGTTGGTTTCGACAGCTCAAAATACATTTTAATAACTCAAGATATTTAGGATGTATGTATCGTATGTTTCGGCTCTTGGTTGTATCTTATAATGCTGGTCAAGCAAGAGTAAATTAAATAGTTTATTTTTTCTTGCAAAATGTGTTTGCTCTTGACCTCTTACACGCCTGTTGGAAAAGAATGGCTGCGATCTGTGATGGAAGTGCGGGTTGTTCAAAAGAAATACCGCGGCTCCGACACAATTTGCTAAGAAGGAACATGGGTGGTTTTTAGTCAGTAGAAGTCTGACACTCCCTTTCACTCCGCCCAGAGTGGGAGGAGCCATTTGATGATTTTCTACTCTCCAAAGAAAAGAAAAACAGATGTCGGTAGAGAGTTACCAATTTGGCTGTGCTTAAAATAAAACTGGAGGAGAAGTACTGAGTACCACTATTTATACAATTTGTTCATTGAGTTAAGTAACTAAATAGATATTTCAAAAAATGTACTGAAACGGCTGACGACAAATATGTATCTGTACATACTATATTTTATTTTCGTGCTGTACCGGTGTTGTTTACCAGAAATCTTAGAATCGCATATTGCCAAACATTTTGACCATACGGTTTTAGGCAATGCAAACCTGACAATATTCTCCACCTCTCCAGACGTGTGAACATAATATTCAAGGGGATTACCGGACGCTAAAATATGTATACCGAGGTGTATTGTGCCGTAATATTCATGGTATAAGGGCATCGTGACACCTAGCTCACTGTCCGTCCGTCCTATGACGATGACAGGCCTTGTCGACGGCGCGTTCGTGTTCTACGCACGCCTCAAATAGATGTCAGCAACATTGCAGGACCGACGCCTTTTGGGGCTGCGGGTTGTTCGCTAAGAAGGGACATGGGTGGTTTTCAGTCAGTAGAAGTCTGACTCTCCCTTTCACTCCGCCCAGAGTGGGAGGAGCCATTTGATGATTTTCCACCCTCTAAAAAAAAAGGCCATCGTGACACGAACAAAAAAAATTTAATAACACTTTGCCCGGCCACTGAGAGTCATCCAAGATGTCTGTCTTAAACCATGTAAAGAATTTAAAACTAAGCAAACCAAAATCGAATAAAATACTTGCTGCTACTTATTCACTGCATAGAATATCTCAAAGCGCGCTGCAGGTATCCAGTTCTGAAGTTTTCTCAGTCTAGGTAAGGCATCCGGTTCCCTGTTGTGCCAATAAAGTCTAGTTCAACTTCTTTAAAGTATAAAAAAGTCTTTGTGAGAAAACGACTCTAAACTATGAAAGGTAAGGTTCTATTGACACCGTCCAGACAGACACTTAACTATTTGTTACATGAATACAGAATAATTGTTAAAAGATAAAAAGTTTCACTGGAAACGAATGGGTCGGTTAAAGTCTAAAGGACAGAATATCATTTGATTGAAAAGTACTATTTATTCATTGGGAATACCCGACTGCATGAAAACGGATATGTTTTTTTAAAATTTTAAAATCATTCAAACAGGTCCACAGCCCGGCTTCACCCACTGCTGGATATAGGCCTATCTTTGCTTGTGCCAAGCTCTAAGCTCTTGTGCACCGCTCATCCAGGATAATCCTGCAATGGCAACAACGTCGTCTGCCCCTCTCGCCGCTGGACGACCAAAACTTCTCTTTTCATTCGTTGGATGCCACTCGGTAACATCTTTACTCCACCTGCCATCACCGTGCTTTGCTAGGTATCCTGCCCAACCCCATTCGAGTAACGTCCACCATAACGTGATTTCCTATTCGAAATCATTGTTTACCTATTCCATATTATTTACCTACTCTAGCAGTACATACAATTTGATTTAGAAGTCACGATTGTCGGTTCATGATGGATGTTAGGTCGCAAATCCAAACATAATGACAATATGTTCAATACGAGGTGGAATCGACATCGCGTCGCTTCGAATACCGACGTGTCACAGAAAATTGTGTGTTGAAGTTGAAGTGTTTATTTGAATATCAAACAAGTACAGGCATTGCCCTATTTGGTATGACTATACAATATGTTGGAAGATTATTTGATCATTCCATACCATTTACTTATTCTTAGAAGTTTTGTTAAAGATTAAGTGTTTATTTGAAATCGCCAATAACGTTTTTTTGGCCACATCTGCCGCATATAGCCTCCCACATGTGGCAGATGTGGCCAAAAAAACCCTTGACAAGGGGCAAACATAACCACTCAGTAGATACCAAATTGCAGGCGACCAAGCAGGCCCAAAAGAGAAGGTGGCAAGATGAACTGGACTCTTTTTCAAAAGATTGGCCTATTAAAATCGCACTAGATCGCGAAAAATGGAAGGGAGGGACAATCTAAACTTATAATAATATTATATTGCTAAAGTTCAGTGAGCTGCCCTCAGTTTTTATTGATACTCGACTCATCGGAATGATCTGTTGACAGGCTCGTTAATTTTAAATGGAAACTCGCAAAATGCCTCGTTGATTTCATTTTATGATAGTTGATCTAACAACCAGATTTTTAGTCTTCTCTTTAGCGGGCCTTCGAAAACACCTTTTATTATCATTACTTTTCTATCTCAAAAACCTTTTGAACGTTGTCGAGTTATCTAAAAAATTCAATCAAGCACAACTGTTGACTTTGCATGTCGATTTGTGTGGAAAATCCTGGCGGCGACGTGGATGAGTGCTCGGTGACAACCCTATCTCGATCTGTTTACGGTTTCTTTCAGAATTGGGTTCGTGATCCCGCATCGTAGGGGTGTCACGTTAACGTGCGTAATTGGTGTTGAGGTTTGCTTTGCTATAGGTAAAAATTTTGTTAGTGGCGTGGTATTTTTTGGAGGTTGTATAAACTTTTTGGATTATTATCTGATCATTGAAAAAACGTGAAAGACATTGGTAGGGATTATAAGAAAACTGAACGCGATAACAATATGATACTTAGCTTTAACTTTCGAACGCTAGAGCGTTTGACTGCCTCGTTGATCTGGTGGTCGCAAGGGTGACTGCTGAGTAGGGGAGTCCTGGGTTCGATCCTCGGGTCAGGTAAAGTGTTATTGAGTTTTTTTTCAGGAATTTCTCAGTAGCAGCCACGGTGTTTGGTTTTATGCCCACCTGATGCTAAAATGGCATTAGGTTCGCTCCCTATTGCAGGAGACTTTAACATAACTGGCAAAATGTGGGTGTATTATTAGATACACTTAATTACAGCGTTTTCTTACAGAAAAAACTTTCACAATTTCTAAGTAATTTCAGGACCTTAGCTGTTTTTGTAAGAACCTAGTCTTGAATCTCCCTTTATCTGTTATTTTGCCATAAAAAACATTAAAAGCCTATCCTAAAATTAATTTCTCCAAACATAACGTCTCCTATTAAAATTTATTAACGATAAACTTTAATATTTCTCCATCTAAAAAGTGTAATGCCTATAAAATTATTTGAAACACAAAGTGCGCAGAGGTAAACCTATATTTTGTTATTTTACGATATCCGAACATAAAATGGAAGCGGGTATCATTTGGGTCGTGAATTCAAACGTAGGATCGTGTATAAAGTTTATACCTTGCGGCGATATTTGAAACTTTCGTCATAGAAGATGTAGAAATACACATTGAGAGCATCTGGGATTTGGATCTAGGCACACGGGTTTTAATGACTAGTGCCAGGTTTCTTAGGCATAATAAGCCAGTTAACATTCCCACAGCTGGGACATAGGTTACAAGTCTCCTCTTTGTTCAGGTTCCCCAGTGTGAGTTTTAAGTTATGTATGTAAAATAAATGAGAATTTTATTATTATTATTTATTATTTTGATTTCGTGGGCTAATTATTTATTTGCTTTACAGCATGCCACAATGGAGGTCTTATAATACAATAAAATGATTAATGTGGACTCATTTTCTTGACTTTACTTGTAAAGAAAACAAGTAATAGGTATATAGGTACCTTCGTAGAATCAGCCATACATAACGGAAAAATGTAAGCTCTAGTGCTGGCACAATTACTTTCTCGGATAATGTTTCCAAGTTTACGAATAATAAACTAACGAGACACCATAATATTATCACCCCAACCAGATTATATTTCATTGTATCACTCATCCAGCCAGTGAAAATTCATTTACAGCCATCCTTAACAAAATTATGAAAAATTCTCAATTCAAAAATTTCGCCTGTCAAAAAAGGCCACACGAAAAAAGTTTTATCAATTCAGATATTCCGAATTCCGATACGGTGTTGCCAACGGATGGATATTCCGATATACATCGTTGCAACTTATACAGCCCTCGTTCGAGATTTATTCTCGTACGATTTTTATTTCCTATCCATTCGAGTGTGTTGCGGCAGATACGCGTCCGGACATTTTGTGAAACGCCGCCACCAATCGTTGTGCAATGTGGATAAAATGTAGTGACTAAAGTGTCCTTCAAACGTGTCTAAAATACAGTATTGACTAATAAGTACAGCTGACAAATAAAAACGGGACTCGTTCAGGGCAATAATCATGAAAGTAACAAAACCAATATAAATTAAATTAGCCCCGTGAGTGACCAAAAGGCCCACCACACAACCAGAATATTTATACTCTTGAAACTGCCTTGTTGGTCTTGTGGGCATAAGCGCGACTGCTGATCATGAGGTCCTGGGTTCAGTTCCCGGGTCGGGCAAAGTGTTATTAGGTTTTCATGAATTTCTCAGAAGCTGTCCCAGAGTCTGGATTTTTGCCCGGTTGATCACAATAGGCTAGCCGTAAACATAACTGGCGAAATATGGGTGTACTACGTATTTTAATTTTATTTTCTTTTTAACCCTTCGGGGTTGTTTTATATTGTACTACAAGTGTAAAAAACGAAACGACATTCAACATTTTACATAGGATGACACAGTGGGCGGTTTTCGCTATAAGTTATATTTTCGAAACCTTTGGCTGGTGTTGTGATAGGACTGAATATTTAGCCTGATTGATATTTTAGTCCCTCATAATGTTATTAGTTTGAGCCTCGCGAGGCCTAAGCTAAATTGTGGTTTTAATTTAGGCCACTTCATCAACACTCCTGTAGGTACGGAACATTATTTATTAGGTCCAGAGCTAACAGAAAATCAGCCTACGTGATAAAAGTAGTTTTTTATAAAGGCCTAAATGGACTTCCAGGAAGCTGGAATCAAGTTGATCCTGTACTAGAAGTATTAGTAGTATTTTCAGCTTGAGCAAATTACACACGAACCTTAAAAACACAGGACTGCGGGGTCCAATCATAATTATGTACGAAAGATTTTGTAATTGTAATTCTTCTTGTAATTCCCGAAAGATTTGGCAGAGGTGTTCTAAATCCACATTCTTGTTACGTTAACTTATGGTACAAATCCAGGTGCCGTAGTTCTTACTGAAAAGTTCCTGATGGAAAAATAAATAACACTTTGCCTGGGCGTCATCAACATTCGCGTTCTTATGCCAGCCAAATTCTTAATAAACAATCAATTTTCCAATTGAAAACCACAAACTTTCCGTAACAATACGATCACGATATTTCTAGTTGAAAACGGTGAATTTTCTCCAAATCGGTCATTTTTCTAGCAAAAGTGCTGTTTCATGGTCACGCGATACTTCACTCTATCTTTGTCTGTGTTTTGTGTGGCGAAGTTTTCTTGTTTTTTATTAATATTTTCGTCACAGCTGTTTGCAAAAAAGGGTCGACAGACGTGTAGGTACTTTTGTTTGTAAGTAACAAATCACAGATGATATTTGTAGTAGGTATCCACTTTAGCAGAGCTATTTGGTTCAAAACACAATTTACTAACTGTATCACAGGTCCACTAACATAGAGATGTTAGCAACATTGAAGGGGCCCGCTAGGGCCGACGCCCGTCGGGGCTGCGGGTTGTTCGAAAGAGATACCGTGGCCTCGGCACAAAGGGCTAAGAAGGAACATGGGAGGTTTTTTGTCAGTACAAGTCTGACACTCCCTACCGCTCTGCCCAGAGCGGGAGAAGTCATTTGATGAATTCCCACCCTCGAAAAAAAAAGGTCCACTAACACCACCAGACCCCAATTCACGGTACGCTTCACCTTCCAACCTCCCGCCATTCGTTTGCTCTTCTATTTTGAGTTTTCGTAGAATTTCTCGTGGTTTTCCCAAAGACGATTTTCAAGATAGCTTAATAAATCAAAGTACCACGTACATAACATAGGCTTCAACAGAATAAATACGAACCTAATTTTAGTAATTACAACATTATTTTAGTAACAAGCGGGTAAGAGGCGGCAATTTGATTAAATAACAAACTTTAACATTTAGCTGAGTAAATACCTAAACGTGATATGGGCATAAGTTCGAGTAAGACATTGAATAAGAAACTCATGGAAGCGAAACTCAGGAAGCTTTTTGTGTCATCATCATCTGCCTAGCCTTTTCCCAACTATGTTGAGGTTATGTTGATGCTTCTGCTCTAACAGGCAGCTGAACACCAGTATTTTACGTGAAGCGACTGCTTATCTGACCTCCACAAGGGACAATACGATACACATTGGCTGATTTTTCTTGTGTATGATGGTGAAAAAGTCAAAGTCAAAGCAAAGTCAAAGCATTTATTTCAATTAAACCATTACTGGTACTTTTGAATGTCAGAAGAACAATTCATAAAACTAAACTACGAGTGCAATACGTCATCCCGAAAGCCACCACGCCGAACCACACGCCGCCGAATGCCCGCAACAACGAACACTGCGAGCACGAAAGCACGCAGCGACGCACACCGCAACAACGAATGCACGAGACTCCAAATCACGGAACAACGAATGCACGCCGCAACGCGCAACCGCCACCCCGCGACCCGGAGCCCCGCGCACCCACCGCTACGGCACGAGCCGCCGAGCGCCCCCGCACCCACAGCACTCGCCGCCGCAGACATCCGGCGACGCGCAAAATGATCACCGACAGCAGCTGGTCAGGGATCACTGTGCTGTAACTTCTAATGGATCAGTCTAAATGGTACGGGCAAAGGGAGCGGTGGTTTTTTAACACTGGACAATCTGGAGACTGACAGATACTATAGTAAATCAGTCGAAGTTTGGTGTCTAAAGCTGCGTCCGCTATTTGATAAGACTGAACCGTTACTCAGGTTGTGTACAACATGCTGCGGATTGTTCGAAAGAGATACAGCGGCCCTGGACACAAAGGGCTATGAAGGAACGTGGGTGGTTTTTAGTTAGTAGAAGTCTGGCATTTATTTCCGCTCCACCCAGAGCGGGAGCAGTCATTTGATGATTTTCCACCATCCAAAAAAAAAAAGATATGTCTAGCTTGACCGCGCAGTGTACCTAAACGTAACGTAAATTCGTCGATATTTGAACTATAACTGTCCAGTAGTATTTAAGTTCAATTTTTATGAAAATATTACACATTTTATGAAACAAGTATTTTTTATTTCAAAATCGACGTATTTATGTAACGTTTACAGCACGAGCTCGGTAGAGCCTCTGGCCCAGTTCCGTTTCCTCGAATTTATTGATCTCTCCCTGCATGGTTGATAGTAGTTATATTGTGTGTGAAGAAGACACTCGCTTCTGTTTATTTGTTATTCTATGACCTTGTTCTCACGCCGAAAATATCTTACCCGTGTACTCTACATAAACTTTACAAGGTACTATAATAGGTAATTTAGTAAATTAATAATATATGAATTCCTAATTTAGTAAGTAATCATATTTATGACTGTAAATTAATTTAAAAAAATACTTTTACTTGTCTCATCATGTTATGTTTTAAAATTAGATAGGGCCGGTGTTTCGTACCTAGCTACTCTAAGAAACGACCGAAACGAACTCAGAGGTCACTGTTTCTGTGCTGCGGGTTGTTCTAAAGAGATACCGCAGCCTCGGCACAAGGGCTAAGAAGGAACATGGGTGGTTTTTAGTCAGAAGAAGTCTGACACTCCTTCCGCGTCCGCTCCGAGCGGGAGAAGTCATTTGATGACATTCCACTCAAAAAAAAGTGACTTAGTGGACCTGTCCGGTCAGTGTAAGAATCTGTCGTGTCAAATTTCTAACATTATCATTCCATTCTATTGCTCTGACACTCTATTCAAATTGTTGCGGATATGGAATGCAATAAACTATTTGAATGTGAAAAAATTGATTTGGGAATGTGGAAGTGAAAAAGTTGACTTTGATCTTGTATTAGATTCACTACATAACATTACATTACACCTGTTATCCCCGAAGTGTTAATTTACCAAAATTTCACCAGTTATTTTTAAGTACGAGGGGCGAGCCTATTGCCATCAACCAGCCACAAACTCAGACTCTTCAGTAGCCACGGAACTGCTACAGAGAAGTTCCTGATGAGAAAACCAACAATAGACCAACGAAGCAGTCTTCGAAGCCTTTTTAGTCAGCCTCACAAAGTTATCATAATTCATGTTTTTTAATTAAGAAAAAACAGATGTTCTTCCAAGCCCAGTTCCACGAAGAATATTTATAAATAAATTGTATTCGAATTAACTCTTTATCCAGAATTATTTCTGTAGATATCGAATTCTCATTAATCAAAAGTATTAAATAACAATCGAACTATGTACTTGCCTTAAAGTTCTTTGTGTAACTTCAAAAGTTATTTACTCCTTTCAGAACATTAACTGCGGTACTCAGAGATATTTAATGATTACTTAAGTCGAAACTAAGTAATGGTTTGACATATTATTATTGTATGACAAAACTGTCAAAACCTTTACTAAGTGATGGCCTAAGTAATCATTAAAGCTCTCTGAATGCGGCAGTAAGTCTTGTGTTTTTAAACAAATGTTTGGTCGTTTTGAGGTATTATTCTAACAATGTGGTCTCGCCAATTATTTTCGAATATACTTCAACATGAAAGCCGTTAAAAGCCTTTTGATGTCGTATCCGTTCAATATTGCTGCTTTTTTTTCTAATATATTTTGAGAAATCCTTTTCGCTTTACTCCCTGATTTTTAGGGTTCCGTACATCAGACGGCAAAAACGGAAAATATTATAGCATCACTTTATTGTTCGTCTGTCAAGATCCTTTTTTCTCAGTAATGCGTTAAGGTATCAAGGTGAAGCAGTAACAAAATCAATACGATCAAAAGAACATTAACGGCTGGTGCGAACTTTAATGTCGCAAATTTTGCAATTTAACAAGGGCTTTAGAACCTGTAGGGTACTTTCCGTCCCTAGGATCAAATCCGAAATTTGGCATGACGCAATATCTTACAGCACATTTCAAGTAAAACAATCGGAAAGCCGTAAATATGTCGTTTAATAATAAAATCCTACAAGTTTATAGGGAACCCTTGCTGCGCATGTCCAACTTGCACTTAGCTGTTCTTTTGGTTTAAAATATACATGACATTCTTTATTGCGTTTAGAATAGAACATAATATCAAGCTTGTAATCCCCAAGGGTTCGGCAGAGACCCTTTAGTACACCCACATTCATTCGGCAATGTTTCAAATAAAGCATTAATCATCCTTCACGTCATTCAGTTCTATAAATAATTTGTTACCTTTTATTTGCTGCCCTCATAACATATACAATGGTTTTTTTATGTATGTGGCGCATATACACAGTGGTTTTCTAACAAAAATTAAAATTAATAAATCATTTCCAACGCACATATGATAGACGATACTGCAATGACGATAACTGTAAAAATTCAAATCCTTGTTTCCAATTGATGCTAAATTTACCTAAATAAATCGCTCACTGAATACAAAACGGCCACAAATCAAAAATGTTTCAAAATCATTTTATTACAAAAATGAGGTCTAAATGGACTAAAATATTTTAGTAAAAAAGACACCCGTCATTTTCGCATCACTATTCCCAAAACCGACTGGGTGCCATTTTTGCATTGGAGCATTTTATTAGCTAACTTCAGAGCAAAACCGCCATTTTGTGAGTTGCGACCCGAAATGCGACGCGAACGCACGTCAGTTGCCTGCAAAAAGGCCACAAAGCGAAATAATACTGCAGTTCGTATTAATAGTTTCCTGCAAAAGTGCCATATTTTGGAAAACGTCCGTTTTGCATTCAAACATCAAGTAAGTATAATCATATTTTGTAATACTGCAGGGCCATTATTTGAAATACGTCTGTTATGCATACAAACATCGTGCAATTGTAATTTATTTTATATTACAACAGTGCCATATTTGAAATGCGTTCGTTTTGCATGGAATTATGCATGGATTGATTATTATTTTTTGAATGCTAGAATAGCAAGTTTTTAAATGTGTCCTTTTTGTATGACAATAATTTATGATTATGTTATATTTTTTTATTATAAATCTTTATGCTTTATAATAATATTGTGTTTTCTACAGCGGTTTTATGGGCATTAAAGCAAACGCTTTTATCATTAAGCTTAGAATCATACAACATTTTTAATAATAATATCTAATAATATGATACACCTATAAACCCAGCAGAGGGCTGTGGTCTAAGATAGGGTGATGATGATGCAATTAATTGTTAATTGTGTATGTGCTTGGCGTTGGCTTGGTTTTTTAATAATACGATCAATAATTACTTATTACTTACAGAATGAATAGCCGAGCGCGATTAATTTTGAAAATGGCGACCTTCTCTCAATAATCAGATAATGATCAACCTTTATAAACCCAGAATAGCCAAAATGCACCAGAACTTAATACTCGAGGATGACTCATTATTACTTGAAGATCAATGATGATCTTCAAGTAATAATGAGTGATGATGACATCAGCATCATTATTTCAGCAAAAAACGTCCACTGCTGGAAATAGGCCTCCCCCAGATGTCGCCACATTGACCGGTCCCGTGCATCTCGCATCCAGCGAGTCCCCGCAACCTTCACCAGGGCATCAGTCCACTTAGTGGGAGGCCTTTCAACGCAACGTCTTCCGGTTTGCGGTCGCCACTCCAGAACTTTCCGGCCCCATCGGCTATCTGTTCTGCCAGCAATGTGCCCTGCCCACTGTCACTTAAGTTTGGCAATTCATCGGGCTATGTCGGTAACCTTGGTTCTCTTGCGGATGTCTTCATTTCTGATGCGATCCCGCAAAGAGACTCCGAGCATGGCCCTCTCCATTGCGCTATGGATGACTTTGAGCTTTCTGATGAGGCCCATTGTGAGCGACCTCGTTTCGGTCCCGTATATAATCACTGGCAACACACACTGGTCATAGACTTTCGTCTTGAGGCACTGTGGTAAGTTGGACGAGAAGATACCGCGCAACTTCCCGAACGCTACCCGACTCGGTTTCGACGATTGACCTCTTTCTCGGAGTTAGACCTACCCAACTGGACCATTTGTCCCAGGTAGACATAATCTTCTACAACTTCGAGTGTCTCCGATCTTAATAGGAGTGGGTGTTACATGGACATTCAACATATCCTTGATTTTGTCCATGTTCATTTTCAGACCCACTCTTTCGGAAGCTCTACTGAGGTCATCGAGTATTGTATTGAGGTCCTCCATGGTCTCAGCCATGACCACTATATCGTTGGCAAACCGAAGGTGAGTGATGTACGCGCCGTGGACGTTTATGCCAAGTCCTCTCCAATCCAGAACTTTGAAGACAAACTCCAGGACAGCGGTGAACAGTTTCGGCGATATGACGTCTCCCTGTCTCACACCACGCTGCAGAAGAATAGGTTCCGAAGTCTGGTCCTGAAGTTAGACTGAGATGGTGGCGTTTTTGTGCAAACACTTCAACACCTCGATGTACCGGTAGTCAATTCGACGAGGATAAAGATACCGATTTAGAAACTGTGACAGCACATAAAAAAATGACCAATATATCAATCGATTTAAATACTCAACCGCCTAATATAGATTCACATCCATCCAGCGTTAATACTCGGCCACCTAGCATTGGCAGTCAAACCAACTAGCGTGGACCTTCAGCCATTAACACTAAAAAGAAAAGCATATCCAGCATCATGGAAGAGAAACAGAACCAAGACTTTAAAGAAGTTAAGATTTTTTTGTTGTAGATGTTGTCATTTATTTTAAATAATGTTTTATTGTCTGATTACTAACATGTTTTGATATGTCAATATTATGAGACTTTTTAGAATAATTAGTATTCCGAAGAAGATTTAATAAACCATTTATATATAATAAATGGGTTTTATTTTTGACATATTTTTTATGACATTGACCGAAATTTTGAATACAAAAGGGACTTTTGTGCGTTTTTAGCTCCATGAGTAGCAGCTGTGAAATTGTGCATATTTTTAGTATATAGTGCACATAAAAACGCATCTAATGGCATATTATTATGTTATATTATCACATATAAATGATGAAATATTTTAAAAAATCGTGGTCTGAATTTTGTTTTGGCCCTCCTATAAAAAAGATGCGTTTTGATTCGTGGCCCTTTTGCATTCAATGAGCGAAATATCAACTTTATGCTATTCCAAATAAAGTTGATTTTAGAGTGAACAGTCATTTTAAAAAAATCTTGATATTTGCTGCGTAAACTGAACCATGCAGGATAGGTTTCTGTGTCGATTTTCCATATTTGAACATTTTTGCAAACTAAATTTGTGAAAGCAGAATAGACTTTCATGGCAGTCGTGCCCGTTAAACCCATAACTCACTTGGTATTCCACTAAACTGACCGGTCACTAACTAACAACCTGACCATAAACCAATCAGTTTGAACAGTTAAATCGGTAACAGACTGAAGATTTACTAGAATAAAATTCATGAAAAAATGGACTTTACATAATGCTTAGCTAGGTTCAAATATTATTGAAGATTAGAAGGGAAACCTTCATTCTACTTCATTTTAACTTTGATTCAGATTTTATTTTGGATTAAAACTTTGATCTGATTTTGATTTTTGATTCTAATTTTATTTTTTTCATTCATTGCTTTTTGTCAACTTTTCATCTTCCTGTTTTCTTTTTTCGCTACATTTTTGCATATCTATGAGCCTATACATACCTTCGCGATGTAAATTGTAATGAAGAAACACTGTCTCCTAAGTTACAGGTGGAAACCTAGTTTGGGAGCCAGGGGACCTAACTCTGTCTCCTCTTGTTATTGTACCCATGTTATATTTTAAAACATCTGTAAAATTTGAAACTATCGAAATAAAGATTTATATAAAAAAAACCACTCAAAAACACAAGCGCATATTTTCATACACGTGGCTGGAAAAAAATACAAGTTTTTCATTTTATTCACCGAGCCACTATAAAGGTGAAAACGAACACGTGTGATTATTTTTTTAACACATCAAACGCACTGCTTGGCACTTGCTACCAATTAAAACTTTGACATGAAGGGAATAACCGCCATCAATGGTATACGTGCTTGTTAGGTATGGGTTTTTTACATGTGGTTAGTGTAATACTGCTGCGTTGGTCTAGTGGGTGCAAGTGCTGCAACTGAACATGAGATACAGGGTTCGATTTCCGAGTCGGTCAAAGTGTTATTGGCTGTTTAAATAAGGAATTGATCAGTAGCAGTTACGGAGATTGGATTTGTGCCCGGTTAATGGCAATATTTATTTTATAAATTATTTGTAAAGTTTTTGTCTTTATTGAGGTAGTTCTTTCACTTTACGCTTAACATTTTTTTAATCTGCCACGTAATTATTTCTTCCTTTTTCTCTTTTTTACCCATTTTCCCAATATACTAAAAATAGTTAAAACAAACAATACTTAAGAAATACAACTCTTATTGAACACATGCAACATTCTATTTACCGATCGCGTCTAATAGCCTATCAGGACGTCACCACCCTGAATTTAATCCTATCCGAGTATAACTAAAGTCGGATTTCCTGTAACGGGTTAAGTCAGAACTAGCGTGTTTCGTGTAAACACGTATACGGGGTGGTTTCGACATGCGGTAATCGCTAAACGTCCGGTTGGGGCACGGTTGGGGCACGGTCCGGGCAACGCCTGTTGCCCCGGTTATAAAACCTTTATTAGGGTTCGTGATGAGATGAAAAAAGGCCAAAATACTTTGATGTCTGAAACACATTTTTTGGAAGACGAGATTTTTGTTAATCATGTGAATTTTACTAACGTAACTTGGCTTGGGCAAATTCATTTTCTATATCAATATAAAAGAAATGAGATACTACGAGTAGTAATATTGGCTTCATGTAAATATTGGTATTCGGCTGCATGCCGTTAGATCGGAAACCGACTCCAATATTGTTGGGAAAAGGCTGGGCAGATGATGATGATGTAGCCAAATGCACTGCTTTATCATTGTCTTTCATCATCATCATTATTTCAGCCAAAAGACGTCCACTGCTGGACATAGGCCTCCCCCAGGTGTCACCACATTGACCGGTCCCGTGCGTCTCGCATCCAGCGGGTACCCGCAACCTTCACTGGGTCATCGGTCCACCTAGTGGGAGGCCTTCCAACGCAACGTCTTCCGATTGGCGGTCATTGTCTTTGTTTATCGTTTAATTTTTATATTAATAACATAACACCTCGCATGTAGAGTGGGTTGGGCAGAGGTGTGGGTACTTAATAGTGGGCTCATATTTCGCCAGACATGTGTAAGTTCCATGTACGGCACGGTTGGCGCAGTGGCTGAGAGATTGGACTGCTGCGCTGCGTGTCGCGGGTTCGATCCCCGCACGGAACAAATATTTGTAAGGCCTACAGATAGTTGTTTCGGGTCTGGGTGTTTTTGTGTATGTGAGTTTTTAATGTTTGTAAACGCAACCACGATACAGGAGAAATTCCTAGTGTGGGGCAACGTTTTTTTTGCAAAAAAAAAAATAATTCAGGGCGAGCCAATTATTAACACCAACTAGGGGCGAAACCCTACACAGTGGCTTCTGCTTAGATATTGATTCCTGATGAAAACCCGGCCTGAAAACCGAACCTAGGGCCTCAAGCTCATCAATTGCGCTTACAGTTTACAGTGACATTATAACAGTACTCGCATTAAATAATATTCCCATTGCAGCAGTTGTATGTACATTGCAAATACTAGTGGCATGTGCTATATTTGATTGCAATGAATTTAATTAGAGAATTAACGCTAAACGTGAACCACTGCTTATGATACAAATAGAGTAATAAATCAAACACCACTTCACGACAGCATTAGAATTACAGTTTTAACTCAAACGTTTGAAGTATTAATATAACTGGCAGGTATTAAAGAAAGAAGTAGAAAACAAAAACGAAAAAAAAATATTCGTGTCAATTGTATCATCCAATTTATTTTCAATTTGGAACACCACCGCACAACAACTTTTCCTCGTGGCCACATAACTTACAAGTAAATGGACAAATTGTAAAAAAAACAAAACACACACGAAAATACGATGCGTCAAAAACAGCTTGTATTCATCCAAATCCCACCTTATTTGGGTTCAAAATGATAAGCAAGAACACAATAAACATCACAGACACGGATGAAGAGCATTAACCCATAAACAGATACAGTCATTCTGTGGCTTTCTGATTTGCTTAAATAATGTCAAAGGAGAAACCGCAATTGAACCCTAAAATGTCACAAAGAGAAGAAGGTTAGACGTTAAGGCTGGCTGCACAAGGGCTACTATTTATTACTTTAGCGTTTAACTGGCAGTAGAGTTGGTAAAATAAAAGGTTTTTTAAGTCATTTAAGCAACCGTTCCCTTGCTCTACAACTAGAAAGTTGCACGAACTGTCTGTCGTTTTGTTGATCACATGCACTACTTAGGTACATGTTTTTCTTTGAAATATTAGCGACTGAAACGTCCAGTCTTCAGTTGTTTGTGCTTTTGACTCGTTGGCAACAGCAGCATTTTGTTTTATTTGCCCTACACTAGGATTTTGTCCTGTATCGTGGGTGCGTTATAAACATTATAATTCACAAACCCCTGGAACAACTTCTTGTAGAACAACTTCTTGTAATATTTGTTCCGTGTGTATCTAACGGTTGATAACAAAAGGCTCACCTTCTTATCAAATCGGAGTTAAATATAGCTGGCGAAATGAGGGTGTACCAATGGATATACCTCTGCCTAACCTTTCAGGGATTACCGGCTTTATGATATGTTATATCAGTAGTCATCGAATCATTACTTGCAGAGTGACCGTCGGAAACAGGGAACTTGCAAGTGGCGGTCACTAGTCGCATCGCATTTGTGTGCGACTAAACGACAAATCTAAGCTTTGAGGTCAGCCTAAATGATCTTATTAAAATATGTACGACCTTTTAGTCCTTGAATAGAGGCTCGAAATTGATGCGACTTTTGATAGCTTTCCAGCAAGTATTATCGGCGTTATCAAATATTCAGAGGCTAATAAGTACATTCCAATGTTTGAGGTGAGTGGATATTTAATTTTAATGTGTTTGTGAGAGAGCCAATTTGGAGACGAAAATTGGTATGGTTTTCTTTTTTTTATTTTGTCCTTGTCATGAATTGTGAGGAATATGAGAGGGAAAGGAAGGAGAATGAAAAGGTGGATGGATTGTGTGAGGAATGATATGAAAGAGAAAGGAGTGAATCATGTCACGACATGATTCTCTCTTTCGTGACGTCACGAAGTCTGATAGAGGAAAATGGAAGAAGGAATTGTGTTGTGCCGACCCCAAATAGAATGGGCCAAGGGCAGGAACATCTTCCTGCCCTTGGCCCATATGGTTCTTTGGAGTAAAATAAAATTAGTTGGACGACTCTCTGCAGTCGTGGTGGGATGATATCTTTAATGAAATTAAATAATATCGTTAACCAAAACCATGTCATCAAGATGTTTTTTTGGTCAACGATACCGATACGAATACCTAAATTGTTTAGTTACAGTGTAAGTTTAAACTGCCTGCAAAATTTTGCTAGCCTGTAGGTATATAGGTACCTACATATTTTTAAAGAGAAAAAACCAAAACAAACAAATCATGACGTTTGTAATATAAACATTATCTGACCACAATCTAAAAACCTATTCAAAAGTCCCCTAAACAATGAGAATACCTCACGATTTTGTAATATTTTATTCAAATAATTCTTTGTTGACGACCTCGACTATTTATCAGATTAAACACCCCTATAAAGATATGGCCGTGTTGATATTAAAAAACTTAACACAGAGAAAAAAAAAACACGATAATATTTAAACAGAGTCAAAACAACGAACCTTCGAAAATTTTACGAAGCTTTTAGTAAACAAAAAGTTTTTATTAAAAATATTTGGAATTTAGTTGCCGTGACGTTAACGTTATTTCGGTATTTTTTTCGCTTTTGTTGTTTTGTTTCGACCTGACATATTTTGTAGCAACTGTTTTTCATGATAATCTACAATCATGAAGTATTGTTGCTGATGTGATCTTTAATTTCTTAACTAGGCATTGTATTTCCAAAAAATAATGTTCTCTATTCATTTTTGTGTTAGGTTTTGTTTGCTCGTGACACGTGCCCTTTGGATAGTACCTAAGTACTAAATAATAATAGAAAATGACATTTGGAAAATGTTAAACCCAGTTATTAAAAGTTAAGGCTTCAGTAAAAGTCAACAAAACTTGTGTTCAAATGGAAGTGGGTGGATTCATAAATGATTGGTCAAAATTCAACTTTTCCCCAAGTTTAAAAAAAAGTATTATTTTTATGTTATAACTTAACTAATAAATACCTTTTTTTTGGAGGGGGGGGTTAGAAATCATCAAATTAATAATCCCTCGCACTCTGGGCAGAGTGGAAGGGAGTGTCAGACTTCTACTGACTACACACTTTTTTTTCCGGGTGGAAAATCATCAAATAACCCCTCCCGCTCTTGGGCAGAGCAAAAGGGAGTGTCAGACTTCTACTGACTAAAAACCACTCATGTTCTTTCTTAGCCCTTCATGTCGAGGCCGCGGTATCTCTTGCGAACAACCCGCAGCCCCGACGGGACCCGCAGCCCCGACGGGGACTGACTAAACCCTTGTACCTTCTTAGCCCTTGTGCCGAGGCCGCGGTATCTCTTTCGAACAACCCGCAGCCCCGACGGGAACTAATAAATACCCTGACGACTCTTTTCGATGCATCCACCAGCATTTTGCTTTGAGTTCGTTTTTATGGCTTGGTGAAGGGTACGTTTACACCCTGTATTGTTTTAGTCGTCAAGTCAACACAAAATAAAGGGGTTAGAACTTTTTTCTCTAGAAACTGCTGTAAACAACCCATCGTTTTGCAGAAAAAACAAAAATGACGATGAGATGGCACTAAAATCGTTTGCCCTTAAACATTAAATTAACAAACAATTATGATTCACAAGAAAATAGCAACCGCTTCAGAATCATGAGTTTTGAAGTTTTATAACAGTTAAATAACATAAGAGTGTTCTCACAGCACATAGGCCTCCTCGCTTTCGGCTATCATCCACCACGAAGGCCCAGTGTGCACTGGTAGCTATCAGATGTATTCGAATTTCAAATAAACTTTCAAAAACATACGTGAATGTTCCATACGAACACAGATAGACAACCCTCAAAATTCCACACATAAAGAAACACAAAAACCTATTAATCTAAGCCAATGAATCAGTAAAGCCAATCAATGCATACATACGTGTAAACTTGTGGCACCTTGGCATACAAGCAGGCAGTTCTTGGCGTCTTGCCAACTAATTAGTCATGTAAATGGAAACTACGCAACGTGCTGTTTGGCGACACTGGGGCACACGGAGGTAGGGAGCTAGAAGGTGCAGGATTCTGAGAGGTGCGCAAATACTGGACGTTCGGCTTGTGAGTTGGGCTTTCGAATTTGAGGGGGTAGGGACAAAGATGGACGATTGAAATGGACTTATGTCCGAAAACGGATAGTTCGTAGGAGGTAGTTATACGGGGGATGTTTTGATTCTTAAACCGTGGCTAACTTCCGATATATACAGTCAAAACTCAGTCAAATTAAATATAGAAAAAAATCTCATAAGTCTGGGCCTTTTATCTCTTTATTCTGTTAATTTTTTTCTGTTGTGTGCTCTTGTGGCTTGTGCCAAATAAATATGTTTTCTTTTTTTCCTTTTTTTCTTTGAGGAATACTAATAAAACCTTATTTAAACAATTTGCATGACACATTCTTTCGTAATTTATCCCTGCTGGATAACAAATCTTTTCACAGCTTTCCACTTTCTTATTTTTCGCTCCAGTTCTACAAATTATTATCTGCAATTACTGTATCATAAAAGAGCATACATACCACTTCCTCACACTAATACTCCACGCTGTTCTGTAGCGAACGCGACGGATTGCAATCCCTGATTGATCCCAGCATCATGCACCAGATATTTCTGGTTGACTAAGTACACACATACTAACTTACTTGTATTAGTTTCCGAAACTTCGTCTCAAGGAAACGTTCATTGTGAATTCCCGGAAGTTCTTGAATGGGATTTGGAATGCGGATTTTGTAAGCAAATTACAGTGTGGTTGGGTTGAAGTTCAGTTAGAGCTCGTGGTCTTACTGGTTTCTTGGTTTTTAGGGTAGAATACACATTACGAAGGAAATCTTTGAAAGTAGAAACGAGTTTAGCAACAACTTTGTAAGTATCCATTGGTAAGCTTGGTTTTGAACTTTAGCGAATCAAAACATTTTTGTCTTACTCAGTGAGAGACTAACCTGGATTATTTAAAAGTTTATTTTCAGTTCCAAAGTTATAGTATGTATTCCTAATTAATACAGTCCATCGAGCGTACTTTAATAAAATATTAGTACCAACTCAAGAAGAAAAAAATTAACTTTTAACAACAGTACAAACAATACATTTTAATAATTCAGCTCAACACACCCGAGCAAAGTCAACAGTTCTCAAACTGATTAAATTATTTCGCTGCCAACTTTTATTTGAGAAAAATAAAAATACAATTTTAACGAATCAAACGGATAATGAATTTGTCATTTGGAAGCCCAACGGACACTTTAATTGGGCTGTATAAAACTTGAGAAAAGTTTTTATTGCGTCTATCTTAATCAAAATTTTGCCACGCAAAGTCGAGTTTTATTAGCGAGAATCTTCAGCTACCTATCCTTAAAACTCATGACTTTTTTTAACTCCGTGTTATGGTATTAAAAAGTTTGTCTTCGATTTAAACTTTGTACAGTTTCATTCGAAGGTGAGGATACTTTAAAAGAGCTGAAGTCTGATTTGTCCTGTATAATCCGGGACAGGTGTCGGGATTTAGTTGTGGACTAAGCTTATTTCACTTTATTAGTACATTCTAGATGGCGAAGACTACTTTATGAAATATTATACCAGCTGGTGACGTCGTGAACTAGTTGGTTAAAGAAAAATAAAACCAACAGAAGATATTTAACTTTAGAGAATTGTGAAGTTTACGAGAAAAACTTTATGTGTTTAGTAACAGACTGAGAAATGGCTTGTCTAATTCCAAGTCATCTTCTGCCTAGCCTTTTCCCAACTATGTTGGGGTCGGTTTCTAGTCTAACCTGATGCACCTGAGTACCAGTATTTTACATGGAGTGACTGGCCATTCACAACGCAGTTAGTACTGGATAATATGATACCCCATGGTAAGACTGGTTGTCAGTATATAGGGCCAGTGACTACCCGTAACGACTGCCAAAGATCTACAAATGTCAGCCGAGACCAACGCCTTCACGTGCTTTCCGAGACACGGAGGATATTTGTTATGTAATGGGCGATCACCCATCCACAGACCAGCCTAGGCAAACATGGTTTAACCTTAAGTAACTTGAAGTGTGGTTCAAAAGTGTGGTTCAAGTATGTCGTCGAAATCTTAGTTAGTTTTTATCAAAAAGTCTCCTTTATCCAAAAAATCACAAACGGATTTTATTTTTCCAAAAATGGTGTAGCAAACAATCTACGCGGTACGATAAGTTGCAAAACATATTTTCTAACAAAAAGTTGGTGTTCTGCATAGTCGTTGAATAGTCCGGAATAGAAAACACAATTTTAGCATTTTGACAGCATCCATTACGAAATTTGCGAGTTTGTCGATCCAGTTAGACATGTATTCTAGTTTCGGTAATTGTTAGGGTCTGAAATTGTTTTTCTTTGTCCATACCACAAAGAACGCGTTTTAGTACGTTACAAAGATTTATGTAATAGTGGTATATTGATAGTCACCACTGAAAATAACGACACACTATACCAACACCGAAACTGGCAAAATGAGAGGGCAAGCAATTATTTTTTCGCAATTTACGTTCATAAATACCCCATAAAAGATTTTTTAAATTGTTTATCATCATTATATCATAGGCCTCTTCGATTATATACTTTGTCACCCTTGATATCTACTTATTTCATTCTCTCTTATGCTCTGTTTCATTGACACAGTCTCGATACTTAATTAGTATTAATTACATACATAATATTAATATCGATTAGTAATATTATACGTACGCCCTAAAGGCAAATAGACGTACATTCATATAGCTTATTATGAATATACATATATGGATAGGTCTGGGCTGAACGCCTGCTTGCAATATACAAGCAACTTTACATGATATTATGTGTCAAGCACATGATAGTTCGAGCTATTTGACGGTTCCATAAAATTATTATTTCCGATATTTTTTGTTTTCGTCGATCACACGCAATCTAGTTAACATGAAATGGTGTTCAAAAACCTCACTCTCTATAGAAAAATGATAACCTATTTTTGTAGTCGGTTAAAAAGCGTCTGTTGCGCTCAAGTTACTTTAAGATTAGTTATCTAAACAAGCGTTACTTTGCGGAAAATCATGGCATTTTGTATTTGTTTATTTAATTGTGTAGCCAGATGTTCCGTAGAATACTGGTATTTAGCTACATCTACACTTAGGATAGTTTAAGGATATATCAAATAAGTAAAGTGAACAAATAAACTATCAATTGTTTTCCATACAGAAAAAAAAACTCTGCACTCTATCCACCAGCAAAGAAGAACATGCATTGTGTGATCACTGCGCGACCCACATATTTGTTCAACTGAACTATGCCACTGAGGTTTGTATGCCTTTCGATTCCACAGCGTTCTCTGTTCCGTTTGCCACACAGGGACATCAAATCAAACGCGTAGGTCGATAGTGGCCTAACGCTTGGGTTTGTGCCGGTAGTTAAAACACCTCGGCTATTGGTTCACGTTTTGTCTGTGAAATTGTAGTATGGGTTAGGTTGTGTAATTGGCTGTGTGTAAGTGTTAGCTATTTCGTTGTCAGTGTTGGTTTGATCTGTCTAACGACATAATTATGTAGTTGTTTCAGTCGGAATCGTACTACAACGATAAAAATATCCTATGCTCAAACTCAATTAGTCATGAATTCATGATCTATGCGTGTCAATTGCATTCAATTTTTTTTAAAAGATTTAAGCATTTTCCATTGTACTATTAGAATGGATTGATTACTATCAACATTGTAATAAGATAAAGAATTTCTTAGAGGTAACTTAAATCTAAAATAATTAGTCTATCTAAAATTACTATATTTTTCAATGCAGACTGAGTGTATGTATAGTGATCGTAGCAAGTGGCGTTCTGTGGTTCCTGCCTACCCCCATGGGAAAAGGGCGTGAGTTTATGTATGTATGTACTGAGTGAGTGTCTTGATATTAGATTTTAAACTGACATGGTCACTAGCACTATTATTTATACTGAAAACGGGATATTTACCATGTTTACTCCATGTAAACATGGTAAATATCCCGTTTTCAGTATAAATAATAGTCTTGATATTATATATCATGAAACAATGCAGCACAACAATTAAAACAAAGAACTGCACCAAATCAACTATAAAGTACTACAGTGCTGCGACTCCCACAAACCATGCTGCTATACAATGAAAACCTATTTTCATTAGAGGTTAAAACCCAGACATAATATTTTTCCATAAACTGTACCAACGAAGGCCATTTTAATCAACTTCAATGCAAGCGAGGTCGTTCCTCTAACTATTGTAACTGCTACAATTATTTGAATTACAAAAACGATTCAAATAGCGAAGGCTAACAGAGTTTTTTTCACAAACCAATTCAGATTTAAAGGAAATTAGGTTGACTTAATAAATTACGTTTCCAAATCATTGGGTGGGTAAATCCATTATCGTAATGGAGTTATTAACTGGAATCGATAGTAGTGTGAGTAAAGTGAGAACTGATAATTTTAGGTGTTGAAATATAAAATGGTCTAGTTGGATAACAGAGTAGCACCGACAATACGACATTAAATGAATTCCTCATGACATCCATAATCGGCATATAAACATTCAATTTAATAGTAGAATATTATAATAGATTCTATTAGTATGGGTACTTAGCGTTTTTGCCATACCCATTATTGGAATCAAATATCCCTCACAACTCGTGGTGCATTTTATAGTCCTTTGCAACGTTAAAATGCAAATGCTATTTTGAAATAATAGTAAGTAGGTAGATTGTCCAAGTATCTGTGTTAAATTACATAAAAAAATCATAGATATTTTGTCATGAAAACTTTTCGAACGGAAAGAAAGATCAACTTGCTCATTCACTACGCATTTAAAAAAATGCTAAGTAATAACAAAATAAATAAGTATATTACAGATAAGATTATTAAGGTTTCATAACCTGTACTGAAGTTTTAATACGTATCAAGAACTTGAAGTATTAAGTTTTAAACTCGATATCAAAAACAAACATGGTATGTAAAACTAAATTATGAGTGTTTTTCATACATGTTTAATCTGAAAACTTTGCTTGTTTACACGGTGTTAGACTTCAAGGAGTTTTCATACAGGGTCTTGAACTCTTCAAATAAACACTTGATGACAGTTATTGTTATGTGCTAGACTTGAACTTCCTTACAGGAAACTGTTGCTAAAAACATATAACATACCATAAGCAGATCATAAATGAAAAAAACATATTTAATTTTATTATTTTATGCTAATACGATGTGGTTTTTGCATGCTTTCTCTGTGCTTGCGAGTTGTAACACTAACGGAATTGCATATTATAGGGATGAAACAATATCACACCGTGATCGTGATTTTGTAGTATTTGAATACTATAGACAGTTAAAATAACTATTATCAATACCTAGGAAAGAACCTACATTCAAATATTCATTGAATGACGAACGATCATAATGGTTAGCTCATGCCATCTGTAAATTAATATTCCGAACCGTGCAGAACATTACTCTAAATAGCGCATGAAATTACTAAAATCACAATTTAAACTCGTGTCTGAATCCCATTATTGCTAAATGCTACGTCATCGGAACACAACGGGGTAAACGTTTCGTCTATTATTTCGTTTTAATTTACACAATGACATATAAATAGATAACATATAGGTAGGTCTTGTAATAAAGGGTAACGACATCATAACTATAGATTAACTCAATCAAGATATTTGCAATACTAATAATATTGTAAATGTAGATAGTAACAATGTAATGTGTAACGCTTAAAAGTGTTACACAGCGAGACATTCTGTAGTCACTATTTAAAACTATGGAACGACGTTTGACTATGGAATTACGTTATTATGAATTTTGCAATTTGCTGATCAGTGCCAGGCTGTCATTTAATTTTAGTCAATAGAAGTCTGACACTCCCTACCGCTCGGGTACCGGGAGGAGTAATATTGATGACAGAAAAAATAGGCTGATTTTACTTATGCTTAGGGGATACTTATGTGTAGGCGGTAAGACTATGTTTTAACCCAGTATTGGAATAATTTCCGACTTCCACGCGGTTGAAATCACAGTCCAAAGTTAAACTACAATAATCATATTCCAATAATGTACGTCTCAACTAAAACAGTAATACCATAACAGTAACTAATACACAAGATCTACACTATCTGATAATGGGATATTTGTAGCAAATTAATGTCCTGTTTCACCCCTTTATGAGGGTAGAAGCCATATATTGGTTTATGGCAACATTATCGTTAGTATGGATTTCGTTCTGGCCTTTGGCCTAATGTTCGATACAGGAAGGGATTTGCTTACTCGGTTTTATGGTGTATTAATGTGGCAAATTCGTCCAATGGGGTTGTTTTTTAAAGCGTAGGAACTCGGCTATGGTCTCTTTTTGTTTTACCAACTATGTATTTAGTGCTACTTACTAACCCGTTTTTTTTTTTTGGAGGATTGGTAATCATCAAATGACTCCTCCTGGTCTGGGCAGAGCGGTAGGGAGTGTCAGACTTCTATTGACTAAAAACCACCCATGTTCCTTTCAAAGCCTTTGTGGCGAGGCCGGCTTTGAACTGCGTTACTCTCGCTTTGGGGGTTTGATTTCCGGGTCGGACAAGCAGTGCTATTTTGTTATGCCGTGAAATTTCTCAGTAGTAGCCCGCAGTTCAATGGGGGCCTCAGTTTAGATTTTGCCACGTGTCACAAAATAGAACAGATATTAGTATTATATCAATATTAATTATGGGAGGGTTCATAAAATTAAAGCATTAATTATCTTATAATTATCTTGCTGGTTTTAATTTTATTTTCTTTAAGAAAATAAAATAGAAACCAACAAAATAAATGAAAAATAAAGCTAACAACGATGAAAATAGCTAACAAAGATCAAAAAAGCTAACATTTATTTTAATTTTTGTTAGCTTTTTTTCATCTCATTTTTATTGTTACTCAGCATAGATCACGATTTCAAAGCTATTAGGTACAATGAGTAAACAACAAAACGCGTAAATACACAATTCTATTATTTCCCTAAAAAAATCACATAAAACCGTAAGAAGAACCTACCTTTCTACTTAACTCACACGTAAGACGTAGAACAATCGTGTAACAGGTGGCTCATCATTTTCAAGTATCATGAAACCCCCGAAGATTTCTCTCGATCAATCATTACACCCTTTTCCTTACTCGGATCATTTGCTTTCCTTTACTTTATTATGTCTTTGATATTCTTCGTTTCATCCTTGTTTCTCGGAATTTTTCACCGACAAAAATATTATTACTAAGTTAACTACATATTTCTTTATTCATTACGATGTATCTATTACGGTATGTTCAGATTAAACGAGGGACATAATTAAATCCGCAATATGCTTACATGATACTAATAAAAATAGAATAAAAAAAACACTAATAAATTACAGACAGAACCATACCAATTATTTCGGAAAAGTCTCGCAACCCTTACGCTTATCACAGAAAATGTGCGCGGATCAATGACTTTTAGGTATAATCGATTTTCCCTTCATATTTTAAAACTGGTGTAGGACAATGGTGAGAAAGAAACGTCTCATCAAGTGAGATATGGATGTGGATCATGGCACAATTACGTCACAAATTAAGATTATAGTTTTTTTTTACATATTTGTGAGGAGAATCGAATACTGAATACTCTCCTTCAATATGTCCCTCATTTAACCTAACACACTGCATACATATTTTTTTTTTTTTTGGCGGTTGGAAAATCATCAAATAACCCCTTCCGCTCTTGGGCAGAACGAAATCCCTTTCGTTCTGCCCAAGAAGTTCTGACTTCAGACTTCTACTGTCTAAAAACCACCCATGTTCCTTCTTAGCCTTTTATGTCGAGGCCGCGGTATCTCTTTCGTACGACCCGCAGCCCCGACGGGGCTGTATACATACTACAACTAGATCTAAAATAACAATATACAAATAAAATTAAGACAAAAACTATGTTCATAATTTATTATGTGCAACGTACGACATATTTAAGGTCCCATTAAAATCAATGGACTTTAGAAATCATTCAGACTACCATAAGACGTGCTAAACGCTGTGATAAAATTTGTCCATCAATTTGTTTGGGACCATAAATACAAGGACGATAATAGGACACTACTTAGGCGTTAAACTACTACCGCATGGTTACCATCCGGGAACGTGCCAAGAGACTGGCAGCATTGCCACGTTGAATGGCAATAAGGTAATAAGGGGTATCTTATTACCTGGGTAATGGCTCGTGACGATCGGATAGGAAATAGGTTCATGTGAAATACTGTTATTCAGTTTCGATTAGACTGGAAGCTGACTTCAATATTATGCTTAACTGGCGAGGTACATGATGTTAAATGAGGAATTTACTTAAGGATCGAGTTTACATTTGTATAGTATATTTGATAGTTTTGGCCTGATTTAGTTTTTCTCACTTTAGTGAGAATATAGCGTAGGGTAGAGTACACTTGCCTAGAAGAAAACAATTCACTCGAATATTTAAGATATTCAGAATACAATGATCGGGAAACATAGGAGCCCGCAGCCGCAATGAATTACACAGACGGGCGGTTCACACAATAAAAAAAAACAAAGCGCTACGTTTAGGTTCGTGGGACTTCAATCATATAACAGTAACGCTTCGCTGTATCTCTACTCGTACGATCATCATCTGCCTAGCCTTTTCCCAACTATGTTAGGGTCGGCTTCCAGTCTAACCAGATGCAGCTGAATACCAGTATTTTACATGAAGCGACTGCCTATCTGACCTCCACAACCGAGTTAATACTGGGTAATACGATACCCTTTGGGAAGACTGGTTGTCACACTTTCAGGTTTACTGACTACCTGTAACGACTGCCAAAGATCTATATATCTCAGCCGGGACCAACAGCTTAACGTGCTTTCCGAGGCACGGAGGAAACTCGGTATGTCGGGCGAGCACCCATCCACAGATCGACCTAGGCAAGCACAGCTTTACCTAAAGATCGACCCGAGTGGCAGTTCTTATTAAGCCACGAGCTCTTCTCGTACGATGATAGACCCAAAAAAGGAAAAGAAAGAAAAAGTATTTCATAATCTCAAACAGGTCATACAAAAAAACATCAAAATAAACAGTAAAACAAAAACAAAATACCGTAAAATAAATCTAGACTAAAAAATAAATAAAAGTACAGGCACGTGAATTAGTGACCCCAAGGGGTTAACGAACTTTTTTGTTCCTGCCTTTATACACATGGGCTCTAAATTAATTGTTCCCAAATGATCCCGTTTTCCTTGCCTTAAAATTGGCTGACTAAAATTCTCTTTTCAAGGCCCTCGAGACCCCACTTTTGTAACCAAGGGGTCCCCAAAGCCTACTGAAGGTCAATCCATTGAATTACCCACAAAAGGTTTTGGGCTAAATTTAGAATTGTTATACGTAAATTAAGTAAGCATTTTATGTTTTATTTTGGTCTACCTGCAGATATGTTTTAACCTAATTTTAAACTGTTTGAGTTTATTTAATTTTATTTCACCTGAAAATCTCACCCCAAAACCACTCTAATTGATAATGTTTTTAACCAAAGTTGTGGTACATTTAGAGTGCTGTCCATTTATTATGGAAAACCTCAGAGCCACAAATATTTATCAGGTCCACCGAACTATTTTCATAGTAAATGTACAAATACGTACGTGTATTTGATTACTCAATCATTTGAAAAAATCTTGATGGGTTTGTAATAATGCTAAACTAATAATAATTGTATCATTAACACTAACTTTTAATGTAACAAAAGTACTTACTATTTAAGTTTCTTGAAATTATCATTAATATATGCTGTAGCTCGGCAGCACCCAAGGCGTTAATTTCGCATTTGTAAGGTTTTTTTATTTATATACAGTCTCAGTCACAAGGTATAATAACTTTTGAAAGTACAGCTGTAATTGCCCATTCCAAAGCGTAGATCTCCATGGAGAAGAATGATCTAGAAACTCCGTGGACTCTCTTCAAAATATTATCATAACTTTCTGATCCCTGCTCTATTCGGGTGATGCATCTATATTCAGCGACAAAATAAACAACAACAGCTTCGCTTGAATTAAGTACATTGCAACAACAATAACAATCAAACTACTAACACAATAATAGGTATACTCGTGAACAGCAATTGCCACGGCAGCCGCGAACAAACGCATCAAAGTTGAGTCGACTTTTATTTGCAACGCATAAAAGTTATGCAATATTATAGGGTTGCTAGGTTGAGAGCACTTGTGTACGCGACTGTGTTTTGTGCAATGATGTTGCTTTGCTGGATACATATTTTTTTAATAAATCCTGTATTAAATGTACATCTTAAGAAGTACCGCTGAATTATTCCAAAAGAAACATCCAAAAGGTGCTAAGTCTTGTGCGATAAGACTTTAATGTATGGGATTTTCCGTATCGGTCCTTGTGGTTACTAACTGCATTACGTATTACATACGAATCGCATATGACTAAAAGAGCGATAAATATAAAATTTTGATGGATGGAGAGGGAGAGGAAGACCAAGAAGACAATGGATGGGTTGTGTGGGGAATGAAATAGAAGTAAATAATAGCGTGACGGTTGACAGATGAGAGTAGAAGAAAAAGCCGTGTTGCACTGACCCCAAGTGACCCCGTGTAACACGAGACAAGGGTAGTTACATGAAAATCGTACTGTCTGCATTAGACGGGGTTACCCTAATACACAAAAACATATTTTGTTTGGGTCTGAGAGTGACCGTGTCCAAAATGACTTTGGTCTGGTCTGGTCTCAAATAATCCCCTAAGGCCTTCACGAATAAATTAAAAATGAATTTGGCTCCAGTGTACATTCAAGTGGGCTTCTCTGAGCTTTGAGGCTTCTATAAGTGCATAATTAGAATCGTATATAAGTCAAGCACTCAGTTAATTAAACCATACAGTAGAGGGCAGACAGAATTTAACCTTAATATCAATTAATTTCGATAAAATGAAATTAAACCGTATGTGCCCAGTCTGGATCAACATATCAAACGAAATCAGGTGAGTGCCCCGAGAGCAAGTCTTGTAAGTTATTGAAATATCAGAATTGACAGCTTATTTAACCTCATAATCAGTGATCGGATATTCGGATGCATATTTACCTAAAGTTCATTTTTGGTTAGGAAATTATGGAAGCGGCTTCTAAAAACATTTTTTTTAAATATAAATCGCGGGATTCCAGAAAACTCGGGAATGCAAAACTAGTCTGTAACAAGGTGAGGAAATGTCGTCTTTAACATGTGGTATTTATTTTTTTAAAAAAAGGGGCATAAGGTACGTGGTTATTAATGTGTATTTACTTGAAGTTAATTTTAAGTTCGCTATCAATTTATGACTATGTTGAGTGTAAGAGGAATAAATAGTAGGTAGGTGTTAATTTAAAAAAAAAAAAAATTTACTTTACTGCACATAAGTACACGATACTAAACATTAAGTACTATAAATATCCTTTATTTAAGTGTACAAAGGTGAGTAAGAGATATCTTCCAACCAGCCCTACTGATACCCTGATTGGTTTAAATATTATCTCGGTTCCTACAACTTAGATCACTATATCACTGTCCTTTGGTCACTGTTGATTCCGAAATCCCGGATTTCGGTACGAAATCTTAAGAAAGAGGTTTCTTGTTAATAAAAAGCCCTTTGGTCTGTTCATTATTTGTCTTTTTTCATAATTTATTCTCCCGAAACTTGAGTCAGCAAGATTTATTTCAACTTTTTATACAAACAGCTATCTTTTACCTACGATAGGTAAACTGGAACAAACCCTAAAGCCATCACTTCCAGTCGATTTCAGATCTGTGTGTATTCAGGTCAGAGCGCTCAGGTACAGTCGAGTACAAAACTAGAACGTGCTCAAATAGTTATTAAGAGGCGAGTACCATTGTTTGTTCGTTAGTCTGCTTTAGAAAATGGTGACTCAATTATAAAGCTTCAAATGGATGGCTCTGCGTTTTCCAATCAACGAATGATAAGTATAAGGTTTGCTGTAAGAAATCTTCTTGTTTCTGGGCTAAGCTCGTCATTGCACTTAAGCTATATTATTAAAAAAACATAAAAAAGTGAAAAACACAAAAACACAAAAAAATTAAAAATAAACTTCACAAGAAAAAGCAGCTTCTGAAGTCGGTGACATTTTGTTTGTTTGATTTCGTTTTCTTTGCCACCGACTTCAGAAGCTGCTTTTTCATGTGAAGTTTATTTTTAATTTTTTTGTGTTTTTGTGTTTTTCACTTTTTTGTGTTTTTGAAGTCGGTTTTATTTTTTGCAAAAAAGTTTTTTATTTTTCCATTTTTAGTTGTTCCCAAACAAATAATAGGTTTTATTTATCCCCAATAAATGGAACATTACATAATATCTTACTGTCCAAATCTGGGTGTACACATCTGCGTACCCCCTCAGATCATACAGGCGTGATGTTACGTCATGATGTTGTAAACAATAAACATCCAAGCGATTGCAGCAATCACGACAGATTTGCCGTCTATTTTTGAAGAGTTCTATTGTATATCTCCGAAGATCAGGATCAGATCTTCACCAAATTTAAATGGGACCACCTCAGGAGTATACTCTTTCAAATAAAAAAATAATTTTGAGAATCGGTTCACAAATTGAGGAGAAATCAGGTAACATACATAAAAAATAAAAAATAAAATAAAAATACATACACACGAACATATAACCTCCTCCTTTTTTGAAGTTGGTTAAAAATTGTGTACATATAAACCTACTTTTTTTGTGTGTAATAAAGAATTATGATTAAGAATTAGGGTTATGATCTTTTTAGACGTAAGTATTTTAAAGGTTCACATCTTCAGTGAAATAAGAACTTCAACTTTTCTAAACAAAATATATGCCATAATAGGAAAAATTTATTGCTTAAAATAGACTAAAATGCTAAACATAAAAATCTACAGTGCACCCACAAAGTAGAACTAAAACAAGCAGCAATGCTATCATTTCCAGTCGATTTCAAATCTACGTGGATTCAGGTCACAGTGCTCAGTTACAGGCGAGTACAAAACGAGAGCAGCGTGCTCAAATATGATTACCATGAACGTTTTGTCGTCAATTATACCTTTTTTTTCTAACATTACATGCCACGGAAGGCAGGTTTATAGACGCGTAGTTTTGACTTTATATAGTATTTTTTATGTTATTATGGTTTCTAAGAATGACTCTCAGACACACTATTTATGGTTTCATTAATTGGAAATGTTATCAGAGGTTAAAATATTGATTTTTACGACTCTGCTTCTACTTTTTAGTTTTCATACACTACTTTTTCTTTTATTTCGTTTTTTACTGTTTAAATATTGACTGCTATACATACGCATTTTTCATTTTTATTTTTACGCATAATGTGTAATACAGGATAGAACAGGACCTGGGATTACTTCTGTGATTAAGAAGGTGCTTAGAGAAAAACGAAGATTAAAAAGATTTAGAATTATTTATTGCTTGATTTCAGCACATAAGTTGTAACTGCAGCAGCTTTTTGTATTTTCAAAAGATTTCTCATGGGTAAGGAAAATAGAAAACCTACTCATCTATAATTTGGGTAGGTACCTACCTACCCGTTCCACGCTTCTCCCATTTAAAAAACTTTCGTTTAGACCATTGTAACCTTTGGCACAATAAACTCGTTAACTACTCGTCAACAATGTGACCTTGGCCATGTGTATCTTTGTTTTTATCACTTGTGGTACGTGGATTACGTCAGACACGTATTTGGCTGAGCGATTTGCATTGTGATATTGGATACGATAATATTGATTACGGTTTACAAATGCCAATTGTATATGTCGTAGGATAATTTGATACTTCGAATCTTCGCGGAAATCCTAGGGGTTCCTAGGGGTTTTGCGAAAATACTCGTTACTATTTAGACGGCCACCACAAAATATTTTTAAGACTCTAAGCCTAGGCACCAAATAAAATTTTCGGTTCCTAAAAAATTTTTAGGGGCGGCATGGGCACCGGGCCGTAGGCCGACGAAGGAGGCCGGCGGAGGCCCGGCACTTCGGGGACAGAAGATTTTAGTGTTATTTAATATGCGAGCGAAGCGAGCGCGCGTTTACCTATGTCTAATTATCCGCGTTTTCGCAAAACCCCTAGGATTTCCGCGAAGATTCGAAGTATCAAATTATCCTACGACATATACAACAATTTCGTAGGTAATAGCTTATGCCCGCAGCCTTGCCCGCATGGTTTAGCCGCACGGGATGCTGAATTAACACAGGTTTAAACAACTATCTATGCAAGTTTTATCAAAATTCGTTTTGCAGTTTTTTCTCGAAAGAGTAACAAACACCTATCAATCCATCCAATAATACAAGGATCCTGTCCTAATCCGGATCAAATACTGAGAACAAAAATATTCATACATCACACACAGAAACACTGACACGAAACACACGAAAGTAACAATCATGATCGAAAACATTGTATATCTGTGTGCAGGATAGGTAGCATACATAATGTTCCTGCTATTGGGACACTGAACTCTCTGGTGGTTAGGGGAGCCGGGACAGTGTCATAATCAGTGACGCAAAATTATAAATTTACCGGGTCGCGATGTACTGCCATTTGTTGGTCCAAAAAATATTATTAGCTTAGAAAGATGCTACGCTGTAGAACACATGGTGATACATTAAGCCATAAATTTCCAGTATAATAGTATGACCTGCTTTGTATAAGTTTATCGTATGATAAGAGATCCGCATAAACTGGTTTTGTATAGCTTTATGGGTCGTTATCCGTACCTCCATGTTTTTGCTGCATTCTTATTTTAATATGATTATCAGTACAATATTTTTTACTGGCCAGGGTAAATTCATATCTGACAGGATTTCAGTCTAGTGATTTAATCAGTGATGATAGTACGACAGTAACAGATAGGTTTCCAGATATGTATCAAAATAAGCTTATTATAGGTAATTTGGTTTGATAAACTACAATTTACAGAACTAAAATTATAATAAAATATATACAAGCATCAAAAAGAGAAGAATTACAGGGCGTCAAAAAACTCGTCCACACAACAAATTTGGTCAACAGGAAAAGTGCCCAGAAGGCTGGCAGCATTCCCACGTTGGATGGCAATGCTGATTCTTTGGCCAAAGAACAGGCCAGCCCTCTGGTCACGTGAAGAGTCGACCAACCGTTTGGAAATTTCCTTAAATATTAGGTGAGCACTCGGACCCCAAGGCCCTAGTGTTTCAACCCCAAACGGCTCAAACACATAACTGCCAATTAAGTTGTTGTATTTGCGCCGTTTGAGGTTTTCAGCACCTGCAGCAGCCGCCCCGGCACAGGACACCGTGCTAGGAAGATGTGATGGCGCAAGGGTGTCGACGCAAGTTGCGTCCCACACCAAAGGCCTACCCAACTTCCATGGCATTATGGATATACCGTCTGGTCTCTTCCCATCGACGCGTGCGTTTGATAAATTAAACACATATCTTTCATTAAGTTTTAAACACATGATTTATCACCGTTTCCACAATTCATTTGAACAGAGTGTGACTAAAAAACAGGTTAGGAATGGTGTAAAAACAATGTAGATTTTACAACAAAAAACCTGTGTCAGGATGACATAGCAAAAGTAACACTGGCATTTATCTTAGGTATCTGCTTTGAATTATCATAAATAAAAACTGGCCAAGTGCAAGTGACTTGCACATGAAGGGTTCCGTACCATCGTAGTAGGGAAGCCCCATTTATTTTGTATTATTTCTTGTTAACGCGGCAACAGAAAAACATATTTTGTGATAAGTTTGTTTTTCATAGTGTTTGTATGAATGACAAAGTTATATGTGCGGTTTTACTATATATTGTTCAAACCAATTTTGGTTGAAAGTTTTTATTGTGATCTACAGCATATATTTGTTTTAATTTTTTCACTCTCTTAGTTTAAAAGTTAAAAGTTACACATTTTACCACTTTGGACGTGTATATCTTTCAAACGATTGTCTTTGAGAAAAGATGGTTTTATGAACCTCAATGTCATTTATTAGGACCTGTCTATAGACACCCCACACGTATAGGTTTGATGAAAAAAGTGTTTTTTAGTTTCACTTCCATGTATAGAAGATCCCCAATCTTTTATTTTGTATGAAAATCGTAAAGCGGCTCACAGAATACATCTACGTACCTAGTTTCAACTGTGTAGTTTTAATAGTTTCTGAATAAAGTGGCTGTGAAATACGGACGGACAGACAGAACGTGACGAATCTATTAGGGTTCCGTTTTTTTCCATTTGGCTACGGAACCCTAAAAGTCCCTAATCAACGTATTCAGTTGGCCTGATTAAATATGAATTGGTATTGGTTACATCATATTTTTAGATTAAATCAATTTTCTGTTAAAGATATGACTGTTCCTGTAGCTCTAGCTTAAAGTAACGACAGTTCGGAAACAAAAAAATTAAAACATCAGTAAGTATGTAAATAAAGATTTTAATCTGAGACAAATTACATTCCTTCTTTTTGTACAGAATACACGTTTACCCCGTGTGATATCAAACATGAGAACAATTATTAAAATAATGAACAAATTCATAATTTATCCATGTTTTGAGGGGAAGAAATATTATGATTAATGTATGCACTATTATTTAATAGTTTTGCCTTCTTAATTCGGTCTTTCGGGACCTTTCACCAATGCACCATTATCACTGACGAAAGACGAACCAGTAATAGCTCTAGCTTTGTCACTAGCTAGAAATAGAACTAGGTCAGCTATTTCTTCAGGAACAGAAATTCTGTCCAGAGCCGTCATTTGCTGCATAAATTTGTACATAGCTTCCTCCATTGCTCCGGTTGCACCCATGTTTTCAAGGATATCTGTACGCACTGGTCCTGGGTTCACAATGTTTACACGAACTCCATGTGGAGCTAATTCTTGTGCAACAGCTCGCGAGAAATGATCCAGACCTGCCTTAGATGTGCTGTATGAAAAAGTATCCTTAGCAAGTGCTCGAAGTGCAGCAATACTTGATATGTTGATGATGTTACCTTTGGTAGACACAAGGTGAGGAGCAGCGAGATGTGTCAAGTAAACTATTGAGCGCAGGTTTGTCGCCATTACTTGATCAAATACTGCCATCGCGTGTTCTGCTTCAATACTTGCTGACTGACCAATACCAGCATTGTTTATTAGGACATCTAGTTTCTTAAATTTGTTCAGGGTTTCAGTAACAATTCTTTTGACATCCGCATCTATAGAGACATCTGCCACTATCACTAAAGGACTTTTACATTGCTTTGCGACGCTGTCCAGTTTTTGCTTGTTTCTTCCTACTATAGCGACCTTGGCTCCTTCTTCAGCAAACTTGATAGCGATCGCGGCTCCAATACCAGAGCTGCCGCCGGTCACGAGAACAACTTTGTCTTGAAAACTCATGGTTATATCGCACCAATTTCAAGAATAGAACTGAATATTAATTACAATAGCAGTTTTATAATATCGTCGACAATCTTATCAAAAATGTAATCGGTGATAAAACATAGACGCACGAACGATACATATGAGTGGTAATCCACAATACGAAGGTCACACGATCAAAACAGAACTAACCGGCGTACTGTGGCTGACGTCCTTTATATTTCGTAGTAGTATTCACTTAGTGTACGCTTGTTGAAAATAACATCAGCCAAAATAGACAAGCAGAAGGCAAAGTCTAATTATAGTAAAAACGTTAAATAATATATTTAGATTGATTAGAATGATCTAACCCGTTCTTTAGATCGAGAAATGTTATCGTTTACTATGGCTGACAAAGACTCTCTCAGTACTGTAACCATCGAGAACTTTGGTGTAAATTCGAGTACATCATCTTTAAGGAAGTTAAGTTGCATTTGTCCACCGCTATCCATATCGCTATCTATTCAATCTTCTTATATTTTGATAGCGTTTACTCTGTTATTCTTGGTATTGACATTGTTACAATAATATATAATCTTTACGGGTTTAGTATTACATAACTTTGTCACTAGCGAACTTCTTTAGTGTCATGTCATTTAAAAGTCTCAAAATGTGATGAAGGTCATATTGTCGGTTATATTTTCTGTATGGATTCGTATTTACGTATTGTGTACACTTGTACAGTATGTATTAGAATTGTGTTCCAAATATTATATACGAATGCATTCGCACAATTTAAAAAAAAAATGATTACGTCATCTGTTGTCGCAGGCAAGTGAATGATCGAGGCACATTATGATTTGACATAATTTTATGAAAATATTAATTAGCAAAACTCTTCGTAATGGCACACCAATTAATAAAAGGAATAACAACTTGTAAGATCTACTTTAATAATTTTAACATTGCGTAACATTAAAAATAACGTGTTATAATTTTCAAAAAACTGTTTTTCGAAAATTTTTGCGACACTTTCAGCACTTTCAATGTATATTTGTAATTTTCCATTTTTTTTTAATTCGAAATTGGCTTACTCTTGACCTCGAACGAGAACGAGCTTACCCAGAAGAAGCCTATTTACTCGCGACAGAAATAGATTGGGGTTATATGAACTCGGGAAAACCGACGCAGGCAGGGAGATCCACTCCTTGGCTGTGCGCATATAAAACATTTAGCAAAGCGCCTCATTCGAATGTGTGGAACATCGACAAGGTATGGATGATAACCTGCAGTATGTCTAGTATCCCAATGGAAGAATGGAGATGGTGGAATCAGCCCGTGGAGCTCCTGCGCACACTCTCCGAAGTACAGACTGTAGAAGACCGACAGACATGCAACTTTGCGGCGGTGGGCGAAGTGATACTATTCGATAGAACTGTACTATGATTTTGGAGTACAAAAAGACTAACAACAGTTTTTATACATATTTATTTATTCACATCTAAATTTAATTGATTATTACCAAAGTTCAACATTGTGCCATTGTCACACACAAACGACGAACCAGTAATGCCTCTAGCTTTGTCGCTAGCTAGAAACAGAACAAGATCAGCTATTTCTTCAGCAACAGATACCCTGTTCAAGGCTGTTAGTTTCTGCATTTGTTTGTATAACGCTTCTTCTGTTTCTGCGTTTGCACCCATATTTTTAACAATATCAGTCCTAACTGGTCCTGGGTTTACAGTATTTACACGAACTCCCTTTGAAGCTAGCTCTTGCGCAGCAGATCTTGAGAAATGATCCAGCGCTGCCTTTGATGTGCAGTATGCAAAGGTGCCATTTCCAATAGCTCGAAGTCCAGCAACACTTGATATATTTATGATGTTACCTTTGGTCTTCACAAGATGCGGAGCCGCAAGATGTGTCAAATAAACTACTGAGCGCAGGTTTGTCGTCATTACTTTATCAAATAATGCCATGGCATCCGCTGATAGAATACTTGTTGCATTGCCTATGCCAGCGTTGTTTATCAGAACATCAACTTTGCCAAAATGTTTCACCGTTTCATCGACAATTCTTTTGGCATCTTCTTCTTTAGAAACGTCAGCGGCTATAACTAAAGGATTATTACATTCCTTTGCAACGTTGTTTAGTTTCACAGTGTTTCTTCCTACAATAGCGACCTTGGCTCCTTCTTTAGCGAACTTAGCGGCAATGGAGGCTCCAATACCAGAACTGCCTCCGGTCACGAGAGCCACTTTGTTCAAGAAACTCATGTTTAGAATGTTCCAAGTGCAAACACCGAACTGAAACCTCTGCTATGACGGCTGCTATTTATTATAGCTGACAATCTTATCTCAACAAAATATCAAGGTTACCCCAAGAACCACACACGATAAATGTTTTCACTAATCCTAGTGAATCCAAAAACTAAACTCGAACGACGAACACCTAATTTTCCGACGGACTATAAACCAGTGACGATTTCGATTTATCAGTACTTATTTATCCAATATGTATGTTTGGTAAGCATTAACTAAAGCAAAAGTATGCAAAAGGGAGACTTTGATTGTATGTCAATAATAATAAAATGTGGATGTGTACATTATGTGGGAATAGCCTACATGTTTCATCGGCAGCATCGTCGTGTAACTTGTAATAATAAATTCAGTACACGATTCTAAGACTAAGATTAGTTCATTCCAGAATAAAAGTTGTGCGTTTATAATTATTACTTAAAAAAAAATCGTATCGTAGATTTTAAGAAGGGTCTTTAACCTAAAAAATGTTACAAAGTCACTTATTAAAATCAGTGTAACATGGTTTCACTGATATCGGCAAAATGGTATAAATAGTCGACTAGAAAATATCAAAGTTTTATTTAGTACCACGATCACGTTTTTTTTTTATTTGTCACGGTTTTTCATGGGTGACCACTGAAAACCAACGCTGTGCTGTGTACACACACGCTGTGACTGTGGGAATGAATCATGCTCAGTGGTAACCTGCTTATCGCAGTCACGACGTGGAAGCTGATAACTTTGTATTTTGTTCCGTCTTTTTGCATTTTTCTATTATGTTGTTTATTGTATTTTGTTTTTTTGACATTTTTCTTTCTTTTCGATGCCAATCAATTTTAACCTTAAGACTTTCGAACAAATTGAGATAGTGTGATATACAAGCCTCAATCATGAAACCTGATTAGATTCGAATGTGTTTATGAGGCCCGGTTAGAAAGGGCACGCCACGATAGAGGCGGTAAGTCCCCTCTTTGAGGAGTGGCTTGAGAGGCGCCACGGCGCTCTCACCTTCCGTCTAACGCAGGTCCTCACCGAACACGGTTGTTTCGGGAGGTACCTGCACCGTATCAGGTGGGAGGAAACGCCCGGATGTCACCATTGTGAGGATCGGCCGGAGGATACGGCGGAGCACACCGTGGAAGTCTGCCCCGCTTTGACAGAGCCCCGCCTCTCGCGTCCGGCCCTGGTGCAAGCCATGGTCCGGTGCGCGAAGAAATAGGATGCCGTCGCCTCCTTCTTAGAAGCAGTGATGCTAGCGAAGGAGGTGACGGAACGTGAGAGGGAGAGAACCTCTCGTCCCAGCCGACGCTCCGGGCGTTGGGGGCCACGTGATGGCTCCCGGCCACCGTAGACGCGGGTCTGTAGACGGTGAGTAATGGGCTAGCTCGCCGTCCGTCCGTCTTATGACGACGACAGGCCGTGTCGACGGCACGTTCGTGTTCCACGCGCGCCTCAATGAGCAGATGTCAGCAACATGGAAGGGGCCCGCAAGGGCCGACGCCCGTCGGGGCTGCGGGTTGTTCGCAAGAGATACCGCGGCCTCGACATAAAGGGCTAAGAAGGAACATGGGTGGTTTTTAGTCAGTAGAAGTCTGACACTCCTTTTTGTTCTGCCCAAGAGTGGGAGGGGTTATTTGATGATTTTCCAACGCCAAAAAAAAAGGCCCGGTTAGAAATAGTACATTATGGTATAAGTGTGTAACGTTGGTGATTACCGCTGAGGCGCCATTGAGACCCGAGCCGTCAGGTGAGGGTCTTAAGAGAGCCGAGGACGGTAATCATCAATACACACGTGTATCATACGACGTTTTTCAACACACTTGTGAAGAAAAAAATAAAAAATAACACAAAAAAATCATTTTCAACAGTTAAAATGAGTTGTGAAAAAAATTTCGCCATGGCGGGAAAAAATAATCAGTTTTCCAGCGCGCATCTAACAATGGCGATGGGCCATAGACTAAAAGAATGAGGTTTATTTTTTTTGCTTTTTGCGGATGGCGTTTTAGCCACGTACAAAATAAGGAATTCAAAGTTTTTTTTTATTACAGAGTAAACAAAAGTTTTATTTATTGAAAACGTATAAATAAAAAATTAAGATTTTTTTTTTGGCTTTTCGCGGATAGTGTTGGCACAGCCACGTACAAAATGGGGAATTCAAAGTTTTTTTATTACATAGAAAACAAAAGTTTTATTTATTAAAAAAGTATGTACAAGTTGAAATTATCTATTTAAATTCGAAGTTGCATGAAATGAGCAAGGAATTTTAATTTATTGTAGTATTGAACACAATATTTTTAGTATCGAAACTTTTTTAAGAACTAAGCAACTCAACCAAAAAAATTAAAAAAAAAACCTATAACTCACTTGTGAATAATGGTAATGAAAAATTCACAGTTTGATTACAGGTGTCATTATATGCATAATTGCGGTGAAATTAGAGCCACTTTATGAGCAAGTGTGTTGAAAAAAAAATTACAGTTTCCCAAAAAACTTTATCCAGAAGCTAAGCAGTTCCGTTTAAAAAATCTGCTATGTCAACTTTCTCACTTTTGTCAGTAGGTGCAACCATACTATTATATATTCTCTTAATCCTTTCATTCTTTAGGTGACTACCTATTTTTATCAATCATTTATTTCGACATAATCAAAACCATTGCGCAACTTCCTTTTACTGATAAGTCTAAATGATTTGGCAAAATTAAATTGTCATAATGACACAGAAAATATATCAATTGGAAGCTATATATGCACTTCGAATAAACATAACCAGATTTTATTATTTATGTAGGAGAAGCTCGTGGGTAGTAAATAACACCCACTCTGATCAATATTCAAGCCGAGATGGCCAAGGTTGGTCTGTAGATGGGTGATTTTCCATTACATACATACCGAATATCCTCCGTCCCTCAAAAAGATCGTTGGCAGTCGGAACAGGTTGTCAGTGTCCCGAAAGTCTGACAACCTGTCGTATCATAATATTACTAGTACTAACTGCGTTGAGGAGGTCAGATAGGCAGTCGCTCCATGTAAAATACTGGTATTCAGCTGCATCAAGCCGACCCTAACATAGGGGGAAAGGCTACGCAGATGACCAACTGACAGCGTTGAAAAGTAGTTTTTATGCTCTTTTTTACTTTATTTAATTATTTTTAATTAATAATGTATATAGTTAGTTTACTCTACTATATAAATACATATATTAGTGTCTGTTTGTAATTTTAAAATAACAAGTACATATAAAAGCAACAAAAACATATTTTTTATTTTGTCTGTTTTTTTCCGGGTTATCTCCGACACGGCTATTAACTGGACCGATTTAATATTTTAGATAACTAATCACGTCATATCATTGTGTCTGCAATGACAGCAATTGCTAAAACCAAGTTGTTACCTTCATATTACTGGCATTTATTTGAATTAAATCTTTCACACAACAATTAAAATGATTTAAAACTTAAACATACTAAAAGCATAGTAAAGTATCTATACTAATATTATAAAGCTGAAGAGTTTGTTTGTTTGTTTGTTTGTACGGGGTAAACTCTGGAACTACTGATTGGAATTAAAAAATTCTTTTAGTGTTGGATAGTCCATTTATCGAGGAAGGCTTTAGGCTATATAACATCACGCTACGATCAAAAGGAGCGGAGCATATATGAAAAATGTTGCAAAAACGGGAAAAGATATTCCTTTTTGAGAGTTTCCGTTGCGTACGCTGTGAAAACGGTTTAAGTTACATAAATACTATGTATGAAGAAATTGTTTCCCTTTAAAAGTTCTAAAAAAAAGTCCGCGATAGCATATGTTTATCTTTTAAGATTGACTCACTGTAACCATTTTTTAATAATTAAATGTTAGGTTAAAAATAATGATATTTTGCGAAGCTTATTTAACCCATATGGTATTAATCTATCTATACTAATATTATAAAGCTGAAGAGTTTGTTTGTTTGTTTGTTTGTTTGTTTGAACGGGGTAAACTCTGGAAGTACTGGTTGGAATTGAAAAAGTCTTTTAGTGTTGGACAGTCCATTTATCGAGGAAGGCTTTAGGCTATATAACATCACGCCACAATCAATAGGAGCGGAGCATAAATGAAAAATGTTGCAAAAACGGGAAAAGATATTCCTTTTTGAGAGCTTCCGTTGCGTGCGCTGCGAAAACGGTTTAAGTTACGTAAATATCATGTATTAAGGAATTGTTCCTCTTTAAAAGTTCTAAAAAAAAGTCCTCGACAGCATATGTTTATCTTTTACGATTGACTCACTGTAACCATTTTTTTATATTAAAATGTTAGGTTAAAAAGAATTATATTTTGCGAAGCTTATTCAACCCATATGGTATTAATCTATATCTAAATAAATATGTTTGCTAGCACGGAAATTTAATATAGAATGTTTGTGCCCTTTACTCTATACAGTTTAAACAAATATCTTAGAAGATATCGCAATGTAAAAATATACGGGCGACAAAATAATTAGCACGTGGCAGCCATTCGGTCCGGTGCGGTAGGTACAGTCGAAAGCTTTTCCGCCTGCCCAGTTAAAATTTTTTTCGCATAAATCATGCGTAGGCGCCAAACCCCGCCCCCTCAAAGTTTAGGCCTATTAGAAAAGCGTCAACGTAATTAGTTGCAATCTGCACTGCGCAGCTTAGTGACGTATCCTCTGTACACCTTTTGCGAATTTTACGGACGAACTTTGGCGCGCTTCCCGGACCTTATGAACATTGACCATTGCTCTGCTTACCTGACCTTTGATTGACTAAACGTTAACCTGTGCAATAATATTGGACTCCTGAGAACCTGTGCTAGAACATTTTGTGCATAATGTCTTCCAGAAATCTCATACAAGAAGAACGAAATGAAATTATAATTTTGCATGGACAAGGATTTAACATCAGTCAAATCGCTGAGCTGAGTCCCAAAATAAAAAAACAATATGAATCACATTAAAATGTTTAAATTCTTAAAATGGACTTTATTTTCATAAACATAAAGTCCATTTTAAGAATTTTAAAATTTGAATGTCATTCATATTATGTTCTGCAAAAGCGGCCATTTTAGGCCCGCTGGCTAGATCAACGTTTCACCGCCCTAAAGCCCCATTATTTCAAATTTTATCGAAATCGTTAAAGCCGATTTAGAGAACACGCTCAATTGCCTGTTAAATAGCATGGGATTTTATAAGATTCTTATAATAAATTTAAAATTACTCACAGAAATCATTGAGTTTTTAATTTACAATTACCAAACCAACACACACGCACCATTAGTAACGAAAGTCAAATTCAGTTAAAGTTTTTTTTCTAATAATGGCAGTTTAAAAATAACAATAACTCTCGTTCGGCGTGCGTCGGTCTCGTCAGTGCGGTGGAATGGTATTGTATTTCATTCATTATTTCTATACAAAGGCGGGGCGGAGCTAGAGAGCGCTTCATGTTGTAAGTGCAAGCAAATATGAGCTTAGTGGTGGTCAGGCGGGAGTGCCCGCGATAGTACGTGGAGATTCTGGCCTCTGGGGGCTCCGGAGAAATTCAAATTCAAAATATTTACTGCACCTTAATGTTTACAAGTACAAGGTGTTACTGTATATTAAACAGTAAGAGATACCTATAGTAATTGTTACTTTAATAATATAATCGAAGTCAATCTAAACTAATAGGTAACCTGTTTTTTAGAGGAAAGGTAAGATTTTTTGTTTGTTACGAGTACGATATAGCTCAATTTAACATGTTGGATAGTCGATTTATCGAGAAAGGTTTTAAGCCATATTATGTGTTGCAGACGAAGTTGCGTGGGTCAGCTAGTATCTATATAAATGTGTTTGTTAGCACGGAAATTTAATATAGAATATTTGTGCCTTTTACTCTATACAGTTTAAACAAATATCTTAGAAGATATCGCAATGTAAAAATATACGGGCGACAAAATAATTAAGCGCGTGGCAGTCATTCGGTCCGGTGCGGTACGTGGGGATTCTGGCCTCTGGGGGCTCCGGAGAAATTCAAATTCAAAATATTTACTGCACCATAATGTTTACAAGTACAAGGTGTTACTGTATATTATACAGTAAGAGATACCTATAGTAATTGTTACATTAATAATATAATAGAAGTCAATCTAAACTAATAGGTATTATAAAGAGGAAAGGTAAAATTTTTTGTTTGTTACAGCACGATTTAACTCAATTTAATTATGTTGGATAGTCGATTTATCGAGAAAAGTTATAAGCTATATTATGTGACGCAGACGAAGTTGTGTGGGTCAGCTAGTCCTTTTATATAAGAAGTGGCGTTTTCCTAAATTCTATTCCTACTTTACCTTTTGTCTTGTCTTACGAACACAGCATTTATCTAACCGTGTTTTTTATGGTGTTCATTAAATAAAATTCTGTCGATCACACACTTTGATTTTAATAAACACAAATTTTAAATTTTAATCTACCCATTTAGCGGGTTTATTTAACGAGATGTAAAATAATTACAAATAAATCTAACTTCTTTTAAAAGCACAATGACAAAAGAACATAACATCAATACTTAATAAAATACACTTAATCCCGTTCATTCGGTCATTCTAAAATTTTCCGTATCAGCATTTACTAACAGTGATCCATTGTCACTGACGAATGTCGATCCAGTGATGGCTTTTGCTTTGTCACTAGATAGAAACAGAATCAGATCGGCTATTTCTTCAGGAATAGATACTCTTTTCAGGGCTGTCATATTCAGCACTTGCTTGACAAATGTTGCTTGTACTTCTTTTGGTATACCCATATTATCCACGAAATCAGTCTGTACTGGCCCTGGGTTCACAAGATTTGCACGAACTCCACTTGGAGCAAGCTCCTGTGCAATAGATCTAGTGAAGTGATCGAGAGCTGCCTTCGAAGTATTGTACGCAAAATGTGACGGTCCAAATGCTTTAAGTGCGGCAATGCTTGATACGTTAATGATATTTCCTTTAGTCTGCACAAGGTGAGGAGCAGCAAGATGCGTCAAGTAAACCACTGAGCGCACGTTTATCGACATTACTTCATCAAATGCCTGCATAGCGTGCTCGTCTTGAATATTCGCAGGACGCGCCATGCCAGCGTTGTTGACCAGAATATCCAACTTTCCAAAACGTTTTAAGGTTTCATCGATAATTCTTTTGGCGTCTTCATCTTTAGAAACATCGGCCACTAGTACTAAAGGATTGTTACATTTTGTGGCGACGTTGTTTAATTTCTCCGTAATTCTTCCCACTAAAGTGACTTTGGCTCCTTCTTCAGCAAATTTGATCGCGGTGGCGGCTCCTATGCCAGAACTGGAGCCAGTTACGATAACCACTTTGTCTTGGAAACTCATGTTTATGCACCAATATTTAATACAGTACTGAAATATTGTTATATCAGTTGCTTTTACTTTAAATCCACAATCTAATCTACACATAATATCACGGATAAACACGATAGCTTTGTGAACAATAAGTAATGTATACGTATAGGTACCTACATATTTAATTATTGATACACGTTTTCTGCAAATCGGAGGTGGGACCATCAGAACCAAACTAAGAGACGGATTCTAGACGACGTTGATAATTTCGGTGTGAGCTGGTCAATAATGATAAAGATGTATCATAGCCAAATTGTATAGACAAAAAGTAAAGTCTACAATATATAGAGTAGTTGTCTTTAACAAACATTTTCTGCTAAATATTACCACAGTAAATAATACTTGCAGTAGCGCATAGAATGTAGTTTTTGCGTAAGGCAACAACGAGGAACGCACGGGAAGTCGGGAGACGCTGCCTGTGGACTTCAAATACGTTTAGTTTGCGCACTCAAACGTAAAGAGCTGACGAGACCGTGCCTTTCAACAGCAAATGTTACGAGAATTGGTGAATAGGTAATGCCGCACACCTCTTCTGTGCGGATGTACCCCGATAGCCAATTATTACAAGGATTTAAGATTTCATAGACTTATTTATTCATTTCATTTAGGAAAACAAAGAGTAGTATATTAAGTATACACAGCATTAAAACGTCTTAAAATTAGAATTAGCAAATATACTACCCACAACATTTTCCACAGATTACTATGTTATATAATAAAAACAAACTGTTAGCAAACGTAAACTGCAGCAGGGCTAACTCAAAAAAAAAACTAAAAGCAAAATAAAGATAAACAATTTTTACTACAACCCAATTTAGGCAGAGTTTCTGGTCGGCATTTGGAAACAGTATTAATTTTAGGGAAATAGTTATTTTATAGAAATAGTTTAAAGTAGGTAGGTACTTGGTTAATTACCTACAGGAAGCTTATAACTTGTAAATGTCATTGTAAACTGCCAGTTGCCACGTAAATATCTGACAGTGCAGCACTCGTAAAAGTATTGCAATGATATCAGATTAGTTAGGTTCTTTATTTTTTACTGTTAATAGTTGGATAAGTAGGTGCAAACTATTTATTAATTTTTAATAAAGAGCATACAATATTAATCACATGCATTTTATTTTCTTTTTTAGTGCAAACCTTGCACTCCTGCATGTGGCTGCGTGAGTATCTAAACGCGCGGTGGTATCGCCCTACATCACCGTTGTACTACTGGAAGAATTGTAATACTGTGAATATTACCAACGTTCAGATAAAGTATGTATTTTCTATGAGCCACGATGAATTAGCACAACAATATTGGCATGTTGACTCAGCAAATAAAGTAATGAATAATCTTTAGGTTATAGATAAAATATATATGAATCAAAAGGTGTATTTTTGATATCTTTATTATAAATCTCAGAATTAATAATATGGAATAATCTATTGAACAATGAATATAAATTAACGTTGTAACTAATTACGTTTTTTTTAAGCCTATATTTTTTTCTTAAAAACTCTTAGGGTATTAAAGTATTATATAGAAAATCATTATAAGGGGAAGGAAAAGAAATAAAAATAATAGAAATATCATATAGATAGATGGGGTACTGAGTTCTTAACAGTGTTGGATCAGAATACCTCTTTGCAAAATCCAAAACAGATTGAGATTGGGACATATTAAAATTGTCTCAACTTTCAGAATAGTCCCTGTTACTGCATAAAGCTAACTCGGCAATTTTGTGTCTGAAAAATCTACCCAAGTTAAATTAAGTGTCGTAACCACGGTTAGGTTAAGATTAAATTATCGTAGCTCCATGAATATTTCAACACAGTCAGTTCGGTTTTACTCAGTATTTATCTTCATCATCAGCAGCATTCCATTGCTGAAGACTTCTGGAATCACGCAACATTCAACTCTGTTCAATCTTATTCCATACTATTACTATATAACCACCAATTTAAGGAATAATTTGGTAAGACGGTACAGTTTTCAAATTCAAATAAAGTTAAAAAATATAAGTATATAAGTTTTATTGATAATTTAAAATTAACTCGTTTTAAAAGCAGGATTGCATAATAATATGAACATAACGTCAACACTTAATAAGTACACTTAAACCCGTTCATTAGGCCATCTAAATGTTGTCAGCACCTTTCAACATTGTTCCATTGTCACTGACAAATGACGATCCAGTGATGGCTCTAGCTTTATCACTAGCTAAGAACAAAACAAGGTCGGCTATTTCATCAGGAATAGATATTCTGTTCAGGGCAGTTATGCTCAGTATATGTTTCATAATTTCTTCTTCTGGTGGTAGGGGTACACCCATATTTTCCGCGAAATCAGTCTGCACTGGCCCTGGGTTCACAATATTTACACGAACTCCACTTGGAGCTAGCTCTTGTGCAACAGATCTAGTGAAGTGATCTAGACCTGCCTTCGAAGTGTTGTACGGAAAAGATGCCTGTGCAAGTACTTTTAGTGCTGCAATACTTGATATATTAACGATATTTCCTTTAGTCTTCACAAGGTGTGGGGCAGCAAGATGCGTTAAGTGAACCACTGAGCGCAAGTTTATCGACATTACTTCATCAAATGCCTGCATAGCGTTGTCGGCTTGAATTGTCGTAGGCCGCGCCATACCAGCGTTGTTAACCAGAATATCCAATTTTCCAAAACGTGTCACGGTTTCATCAATAATTCTTTTGACGTCTTCATCTTTAGAAACATCTGCAACTAGTACCAAAGGATTGTTACATTTCTTTGCGACGTTGTTTAATTTCTCCGTATTTCTTCCCACTAAAGTGACTTTGGCTCCTTCTTCAGCAAATTTGATTGCGGTGGCGGCTCCAATACCAGAACTGGAGCCAGTTACGATGACCACTTTGTCTTGGAAACTCATGTTTATGCACCAATATTTAATACAGTACTGAATTATTTTTATATCAGCTGCTTTTATTTTAACCCCACAATCTAATCGACACTTAATATCACAGATAAACACGATAGCTTTGTGAACAATAAGTAATGTATACGTATAGGTACCTACATATTTAATTATTGATACAAGTTTTCTGCAAATCGGAGGTGGGACCATCAGAACCAAACTAAGAGACGGATTCTAGACGACGTTGATAATTTCGGTGTGAGCTGGTTGTCAATAATGATAAAGATGTATCATAGCCAAATTGTATAGACAAAAAGTAAAGTCTACAATACATAGAGTAGTTATCTTTAACAAACATTCTCTGCTAAATATTACCGCTGTAAATAATACTTACAGTAGCGCATAGAATGTAGTTTTTGCGTAAGGCAACAACGAGGAACGCAAGGGAAGTCGGGAGACGCTGCCTGTGGACTCCAAATACGTTTAGTTTGCGCACTCAAACGTAAAGAGCTGACGAGACCGTGCCTTTCAACAGCAAATGTTACGAGAATTGGTGAATAGGGAATGCCGCACACCTGTTCTGTGCGGACGTACCCCGATAGCCAATTATTACAAGGATTTAAGATTTCATAGACTTATTTATTTATTTCATTTGGGAAAACAAAGAGTAGTATATTAAGTATACACAGCATTAAAACGTCTTAAAATCAGAATTAGCAAACATACTACCCGCAACATTTTCCACAGATTACTATGTTATATAATAAAAACAAACTGTTAGCAAACGTAAACTGCAGCAGGGCTAACTAAAAAAAAACTAAAAGCAAAATAAAGATAAACAATTTTTACTACAACCCAATTTAGGCAGAGTTTCTGGTCGGCTGTTGGAAACAGTTTTAATTTTAGGGAAATAATTATTTTATAGAAATAGTTTAAAGTAGGTAGGTACTTGGTTAATTACCTACAGGAAGCTTATAACTTGTAAATGTCATTGTAAACTGCCAGTTTACGTAAATATCTGACAGTGCAGCACTCGTAAAAGTATTGCAATGATATCAGATTAGTTAGGTTCTTTATTTTTTTACTGTTAATAGTTGGATAAGTAGGTGCAAACTATTTATTAATTTTTAATAAAGAGCATACAATATTAATCACATGCATTTTATTTTCTTTTTTTGTGCAAACCTTGCACTCCTGCATGTGGCTGCGTGAGTATCTAAACGCGCGGTGGTATCGCCCTACATCACCGTTGTACTACTGGAAGAATTGTAATACTGTGAATATTACCAACGTTCTGATAAAGTATGTATTTTCTATGAGCCACGATGAATTAGCACAACAATATTGGCATGTTGACTCAGCAAATAAAGAATCAATAATCTTTAGGTTATAGATAAAATATATATGAATCAAAAGGTGTATTTTTGATATCTTTATTATAAATCTTAGAATTAATAATATGGAATAATCTATTGAACAATGAATATAAATTAACGTTGTAACTAATTACGTTTTTTTTAAGCCTATATTTTTTTCTTAAAAACTCTTAGGGTATTAAAGTATTATATAGAAAATCATTATAAGGGGAAGGAAAAGAAATAAAAATAATAGAAGTATCATATAGATAGATGGGGTACTGAGTTCTTAACAGTGTTGGATCAGAATACCTCTTTGCAAAATCCAAAACAGATTGAGATTGGGACATATTAAAATTGTCTCAACTTTCAGAATAGTCCCTGTTACTGCATAAAGCTAACTCGGCAATTTTGTGTCTGAAAAATCTACCCTATTTAAATTAAGTGTCGTAACCACGGTTAGGTTAAGATTCAATTATCGTAGCTCCATGAATATTTCAACACAGTTCTGTTTTACTCAGTATTTATCTTCATCATCAGCAGCATTCCATTGCTAAACACTTCTGGAATCACGCAACATTCAACTTTGTTCAATCCTATTCTATACTATTACTATATAACCACCATTTTAAGGAATAATTTGGTAAGACGGTACAGTTTTCAAATTAAAATAAAGTAAAAAATATAAGTATATAGGTTTTATTGATAATTTATAATTAACTCGTTTTAAAAGCAGGACTGCATAATAATATCAACACTTAATAAGTACACTTAAACCTGTTCATTAGGCCATCTAAATGTTGTCAGCACCTTTCAACAGTGTTCCATTGTCACTGACAAATGACGATCCAGTGATGGCTCTAGCTTTATCGCTAGCTAAGAACAAAATAAGGTCGGCTATTTCATCAGGAATAGATATTCTGTTCAGGGCAGTCATGCTCAGTATATGTTTCATAAGTTCTTCTTCTGATGGTAGGGGTACACCCATATTTTCCGTGAAATCAGTCTGCACTGGCCCTGGATTCACAATATTTACACGAACTCCACTTGGAGCTAATTCTTGTGCAATAGATCTAGTGAAGTGATCTAGACCTGCCTTCGAAGTGTTGTACGCAAAATGTGCAGGTGTAACTACTTTTATTGCGCAAACACTTGATATATTTACGATATTTCCTTTAGTCTTCACAAGGTGTGGGGCAGCAAGATGCGTTAAGTGAACCACCGAGCGCAAGTTTGTCGACATTACGTCATCAAATGCCTGCATAGCGTTGTCGGCTTGAATTGTCGAAGGCCGCGCCATACCAGCGTTGTTAACCAGAATATCCAATTTTCCAAAACGTGTCACGGTTTCATCAATAATTCTTTTGACGTCTTCATCTTTAGAAACATCTGCAACTAGTACCAAAGGATTGTTACATTTCTTTGCGACGTTGTTTAATTTCTCCGTATTTCTTCCCACTAAAGTGACTTTGGCTCCTTCTTCAGCAAATTTGATTGCGGTGGCGGCTCCAATACCAGAACTGGAGCCAGTTACGATGACCACTTTGTCTTGGAAACTCATGTTTATGCACCAATATTTAATACAGTACTGAATTATTTTTATATCAGCTGCTTTTATTTTAACCCCATAATCTAATCTTTACAATTTTTTACAGATAAACACGATAGCCTTGTGAACGACAAGTAATATCCTGCTAATATTATAAATGCGAAAGTTTGTGAGGATGTATGGATGGATGTTTGTTACTCTTTCACGCAAAAATTACGAAACGGATTTGGATGAAATTTGGAACATAGATAGTTTATAACCTTGATTAACACATAGGATACTTCTTATCCCGGTAGTATGATCCCGTGGGACAATTATCGAACTCCACGCGAACGAAGCCGCTGGCACAAGCTAGTACATAATTATATTATTGATACACGTTTTCTGTAAAACAGAGGTGGAACGATCAATTCATAGCTAAACTAAAAGACGGATTGAAGACTACGTTGATTCTTTTGGTGTGTAATGGTTGTTAATTTTGTTGATATTTAGTCGATTTTATTGTCCATATTTACACCTTTCAACATTGTTCCATTGTCACTGACAAATGACGATCCAGTGATGGCTCTAGCTTTATCACTAGCTAGGAACAAAACAAGGTCGGCTATTTCATCAGCAATAGATAAATTCTGTTCAGTGCAGTCATGTTCAGCATTTGTTTGATAATTACGTCTTCTAGTGCTAGGGGCACACCCATATTTTCCGCGAAATCAGTGTGCACTGGTCCTGGGTTCACAATATTTACACGAACTCCACTTGGAGCTAGCTCTTGTGCAATAGATCTAGTGAAGTGATCTAGACCTGCCTTCGAAGTGTTGTACGGAAAAGAAGCAGGTGTAACTATTTTTATTGCGCAAACACTTGATATATTAATGATATTTCCTTTGGTCTTCACAAGGTGAGGAGCAGCAAGATGCGTCAAGTAAACCACTGAGCGCAAGTTTATCGACATTACTTCATCATATGCCTGCATAGCGTTGTCGGCTTGAATTGTTGCCGACCGCGCCATACCAGCGTTGTTCACCAGAATATCTAATTTTCCAAAACGTTTCACGGTTTCATCAATAATTCTTTTGGCGTCTTCATCTTTAGAAACATCTGCAACTAGTACCAAAGGATTGTTACATTTCTTTGCGACGTTGTTTAATTTCTCCGTATTTCTTCACACTAAAGTAACTTTAGCTTCTTCTACAGCAAATTTGATGGCAGTGGCGGCTCCTATGCCAGAACTGGAGCCAGTTACGATGACCACTTTGTCTTGGAAACTCATGTTTATGCACCAACAGGTAATATAGTAATGAATTATTATTTTATCAGCTGCTTTTATTTTAACCCATAATCTTTACAAAATATCAAAATATTTGCAAAACGCAATTGTCATGTTGACTCAGCAAATAAACTCTAGGTGATACCTACTTAAAGTAGTAGAATGCTTATCTTTGATTTTCATACCTAACTTAGAATTAATTACGAAATAATCTATCGAACTATCAATATAAATTAACGATCAAACTAATGACGTAATTTTTTTATATAAATAAATCTGTTTTTTCTTTATCATGGAAATACTTTCCACAATTGAACAACATTTTTGCATGCCACAATTAACGAAAGTAGGTAATAGGAAAGTAATAATAAAAATGAGGACCTAATAAAGGCTGGAGAGCCGAATGGATAAAATAAGGAATAATTACATGAGAAAAACTCTGAACGTAGCACCCATGTCTGAAAAAATGTGTGGTAATCGGTTATTGTGGTATGGACTATACAGGGTGTAAATCAACTCATCACCCTGCCGTCAAGCCGTTTCGTTGCTAAGAAACGACTTTTTTTGTTGGGTCAAAAATCACATTTTACGATAAAACTCAATGTGGCTCGGTAAAACATTGTACTAGATGATGCTTTGAATAGTAAACGGGTCATGGATGTAATAAATTAGTATAAGGGCAGGAGAATAATTATAATGTGATAAGGACTTTTTTTTTTTTTTTTTTGGGGGTGGGAAATCATCAAATAACCCCTCCCGCTCTTGGGCAGAGCGAAAGGGAGTGTCAGACTTCTACTGACTAAAAACCACCCATGTTCCTTCTTCGCCCTTCATGTCGAGGCCGCGGTATCCCTTGCGGACAACCCGCAGCCTCGACAGGGTGTGATAAGGACTTGAGTTCATTACGGGGTTGGTTCAAAAAGACTTCTTAGCAAAAACCAAAATAGCTTGAAACTGTGACTTATTAAAACTGTCTTCATTTTAAAATTTCAGAATACTAAATTATTACGAACCAAAAGTGGACCAGTGAAGGCTCTAGCGATGTCGCTAGCTAGCGGTTTTATTTTTATGTCTGAAAAATCTACCCTATTTATTATTAGTCCGGTAACCATGACTAGGTTAAATTTCAATTAACTATTGCTCCATGAATATTTCAACACAGTCAGGTCAAGATCCAGCAGTCCACTGCTGGGTCTTGGCCTCTGGAATCGCGCAACATTTAACTCGATTCTCGACTTGAAGTCTTATCCAGCGGTTGCTAACAGTCATATTTAAACGGAGCATTGTCACGTCAGATTGTGTATTCTGTGAGCTATGTGAACTCCTGTGCCCTTTACGTAGGTCGCTAAGCGACCTTGAAGTTATTTTTATTTTTTTTATTTATTTATTTATCCATTAATAGGAGCTCGTGGCTTAATAAGAACTGCCACTCGGGTCGATCTTTAGGTAAAGCTGTGCTTGCCTAGGTCGGTCTGTGGATGGGTGACCGCCCGAAATACCGAGTTTCCTCCGTGCCTCGGAAAGCACGTTAAGCTGTTGGTCCCGGCTGCCATATATAGATCTTTGGCAGTCGTTACAGGTAGTCAGTGACCTGAAATTCTGACATCCAGTCTTACCAAAGAGTATCGTATTACCTAGTATTAACTGGGTTGTGGAGGTCAGATAGGCAGTCGCTCCATGTAAAATACTGGTACTCAGCTGCATCCGGTTAGACTGGAAGCCGACCCCAACATAGTTGGGAAAAGGCTAGGCAGATGATGATTTATTTATCCATTAATAGTACACTTACATTACAACATGTTGGTGCAAACATAAACTCATTAGAGTTTTACCGTGCACCAAAATCATCGACGACATAATTCATACAACAATAAAATAAGAAAAGATAAGGAACACAACAAAAATAACAGCGAGGGTATGCAGCGAAATATAATTAGCTGCTACCTTACAAACCAGCGAACATCGGTGACCAACTGCCCGTCCATAGAAACAAAAAGTTGTGGAGGAATGTGATTTCGCTTGATACATGTTGTTCCAAAAATAAAAATAAAAACAAAATGTGTCACTAATTATATTTAATTATTTAGAAATATGAATTAATGTTTTGTAAGAAATGTTGCTTTAGTTTGTATTTAATGTTCATACAAGTTATATCGTCCCTTAGTGACAAAGGTAGTTGATTTATAAGGAAAGGTATTATATACTTTAGCGATCTCTTGCCGTGTAAATTAGTATACTTGGGAAGTAACAATTTAGAATTGATGACACTACGAGTATTAATTCCAATATTGTTTATAATTTTGGTTTCCCTAAGATTTTCATTAAAAAATTCCTCTTTTAATAGTGTGTATTTAATTTTTTCATGTATTGGTAATATTTTACAAAATTCAAAAAGTTTACGATAATCGTCTTTGTACTTCTTCTTAATATTATGCGGGACAATTGCTTTTAATAGCCGTAGTTGAAGTGCGTAGGTAAATTAAATCCAGGTGAGTCTTGTGTGTCCTACCATAGCTGGAGAGGCCGTAGGATATCGTTGATTCTGCCAGGCTTATGTACAGCATTAACAGTGTTTGATATATAATTTTGGATTTTATAATAGAGAATTTTGCTAGTATACATCTCAGTTTATCACACACCCCGTTAATGTGTTCCTTCCAGTTAAGTCGGCTATCAATGGTAAGTCCTAGGTATGTTTGGCTCTCCACGAGATCTATCGAGTCACAGCTACAACGCTTGGCTACTTGACTATTGCAGTTGTCATGCAAACACTCATGACAGTGAGCTGTTAGTTTAGGCAAGAAAGAGCTTCTATTTTGACTAGAACTGATGTACATTAACTTGGTCTTACTAGCGTTTAATACCAGACCAGCGTCATGGGACCATTTAGTTAGCAGATCAAAATCCTCTTGTAGTTTCTTTTGGGCTTCACTTACACTCTGTCCAGCGGCTATAAGGCAGATGTCGTCGGCAAATTGATAAATCTCGCACATTTTTATAACATTAACAAGGCTATTAACATATGTGAGGTAGTGCAATGGCCCAAGGACCGAGCCCTGTGCCGTTCCTTCCGTTACGATGACTGGTTCGCAAATCCCGTCACTGACTTTGACCATGTACTTTCTGTCATCAAGGTAGTTTTTACACCAATCAAGTAGTTTCCCTCTTATTCCGCTATCATGAAGACACTCAAGTAACCGGTCATGTCTGAGAGTATCAAATGCCTTACTGTAGTCTATGAATACAACTAGAATGTGTTTTTTTTTGTTTAAGTGATTCTGGATACTATCTGTGAACGTTGATAGTAGCTGCGTGGTATTCTTTTTTGGTTGAAACCCATATTGTTTGTCTGTTAGTATTTTATTTTTTTCATAGAATTCGTGAATCTGTTTACAGATAAATTTCTCAATTATTTTATCAATAGTGGGCAGTATTGTAATAGGTCTATAGTTATTGTAATCAACTCGGCTTTCTTTTTTGTGTATCGGTCTGACAATTCCTGTCTTAACTATTGATGGATACTTACATGTTTGTATGCATAAATTAATTAAGTCAGAAATCACCGAGGTAATTTTCGTACACATCTTTTTGATATCTACGGCTCTAATTCCGTCTAATCCTGGGGCTTTATTATTATTCAATGACATAATGATTCTTTTAACTGAGTCAGGCTCAGCAGGCTTCATACGCATGGTCACGATAGCTGGAGTTGTGTATTCTGTTTTATTTAACAGTGCTTTTGAGCACTTAGGAATTATTAGCTTCACGCTTTTATCAAAGGTTTGTGCAAAATTATTAGCAATGTCTTTAGAAGTTAAATTGGTTTTATTAAATGAATTCTGAATAGCATCATCAATGGATTTTTTTATTCTACCTGTAATTCGATTGAGGATTTGCCACAGCTGTCTAATATTGTTCTTATTTGATATAATGTCAGTCTTTATATTATTGTTTTTAGTCTTATGTATTAATATGTTTGCATTATTTCTTGATTTATTATACTTTTGTTTTAAAACTACGTTACTAGGGTCCTTTATCCATTTCATGAATAATTTGTCGCGATGTTCACAGGCAAGGATAATTTTTTTATTCAACCATTCGTTCTTAATACGTGATGAACTACCTTTAACTTTAGTTTTATATTCAGATTTTTTATAACATTCCTTAAACTGGGTATGAATATAGTTATATAGGGTTATGGGGCATTTTATATCCTGTGATTTTTCCCACTGAATATCATCGAGACATTTACTGAGTTGATGGTTATTTATGCAGGTCTTGTATTTAGGAACATCCTGTATTCGCGCGCCAGAACATGCGAGCATCACCGCGCGATGGTCAGCCAGTGTGGTACCGAGTGTCGCCGTAAATAGGTCTTGTGTACGGGATCGCGCATAAATGTGATCAATACAAGATTTACTTATTTTTCCGTTACAAGTTGCTATTCTAGTGTGTTCAGTGATCCCGCACAAAAGGCCCATGCCGCATAACATGTTATTGTATTTATGCTTTACAGGATTATCCGTTTTTAAATCTATGTTAGTGTCTCCCAATAAGTATAGTTCTGAGTTTTTAGTGAATTTTTGTAGTAAAACTGAGGAATGATTTAATAAGACGGCACAGTTTTATTGATATTCAATTTGACATGTTTTAAAAAGCAGGATTGCAAAATAAAAGACATTGACTATTTAAAAAAACAAAAAATATTTATTCAGCAAAACTATTTTTTTTCAGAATCAGCCATTTTTAACATTGCTCCATTATCAGTTACAAATGACGAACCAGTGATGGCTCTAGCTTTGTCGCTAGCTAGGAACAAAACAAGATCAGCTATTTCTTCAGGATCAGAAATCCGGTTTAAGGTTGTCATTTCCACCATACGTTTGAAAACAGCTTCTTCCATTTGTCCGGTTGCACCCATATTTTGAACGATGTCAGTTCGAACAGGTCCTGGGTTGACAGTGTTCACACGAACTCCTTTTGAAGCTAGTTCTTGTGCAACGGATCTTGAGAAATGATCTAGAGCAGCTTTCGAAGTGTCGTATGAAAAATTACCTGGTCCAAGTAATTTGATTGCAGCTATGCTTGATATATTGATAATGTTCCCTTTTGTCTTCACAATGTGAGGAGCAGCAAGATGCGTCAAGTAAACCACTGAGCGCAGGTTCGTTGTCATTACTTCATCAAATGCTTGCATAGCGTTCTCGGCTAGAATACTCGCTGACCGCGCTATACCAGCGTTGTTAACCAGAATATCCACTTTCCCAAAGCGTTTCAAGGTTTCATCAATAATTCTTTTACTGTCTTCATTTTTGGAAACGTCTGCAGCTAGTACTAAAGGATTGTTACATTTCTTTGCGACGTTGTTTAATTTTGCCGTGTTTCTTCCTACTATGGTGACCTTGGCGCCTTCTTCAGCAAACTTGATCGCGATCGCGGCTCCAATACCAGAACTGGAGCCCGTTACGATAGCCACTTTGCCTTGGAAACTCATGTTTATATACACCAATATGAAATAGACTACTGAATTTCTGTTGTGCTAGTTGCTTTTTATTATAACCCCGTAATTTTAACTTTACAAAATTTACTTTAAAACACTTAATTGTTATAAATGACCATTTAAAAAATATCAATGCTATAACGGAGGCGAACGAACGAACTAAATATAGGTCTATATGAGCGAATTCCAATAACACACGTAGGTGGAACGATCACAAGGAAACTAACTGATGGACTGTGGCCGGCGTCCATTATATACAATTTGATGTGAACTGCTTGTACAAGTACATGCCCTAGGCCAATGTACAATTATACAGACAGAAGGTAAAGTCTTATCATATCATCCAAAATCGAAGTATCTGTATAAATCTATACAAATAAATAAAATTGAAATATCTGTTTGTAATATCAAAATAACAGTTTTTTTTGTGAATGCATGTGATTGTAAGTACGGTACTTATAACGAAACAACATTTTATTTTGTCTGTCTGTTTGTTGCAGTTAATCTTCGGAAAGGCTGGACCGACGGGACTTTTACTGGAAGGTAGTTAAGGTCTACCACAGGCTACTTTATTTTTGAAAAATAATTAGGGTTCCGTGCAAAAAACTAAAATCCTTGAAATTGTTAACGAAATCCGATTAAATAGAGTTTTTTTTAAATAATAATTTCACGTGGAGGAAGATCGCAGGGCACAGCTAGTAACACATATAATTTCTGTTATTGTATTTATGTCAGGGTATGGAGAATGATGATGTGTTGTTGTTTTATATTATGGCAACGTAGACCGAAACGTAAGGCACCGGATCATCTCAGAATGGAAGAAATGATAACACGTCACTGGAACAACTTGCGACCCACGAATGGAGTAAGTAAAAAGTGACACCAGTTACAGAAAAGAAAAAAAGGAATCGTTTGTTTTGGTATGGGCATGTAATAAAGGGAGAAGAAACACATTTGACTAAACAGTGACGAATATAAATGTTATTGAATAAAGAGAGAAAGACCACTGAAAGATGGATGAATAATTGTGTGTGTGAGGAATATGAAAGAGAAAGGAATAATGATGCCGAGATATTTGACAGAGGAATATGGAAGCAGAGAAAGTGTTGCATCGATCCCAAGTAAAATGAGACAACGGCAGCAAGATGATGATTATCTTAAACAAAGATACTCCTCAAATTTTACCACAATTTAATGAGAAATAGATTTCTACAAGTTGGCAAAAAATCAAGTCAAAAATATTATCGTTGATTGTTTAAAATTTAGCATATTTAGTGTATTCTTATTTGGCTAGCTAATTCTTTGTTCTTTGTCACTTCGCTGGCCGGGTCGCTAAGTGATGGAGTGACCAAATCTGAGTCATCGATTCGAGAATAAGAAAAAATCTTTTACGACGTCACCTTTTGAATCTTAAAAGTATGATAAGACGTTTCTTATGAAGTCTGTATAGTGTATCTATAAATGACAGATTAAGGAATGATTTTGAGAAATTAATGTTGTGGTAGACGAATAAAATGTAGAAAAAACATTGCGCAGTGGTTTGGCTATGTTGACGGGACACGGAATGAAAGCTGAATAAAAACTACAGATCAACACACACTTTGAATCCATTCATAAAAAGCAGCTTGTGAACAATAATTCGAAAGATGTCATTTATTTTATTCGTTACTAGCTGATGCCCGCGGCTTCGCCCGCGTGGATTTCGAATTATACACTAAAACCTTCCTCTTAAATCACTCTATCTATTAAAAAATACCGCATCAAAATCCGTTGCTTAGTTTTAAAGATTTAAGCATACATAGGGATATAGGGACAGAGAAAGCGACTTGGTTATACTATGTAGTGATGATAGCGATGGTGTAACAACAACGTTTAATTATGATTTTAGTCTGTAGATGATGTGATGTTAATTGAGCAGCTATTATTAAAATAACCCTCCGTTTTGGCTTCACTGCAGTCGGATAAAAAAATCGGCCTCGTTTTCCTATGCCAGCCTCCTCAAAATTATTTAGATGAAAGCAATCGCGTCTATCTATCTTGCTACCGGATAACCATGTTGGATACCACTCTGCCACTAACTAACTCTACCTATCATTGTCGAGTCTAGCTAGGTGACATTCCTAACTCTATTTGGCTTCCATTACGTGGTTTCCAAAGTAAGTTTTTGAATTTCGACGTCTAACGTTACACCGAGCATGGAACGCTCCATGGCCCTCTGTGCAGTTCCAATATACAGTGGTTATAGAGAATGAAATTCTGGAGTGTTAGATTATTGCAGAAAATAGGGATCACGAAAACAGGATTGCAAAATAAATTATGAACTATTATGATAACAAAAAAGAAACATTTTATTTAGCCACATTAAAATTATTTTCATCTATATTCAACATTGTTCCATTGTCACTTACAAAAGACGATCCAGTGATGGCTCTAGCTTTGTCACTAGCTAAGAACAGTACAACATCAGCTATTTCTTCAGGAATAGAAATTCTTTTCAAAGCTGTCAAGGCCAGCAAATATTTGAAAACACCTTCTTCCATTGGTCCGGAACTTACACCCATGTTTTCAAAGATATCAGTCTGCACTGGTCCTGGGTTTACTATGTTTACACGAACTCCACTTGAAGCCAGTTCCTGTGCAGCTGATCTTGAGAAATGATCCAGAGCTGCCTTCGACGTACAGTATGCAAAGTTTCCAGCTCCAACTACTTTGAGTGCAGCAACACTTGATATATTAATGATGTTACCTTTCGTCTTCACAAGGTGAGGTGTGGCAAGATGCGTCAAATAAACTACTGCGCGCAGGTTTGTTGACATTATTTTATCATAGGTGGCCATTGCGTTCTCGCCTTGAATGCTTGAGAAAGCGCCTATACCAGCATTGTTTATAAGGATATCCAGTTTTCCAAAATGCTTCAAGGTCTCATTAACAATTCTTTTGATGTCTTCATCTTTAGAAACATCTGCCACTAATACTAATGGACTATTACACTTCTTTGCGACGTTGTTAAGTTTCTCCGTGTTTCTTCCAACTATAGCGACCTTGGCTCCTTCTTCAGCGAACTGGATGGCGACGGCGGCTCCAATACCAGAGCTGGCGCCAGTAACGAGAACCACTTTGCCTTGGAAACTCATGTTAAATGCTTCAATATCAATTATATCACTGAAACTTTTTCTGACAGCAGCTACTAATAACTTGCAATTGACAATCTTATCTACAAATGTCTATGATAGGTACTAATTAATTTGGCACGCACAGACGATTACTTACATAACTTGTGATAAAATATAAACGATCACAACAAAACTAGAGGACGGACTTTGGATCTATCTAAAGCAAGGTTTTTGAAAATATAAAATTTAAAATTTACAGACATAAAATCAAAATCACTTTTATGGAGAGTTTTTTTTTGAGGGTAGCTCCATAAACAAACAATCTTTTTTTTTTTTTTTGGTTGGTGGGAAATAATCAAATAATAACCCCTCCCGCACTGCAGGGTTATTGCGCATATGTCATATAAATGTCAGTGGCTATCATAGTGTTCATCGATTAACTGTCAAATGGTTCCATTTTGTACCAAACTGACAGTTGATCGATGGACACTACGATAGCCACTGACATTTAAAAAGATACGCAATAGCCCTGCTGGACAGAGCGGAAGGGAGTGTCAGACTTCTACTGACTAAAAACCACCCATGCTCCTTCTTAGCCCTTTTGTGTTGAGGCCCCGGTATCTCTTACGAACAACCCGCCCAACAAACTTGAATTTTATTACAGGCATTATTTTATTTCACGCTAGTAAAACCTGAAAACCCTTTTGCCAGCCTTTTCTACAATCACAGTTAGCGGTTAACGTCTGCGTATATTTATATCCTCGAATCGTATGGTCCCGGATCAAAGGTATTAAGGTTAAGGCTTATTGAGGCTAAAAAATACCTCAACATTGTTTTATTAAAGAACACTTCAAACTTTCAAAGCGTCACGTAGGCATACAGACTGGGCAGCTGGTGCACTCAAATCTGTGTTCTTCAAAAGACCATTTCAGACACCAATCTGCACAATCCTCATGTGAGTTGATCAAAATATGTCTGGGCCTTAATAGAGACAAACTCTGAGTTTGTTTCTTCTCTGAGTAGTCAGGTACAAAACACCGGCCCCATCTAGTTTTGAAAAAATGACGTTTAATAGGATTTGTAAAACCCTATTTGCAAAATTAATATCACTTTGTCAGTTGGTTGACTGTTACACTACAAAAATCACTGCTACGGCCACAATTAAAGCTAAATTAATTTTTTACTAAACATGTTCGGTTGGCTGTTCCTACTTAATATGCTTGAAATTCATATTAGCGTACTGTGGCCATAGGCAAGCCTGGTTTACATTATAGATGTATTTATCAGCAATAAATGTTATTGATCAACCGTGTAGTCAGCGGTGTGTGAAATGTTTACTGGTCTCATGCGTTGCACAGTTAATTAATCTGATAAATGTGTATGTTATTCGAAATTCGGCTGATATTTGGAAAATCCGATTCAATCAATTTTAGTAATATTCAAAAACAAGTCTGTCAGAAGTAGTGGATATTATGTGACAGTTTTCAGAATTCAAGAAATGAAATCCATTATTGTACATAATGGATTTAATTTCTTGAATGAAAAAATAGCAATCTAAAATGTTCGATCTATTTATTATAATAATTTGGATCATCATTCAATCCATATTCAAATCCAGAACAAAGTTAGTATGTGACAACCCGATCCTGTTCCGAATTTGAAATTCCTGGAATTTGTTACATTGATATTGATAGGATAGAACAAACTATTTGACGTACCTACTAGGTAGGTACGTCAAATAGTTTGTACCCAAGTCGTGTTCCCGAATTCCGACTAAACTTAAATGAATACCGAGATTCGAGATCCCCGAAGGGTTACGCATAGGTGCTAGTGTAGGTAATAGTACACACAGCTACACATCAAGCTATACACTGACACTGACCCTGAATACCACGAAAACAAATTTTATGACCTTCTCAATAAATTCTATTTCCCAACCAAAACCCTCTTTGTCCCTAAAAGCTCACTTGTGTAGTTGTATGTCACAGCAGGCCTGCCAGTGTCCTTCACTTACTCCAATAGATCAAGTTAAATATCTTGGTATTTTCATTGACCAACACTTAAACTTCAAAACACACATTAGTACCCTATCCGGCCGCGTACGGAAACTTATTTACATTTTTAAAACACTGCGACATGTGGCACACGCTTCAGTTATCCGCAATGTGTACTTCGCTCTTTGCCAATCACTAGTCACGTATTGTATTTCCTGCTGGGGTGGAGCCGCAAAGACAGTGATGAAGCCTGTAGAGATCGCTCACAGAGCCATACTTAAAGTTGCCACCTTTCGCCCTATCTTATTTCCTACGACCGAACTTTATAAATCCTGGAAAGTTTTGAATGTTCGACAACAGTACATTTTACATGCAATTTTACTCCAACATTCCAGAACACCATATAGAAATATCTCTAAACGTCGGAAAGACAGAATCTGCACTGTTCCACCTCCACGTACCTCTTTCGTAAAGCGATTTTCTTTATATCTTGCTCCGTCTCTCTATAATAAAATCAACGCAAAATACCCAATTTTTAAACTCTCATTCCACAATTGTAAAAAAACTGTTCGGACACTCCTCTTGGACCTCAATTATGATGACACTGAATTATTCCTCACAAAGTAGTCATATAAACACACACACATACACACACACGCTCTCACATACACACATACACACGCACACACTCGATACACTCATAAACACACATAACACATATATGTACCTACACAGATGCACACACTCCTTAGATATGCTTTCCATAAATAATAATGAAATATATTATAATTTTGAATTTTATTTCATATTGATTTGTTTTTATTTAATTTTAATTTCGTTTAAAACTTATGATTTAATTTTAATTTCATGTTTGTTTCTGTTTTGATTTTGTTTTAATTTTGATTTTTAATTTGAATGTAATTATGATTTTGATTTTGGTTGAATTTATTTAATATTATTTTCTTTTATCACATTTATGTATTGTTGCTGTTACAACTTCAAATTTCAAACTTTATGATATACACACTATTTTAATTATTATTATAATAATCCGCCATTCAGGGGACCGGCACTGTCTCTCCTTAACACAGGCTAAATGTTAGCCTATCTAGGAGAACAGTACTCCACCCGTCTTTATTGTACGTATAATTAGATCTAAAAATCTATTATTGTAAACTTTGCAATTCCATTATGAAAATAAACTTATTATTATTATAGATTTCCAGTTTACGCTGATCTCGCACTGTACGGAAATCGTATACATTGTATTATTTTCGTACAGTGCGAGACCAGCTTATACAACCGTGTGTACACCAACATTTCGCCAATTCTGTTTAAGTCGCATTGTTATGGGTGGCGAAGTTATTGCCATCAATCGGCCATAAATCCAGACTCTGTGGCTGCTACTGAAAAATTACTGATGGAAAAAACCCAATAACACTTTACCCGACCCGGAAATCGAACCCAGGCCCTCATGTTCAGCAGTTGCACTTGCGACCACTAGACCAAAAAAGTGCATTTTGATTCTTTTACCTATAACTTGGTAGTCCGACGGTCACGTGGTGAACAAATTAAATAAAGTACTTAGTATGCATGTTATCAATTGAATATCTTGAATTGTTCCGTATGGTGTCGGACGTAAAAAATAGCACCATCCCATATCTTCCCGTGGGTGTCGTAAGAGGCGACTAAGGGACTTACTAGAGAATGGGCAGCAGCGTTCTCTGCGCCTTTGTAACCAGCCTACTGCGATCGCAAACCCACCTGCCAAGCGTGGTGATTAAGGCAAATACCCCCTTCTGGGGGAGGCCTATGTCCAGCAGTGGACGTCTTATGGCTGAAATGATGAATGATGTATCTTGAATACTGTCAATCGAAAGTCATGTTCCCGATTATCGACTACCAATAATGTAACAAGAATCAGGGACCAGTGCGTCAATAAATTGGATGGTAGGTACGGACTACGGATATAGCCACGGTGGGCATCAGAGCTGGAAACATTAATTGGATTCCGAAAAACGGATATTTCGCGTCCAATTTACCGGCACTTCATGCTTGCTGAACGAATGTAGTGACATTTTGGATCGGAACAATTATGACACTGTTATGCATCGTAACGTTACCGAAAGTGAATTGTCTTTTGCTTTCGAAAATTAATTGAAACTGAGGCGAAAAGGACTTTTAAGGGCAGGTAGACCAAGCGAAATAGGCATTTAACGCTACCAAGAGTTGCCCGCGATTGCCGCAAAGCGAGCCGTGCGCTTACGTCGCGAGGAGTGTCACCTGTGTCACATTACAGATAAGCAGGCAGTAGGTCAACTTGTCTTATTGATTTATTTTTAAATTAAAATAAGAGATTTGATTAATTAAAAACTCGTTTTATTATAATTTGTAGTAATAGCGAAGTCTTTCGTTTTTGACGTGACAACGTCTTATAAATTGGTTTGCCGGGTGACACTTCAAGAAACTGCGTTACGCTCCGCTCACGTTATGCGCTCACAATGAGAGCGAGTGAGAGGCACGCGTCCAGAGCGAGAGAGAGAGAGTGAGAGAGATAGGCATACACACCGGTTCATGTCTTGCGCTTCTATTTTCGTTGTCACGTAAAACTTTCGCCCGTATACCGACTTTACAGGCAACCAATTTTTTTGTAATAAATTAATTTGAGTAGATATTTTAAATGGAATAAACTCTGAACTATACTTATTACATTAATTGATGTTTTAGTTTCTAGGTCGGGTGTTCCAAATGCAATAGGTAACGCAAGGACGACAATGCCGCAAAGATGTGATGACGTGAATGACGCGTCATTATTATCATTTACGGAACAGATTAGGGTGATCATCGTAGCTTTTTAGTCGACCTTGTTTAGGGTTCCGTACCCGAAGGGTAACCAACGGGAACCGGGGGGGTACCCTATTAATAAGCCTTCGTTATCCGTCCGTCCGTCTGTCAGCGGTCTGTATCTCATGATCTATAATAAGTAGACGATTGAATTTTTCACAGAATGTGTATCTCTGTTGCCTCTAAAAGAACAAATACGAAAAATTAAAAAAAAAAAAATTAAAAAGAACTCGATATTTGAATGGAAAATCGTATATTTTTTAATACAACAACGATAATATTATCAACTTTGTATCTCACGCATATGATAATCACCAAATGTGTCAAAATTATTATTCATGTATTCGGGGGGGTATGAGGAACAGGGTGTAAAGTTCCTCATCCCCCATAGAAAAGGGAGGATCCTCCGACCAGACGGGTGTTATGTCCGACATATGTAAGTCAGGATTTTCTATATAGGCTAATGTCGCGGATAATGTTGATAGCGCGATGTAGGAATTGCCAATTTAGTTGGCATGTGTTGCGATAGATGTCGCTGTCGCCACATCACTCCCCTCCGAGACCGGAGGTCGATAGCAGACTGAGTCTTGATGCTTGCCAGGCCAGTGGAAGATTCCAGTGAGTCGGAACCGGATGCCGCGTAGTTCTCGGTGAGTAGGAACTGTCTGCGGTGATGCCCCAGTGAGTCGGGGTGATGCTGCATTATGCTCCAGTGAGTCGGAGTGATGCTGTGCTGCGTAGTGGCTGGCTGCTGCGTCGACCAGGAGAGAAGTGCGTCTCTGCTTGCTGACCGGCCGAAGTGCAGTATGCTGTGCCAAGGTCGCTGATGAGGCTGAGGGTGATGACCAGGTATGCGCTTCTGCTGCATGCTGGTGGTCAGGATACCCTTTGAAGCCGTGGTTGGAATTCATCTTTGAGTACTTTTTCTACGATGAAGGAGTCTTCTGTGTCTTCAGTTTCTCTAAAAAAGAGAAATATGGTAAGTCTTACAAGTTTGTCTTACACATCCAAGTAAAAGCATTGTATGTAAAATGCGGTCAAAACATAAAATGTGGTACTTACGTTAATGTTACAGTTTTTTGTGTATCAACAGGATCCAATCCAATAAAAGAGGTTTTGGATACATCAGCCGTGTTTCTACATGATGCATTATCCATGTAGTACCTGAAAACCCACCCACATTATGTTAGTTAATGTACATTATGAGTATCCAGGACTTTAATACAGTAGAGCATCGATTATCCGAACGTTGTTCAACCGAATGACAGACTCCTTTTTCCGTTTGAGGTACGGAACCCTAATCTTGATCTATGGTAATTACATGACGCGGGCTAGCGGACTGCGAGTAAGGGTAACTCGCCGTCCGATCAAGGACCAAGCCCGGGTCCGCGGCGCGTCGTGTTCTACGTGCGCCTCAAAGAGCTGTCAGCAAACTGACGGGGCCCAAATAGGGATGCCTGCCGGGGCCACGAATATGTCTTACCAGGATACCGTGGCCCTGGAACGCAAAGGGCAACCGAAGGAACAGGGTGGATTTTAATTAGTACAAGTCTGACAGTCCCTTCCGCTCCACTCAGAGCGGCAGGACTCATTTGATGATTTTACCACACGATAAAAAAAAAAGATAATTACATACCTATTTTCGTTTGAATCCTCGGGTATCAGATTTGTTGCTGCGGCAGTGTTCATGTTAGTTTCTTCAGGCTGCCCAACTAACCTATAACAAAAAGTAAATGGAGTACCTATTTCACAGATGAAATTGATAGGTAGATATAGTAATTTACTGTTCGTTAGCAAACGCCAGGTTGAGATATCGAAATAGACAAAATATGATTTAATTTTATCAAAAATCTTAGCGTTCTCTAGTACTACTGATATTTTTATATTGTGGCTCGCCACTCGCCAGGCAGGATACCGAACGAAAAGACAAAATATGAATTATCAAAAATCGTAGCGATCCTCGGTACTAATATACGATGATCGTAAGTTTTAGACATTTACCAATCAGAGACTGAAGTAAAATATAAATTAATTTTGAGACCAAATTACATTACAATACAAATAAAACACTTACGTAGGTACTTACTTCTTCACATATCTTTGGAGTGCATTCTTTCTATTTGTGTCTTTTATTGCTTTACACGACTTTTTTCGCCTGCGTTGTTTATTGCCCATTATAATTTATAACTAACAAGCAACAAATTCTCAAAAAGAGATAGTATGGTGCGCGTAGTTGTCAAACTGACACAGGTCCGTCGTCCATAAGCGCCAACACGCGACTGAACGGACCTGTCCGAGCCGCCGCGATCGCTTTTAATTCTTATTTAAACATAGTAATTGAGAAAATCATTTTATCAATTCAAACTCTGCGAATTTGTCTTAAACTAATTAGTTTCTTAATTATAGTACAAAAATTAAATGTAAAAAATCAGTAATATAGTCATAATATTGAAAAAACGATCTAAAAAGGGGTAACTTTGCGATTTTTTTCTATCGAGTGAAGTTCATCAGGTCTTGCAACTGAATGCGATTTTGACTAGATAAGATCCTTAACTAATACATATATTTTTTTTAAAATTTAAAACACTGTATTTTTTGTCTCAGATTGTTTTAAAAAACTTAAATTCGGGTCCACCCAGCCTTAATATAAAATTTAAATAATCACACACACACAAATCACACTCTACACTTTAAGAGTTATATTTTCCAAATTCCACGTGGACGAAGCCATGAAGATGGAGCGATTGTCTATCTGACCTCTGCAAAAAAACTCCTAATAGGTAACAAAATACCCCTTGAAGAGACACATTGTCAGACCCCTTTTTTTTTTTTTTTTTTTTTTTTTTTTTTTTTTTTTTTTTTTTTTTTTTTTTTTTTTTTTGGGGGGTGGGAAATCATCAAATAACCCCTCCCGCTCTTGGGCAGAGCGAGAGGGAGTGTCAGACTTCTACTGACTAAAAACCACCCATGTTCGTTCTTAGCCCTTGTGTTGAGGCCGCGGTATCTATTTCGAACAACCCGCAGTCCCGACACCTCTCACAAATTTGCTTGTGAACAATAAATAAAAAATATGACAATTTATAATCGTTGTTAACACTTGTAATATGATTTTCAGGCTTATAGTTACATCAAACTATAAATGGCAACTAAATGGGGCCTACTCTTTATTTATTTGGCTCACCGACAATTATTGAATGCACTGGTACATTATAATATGAATCGAAATCCGAAAGACTAGTGTACCTATCAATTTCGATTTTGTAAGGGTTTGAAGTATTGATAAGTAAATATGTGTTCTAACATATGTAGTTCAAGCGGTAAACTTTATTTTCTCGGTAACGTGTAAATATCACCTCTCACCGCAAATAAAGATTTATTATCCTCAGGCGTGCTGGTGCAATGTGCTGCAATTATAAAACTAATAATGGTGGTCACGTGAGGAGCTCGTGGTAGATTATAATAGCCCTCGTATCAATCTTCAGGTTAAGCCGTACTTGACAATGTTGGTCGGTGGATGGGTACTGACCCATTACATACCGAGTTTCCTCCTTGCCTCGGAAAAAACGTCAAGCGGTTGGTTTATTACCCTGCAGGTACTAACTGGAAAGGCTAGACACATGATGATGATAACGTGATAGAAACTGCAAGTATTTGGAGTACTATTTTAGTGTTCTTTAATTAATCTTACATGTAAGACATACCGTGTTCGTGTATAGGATGTTGGGTGACTCCAAAAATATTAAGTACCTAAAAAAAAGAAAATTCTTATTAGAAATTTTATACATATCTTCATATCATTCTATAGGAGGACATTAACATTTTCAGCATTTAACTTTTCCCACAAATAAGACAATTGGAAATTGGAACAATCGTTACCTACTATTTTTATAACAAAACAGGCACTAAAGACCCTGTAACCCAATGTACGTGTAAAGATCTCGGGGATGGGTTGCCTCCTAAATCGGCCATCATTTAGGGAAGGCCGCCCCGTTGATGTCGTGGCTAAAATATTATTCTTCGCACTATTTACTAGCCAAGCACCCACGTCCTGTATACAGTTTAGTAGATCGTTGACCTGTAAAAAGGAAGTTTTATATTCATGTAGGTAATATAATATTCTCCCGAGTCCTTTTTCTACTTCGCCTACTTCGAGGTACCAAAGGGTTGTTAACATAAGAAGGCAGTGTTTTATAATGACATAAGAATGCTATGAAAATTGGTGAGAGCAGTGGTGGTCCAGTGGTTGCGGCCCCGACTAACGAACAGTACCTTTTTTTTTTATGGTGGGTGGAAAATCATCAAATAACCCCTCCCGCTCTTGGGCAGAGCGAAAGGGAGTGTCAGACTTCTACTGACTAAAAACCACCCATGTTCCTTCTTAGCCCTTCATGTCGAGGCCGCGGTATCTCTTGCGAACAACCCGCAGCTCAACGAACAGTACCTTAGGGTTCGAACACAGGCAGGCGCATTACTTTGTGTAATTTATTTCATCACCACTAGTCTCAAAACGGTGAAGGAAAAAATTGTGATAAAACCGGCCTGTCTAAGAACCGAAAATTCGATGATAAATATGACTACTACCAATCCGTACTGGGCTCGCATGGTGGATGATAGCACATCCCTCTCCTAGAGAGGAGGCCTGAGTCCTTGCAGCGGGAATATTATAGGCTGATAATAATAATAATAATAAATTTATTTGTCAGTTTATTTGTTTGTTGTTTTTGTGTTTGTTTGTGATGATGATGATGACATACGTTACTCATCACACTATTTGTCCCATGCGTTTTAACCGACTTCAAAAAAGGAGGAGGTTATATGTTCGTGTGTATGTATTTTTTTTATTTTTTATGTATGTTACCTGATTTCTCCTTCATTTGTGAACCGATTCTCAAAATTCTTTTTTTATTTGAAAGAGTATACTCCTGAGGTGGTCCCATTTAAATTTGGTGAAGATCTGATCCTGATCTTCGGAGATATACAATAGAACTCTTCAAAAATAGACGGCAAATCTGTCGTGATTGCTGCAATCGCTTGGATGTTTATTGTTTACGCAACATCTTAACTTACCAATCACGCCTGTATGCTCTGACGGGGTACGCAGATGTGTACAGGACGCCCAGATTTCGAGAGTTAGGTATGTTAAGTTCCATTTTATTGCGGATAAGCCTATTACCGTGACATGTATTGTTAACAACGTAAAATTAATGAATTTCAAATATTTGTAAAGGATATTACAACTAAAAATGGAAAAATAAAAAAACTTTTTTGCAAAAAATAAAACCGACTTCAAAAACACAAAAAAGTGAAAAATAACTTTAGCTTCTGAAGTCGATGACAAAAAAACTGAATAAAACAAACAAAAGTCACCGACTTCAGAAGCTAAAGTTATTTTTCACTTTTTCGTGTTTTTGAAGTCGGTTTTATTTTTTGCAAAAAAGTTTTTTTATCCTTCCTATTTACACGGTCATACTAAGCTACGGTTCCATATTACATTCCCTTTCCAAATGCAAAATTGTGGCACGTGCATAGAAAATTTAATAAAATATTTATATGAATCACGATTCCACACTCAGAAAGTGTTAGCTTTCATAATCCCATACAATATTTCGGACGCTTCCGTATTTTAATCCTCTTATCTCACCTCAAAATTCGAACCGCCAAAATATTTAAATATGGGTACAGTGTACACATTATGGGCAGTAATTCCCATTCTACCCCCCCACAAGATTGCCCGTCCGGGGAACCGAAGCTTAACACACACTTTTATACAAGGATTTACTAGTCGCTGGCTTACAGTCGCCATTTTCTTGATGACAGCCATGGTCTTCCATTTTATTTAAGCATTGCGGTTTTTTCGCATTCTGACATGCAATTTGTTGAAGAAAAATATAAATTCAAACTCGGTTGAGTAAGATAGGTTGACGAGTTTGAATGTATGAATTAAATGCATATTTATTTTTTTGTTTGGTTATGACCGTCATTATTAAACCCTGAAAGCATCAATACAGTTTTTCACGACGAACAGAAACGTCAACGATTTCATTTATAAACATCGGACGCTCATCTCTCGCACTATGAATGTTAATTTTGGTGATTATATCATCTCTTAAAACTTTTAATAGAAGGGCAAAGTACTACGTCAATAGTAATTTTGCTAAATAGCTAAATAACCTTTTGTGTGCCGGAACGTAGTTCCACGCGGAACACAATGGTTTTTTAAATATGTCTATATTCTCGGCATAAGATGAGATAAGAAAGTACAAATAAAATGGCCGTTTATTTTAGTTACTAGAGACAACTCAATAGAGTTCTGTTTGCTACTGCTGCTTAGGTTTAATATGACTGATCATTTTGAAAAACAGATAAGTCACCTGGGAGCTGGATAAAGACTTAGACTTCGTTTCTTTCTGGATATCTGTATATAAAAATTATAAAATACAAAATAAGTACACACCGGCACAGTAGAAATCAACAGCTATTTTTTACTAATATTATACTCGTAAAGAGGTATTGTTTGTTTGTAAGTATGTATGTTCGGAGGTTCGAAATTAATAATAAAATTTATAGATAGAGAGATATATTATTCGTGGTTGTTATAGGCCATAAAGTATATTTATATCATGTATTTTATATCATGTATATTACAAGCTGAGTTATCACAAATTTTGAAGACGAAGTCGTGGACGAAGTGCTAGTACAAAATAAAAAAGGTTTTTTTAGCCCGTAAAGTTCTTGTTACAGCTCTCAATGGGCCAATGTAACAAACGTTCCAAAAGTAAGTACCTCCCTACAGTGTAACCTGAGTCGTAACCTTTGTCCCAGCTATTACAAGTCACGATCAACTGAGCTCTTGTTTTCTTAAGAAGTAAACACTTGCCTACAAAAAACGCAAGGTCATACTGATATTAGACAAGTCATTTTTAATCTGACTAATTATCTGCAATTACGGCCTACCGTAATTACACCACATAAACACAAATACCGTCCTCACATAGATTACCTATAATCTATGTGAGGACGGTATGTGTTTATGTGGTTTGTACCATAATATTTTGCAGTTGATAATAATTATTAACCGGTTATTGTACTCATCATTACAAACAATTTTTTCCTTGGGTGCAAATGTTACCCGACTTCATCATCATCATCATCAGCCTATAATGTTCCCACTGCAGGGACTCAGGCCTCCTCTCTAGGAGAGGGATGGGAATCCACCACGCTTGCCCAGTGCGGGTTGGTAGATGTCACATGTCTTCGAATATTTTTCCCAACTTAAATTTAGTTAGAATACATAGTTTGTTCTTGGCCAAACTGCTTGATCATAAGACACCATGACAATTCTAACCTAACCTAACACATTCAGTGTTAGAGTTGTGACCAAGGACGCGAGAGCCGAGCGAGAGGTGATGTAATAATTGCTTTGATTAGTTCCTATATCCTGAAACAATAAACCAATAAAATAGTTTGATCTAGGACAAACAGTTTGGCTGGTAGCACATACATTGCTACTGCATACATTTTATGCTCTCAGAACTGAATGACATGGTAGAGGACAGCTATTATTTGCACGATTTCGCAGCGAGTTTCTCCATGCTAGCTTATAAATATGTTTGTACCTACTAGAATGTTGATTCACGTCTATGTATAGTACAAGCGACATTTTTATACTGGCATTTTTTTACAATATTTATGATCCCGGCAATTTTTGTTGTCATAATCCATAAGTATACGACTTTATTTGTACTTTTGTCGTAAAGGGTTCTTTTTATTTCTTTTGTAAGTAAATAACTGAAAACTGCGTACTTTGTCATGACGGAAATTAGCTTCAGCAGTTTCAGAAAACTTTTAGACAAAATTCAGCCTTAAAATTCTCCAGCAATTTGAACAAAATGTTGAAAACTTATTCATTGAGTAATATGTGGGTACTACGAAACTTCTCGTATGTACAGGATGTTGTTTGACGGGCGATGAACAAAGTTGTTTTATGTTACAAAATTAGCATTTACTGTTATTGCTTACAAGTTTATGACGGAACTTTTAGATGTTGTAAAAGCAAACGTTTACTTCGTTTTCCTTGTAGAATACCGGATTGCTGTTTTCTGTTGTAGAGATAGGTAAAGGGTTTCATACCCGAACTTTATAAGAAATCTAGTGCATCATCTGCGTAGCCTTTTCCCAAATATGGTGCAGTCAGCTTAGAGTCTAACGAGCAGTATTTTACATGGAGTGACTGCACTGACGTCTACAACCTAGTTATTACTGAGTAACATGATATCTCTCGGTAAGACTGGTTGCCAGATTTTCGAGCCACTGACTACCTGTGACGACTGTGTCCTTGCGCCGAGGCCGCGGTATCTCTTTCAAACAACCCGCAGCCCCGACGGGATTGCCCTTTACATACCGAGTTTCCTCTGTGCCTCGGAAAACACGTTAATCCCGCTGGTCTTTTTGACCAACCCCGTCCCAATCCCGTCGGGGCTGCGGGTTGTTCGAAAGAGATACCGCGGCCTCGGCGCAAAGGCTAAGAAGGAACACGGGTTGTTTTTAGTCAGTAGAAGTCTGACACTCCCTTCCGCTCTGCCCAGAGCGGGAGGAGTCATTTGATGATTTCCCACCCGCCAAAAAAATAAATAAAGGGTTGATTGGATAAATATGTCAGTTTCAGGTAGCTTAATCTGCTGGTGTCTGTAAATACATAGATAAAAAAAAAAATCTAGACTATGCAAAAAAGACGAAACAATATTTACATATGAAACTAAGCTATCTTGTAAACCTAGTACCTACTTCAATTAAGCGCAGACCAGCTTCAAACCCTGATCACAGTGTAAAGCAGGTTTTCATTTGGATACCAACCAAATTAAGTTTACAGACGATAACAAAATTGAATGCCTGGCAAGCCGAAGTGTAAACTACGTTATTTGAGCAAAATGAGGTCACATTAGTGTCACAAAGTTTATTTGAAAAGGCTTTGAGACGCAGACGATATATCATCTATGAAAGTCTGCTCATCAACCAAGCAAAAACGCATTTGTGCGATACAAAACGTATAGAGACTCTGATTTTACGATACAAAGGCACCGTCATTAATGCCATAATTTCAGCGAAAAGTTTTTTTTTTGTACAAGCTCTCCACTACTTTTGAAATCCAGAGTCAACCGTAGCGACCTCCAGAAAACCGTCAAGACAATAAATTGCGAATATTAAGTCCCAGAAAAACAATTGACTGTCTTGGATCCCGCAACAAGTAGGAAGACATAATGTTTACTTCCCTCCAGATCACTATTCAATTACTATTTATTTATGCTGAGTTATAGTGCATATCTTAAAGATTGCATCAATTTAGAATACCACAACAACAGAACAGTCAATTTGACAAAACTTGCAGAACCTAACTCTTACACATACGTAACGTCACGCCTGTACTCCCCAAAGGGTTAGGCGAAGGTGTACCTAATAGTACACCCACATTTCGCCGCACATGTAACAAGGGGCGAGCCCATTGCCAACAACCGGGCACAAATCCATGCTCCTTCTTTAAGAAATTCCTGATGGAAATAACTAAATCTTTCAATTCAATTCTTTCAATTTAAAAAAAAAAAAAAAAAAAAAAAAAATCCTTCGATGTTTGTTTCGTTTTAAAATGCAAAGAATACGCGCGTTTTATTATAACTAAACCCACAAACGCAAATGAAAATAAGTTCTAAAAAACACATTTACCAATCAACGTACCAATAACGTTTCGCCACGACAATCTAAAGATAGTTCAAACTTGTATTACCTAGCCTGGTTACGAATAAAACAGTCAACCCCCAACAATTTATATTATTCCATCCTCCAGTTTTCCATTCGGTACAAAGTCACGAACGGTGAGTACAAGAGTAGATACGCGACAGAGTCTCAACTTGATACAAATCAATTGCAATTAATTAACCAGAATTAAAAATAATTATAGTACAGTACCTACCACAAAGGATTAATCCAAGCTTCATACAAATAAGTTTACTGCGATCCGTAGGCCAGATATTTGGTACAGTAACGCTAGGGGCATATCAGTTCAATATGCGGATGATTTCGCCGATCCCACGCACATAATTCAATACCCAAGGCATCCAAGGTCTTTTTAATTGTAAATTTAGAAATATGAGTACACACATACATAGCACTTTTTTAGGGATTCTCAGCCGTGTTATAAAATTCTTGTGGTTTTACCATTTAAAAATTAAGTACCTATAGGCATTTATCTATTAAGCTTTTTTTGTTATAAAAATGGAATATTTCGTCTGCACAGCCTTTTTTTTTTGCCCGCTCTTTGGCAGAGCAAAAGGGAGTGTCAGACTTCAACTGACTAAAAACCACCCATGTTCCTTCTTAGCCCTTCATGTCGAGGCCGCGGTATCTCTTGCGAACAACCCGCAGCCCCGACGGGCGTCGGCCCTTGCGGGCCCCTTCCATGTTGCTGACATAAAGAGGCGCGTGTGGACCACGAACGCGCCGTCGACACGGCCTGTCGTCGTCATAAGACGGACAGATGGCGAGCATACCCATCACTCACCGTTCACAGGCCCGCGTCTACGGTGGCCGGAAGCCATCACGTGGCCCCCGACGCCCGGAGCGCCTCCCGCGGCGACTGGGACGAGAGGTTCTCTCCCTCTCACGTTCCGCCACCTCCTTCGCTAGCATTACTGCTTCTGCTTCGACCACATAGGATCATAACCAATTTTTTTTTTACAATTCCATTTTTTTTTATTTCCTCATAGAATTTGAAGTATTACATTAAGTGGCGGAAATTCCAGAGTTTTATTTCGCTACATTGGATAAGTGTACGTAATATGGAAGGACTCATAATCGTCGCAATATTGATGGTAACAAAATTTAAAATATTTGTCGACATTTGGTCTACCATCACCACACAAGAAGGTCACCATTTCGAAGTTTCGTTGCACTGAAATATTTACGGCACCCAGTAAGTTTCGACTCTGCGAGCTATCTACTCCTGCCCCAGGTAAAACAAGGCCACCGCTATACGGCATTATAAAAAATATCGAGCATCCCCCGATGGCATTTTTATTACAACCGCAAAATAATGACGGTTCCCTTTCGTGGACTACCATTTTCAGACCGGAATATATTTCAGTATGAACGCTTATAAATGGTGAATTGTGAATAATGTTATATAGAGATTATCGGTTAAGGAGTGAAATATGGTGTAATAGACTAGGTTTTCAACGGATTTCGTTGACTTCAATTGAATAAAGGAGGCAATGTGGGCTTTTTGAGTGATTTGGAAATGTAACAGATGTTTGTAAATCGTTTTATATGAAAATGACAAAGTAAGACTTTAAACTTTTTTGTTTCTTTGGGTAATGTTATAGTCTTGCCTGTACTGTCTCACTGTTGCACAAAGTCTTACCACTCTTGTCCCGTCCCGTTTTGGACTCATGACAACATATTGCAGAGAAGTTTTCTCATTAATCTGTAAAGCGATAATACTCGTAATATTAGATAAACCAAGTACTAACTTCATCTTGATCTGAGCTATAATAAAGTTGCATTCAGAAATATTTCAGAGATGTTCCAACTCAAGTGTTCCCAAAACTCTGTACCACAATCTGGTCTAGACATCACGTTTACTTAGATAAACGCTACACTATCCTGAAAAGGAGCACATTTTTACCGTCTTCCGACAAAACCACATTTTGTACTACAACAATGTTTGTCTTTACGACCATTTTTCCAGGATAACAATAAGTACTGAAGACCCGTCGACCAAAAATAAACTTTGAGATACATACGATAGAGAATTTTGCGCAAGTTTGTTATAACCACTTCTTTGAGTTTGTAGTTACTGGCTCATCATCATCATCATCTTCTTGCCCTTATCCCATTCTATTTGGGGTCGGCGCAACACGTTTTCTTCTTCCATTCTTCCCTGTTACACGTCAAGGTGGCATTTATTCCTTTCTCATTCTAACTGGCTAATTTTGAAAAATGTCTGGGCTATAAATCGGAAGAATCAATTGAGTTGTGTTTAATAAATCTCTTTAGAGCGTCCAGTCACAAAGTTATTCTGTGTCTGACGCATCTTTAAACGTTAGGCAGAAACAAGTCATTGTTTAAAATTCGAGTAATTTTAGGCGCAAGTAGGCCTTAATAAGCTTCTTACTGCCGTACTCAGAGATTTAATGATGACATAGTAAAGGTTTGACATACAAAACCTTCACTCAAGTATCAAAAGCTGATATGAACCCGTCGGGACTGCGGGTTGTTCGGAGATACCGCGGCCTCGACATAAAGACCTAAGAAGGAACATGGGTGGTTTTTAGTCAGTAGAAGTCTGACACTCCCTTTCGCTCTGCCCAAGAGCGGGAGGGGTTATTTGATGATTTTCCACCCGCCAAAAAAAAAAAGGTGTACCATGTACTATAGTACACCCACATTTTGCCGTTTTAGTTCATTTTAGTCCACTAGTAGTCGCGCTTGCAACCTCTAGATCACCGAGGCAATCCACTGTTCAATATGGTAAAAAACAAATGCCGCATGAAGCTGCCACGTGATCCCGACACAGTGGATATCACTGATCATCGCCGTGTGAGCGAGGTTACATGCATTAAACTATTAAACAATACAAATGGCAAATTGACTACTCTGTGTAGATCTTGTAGTAAAGAACGTGTCAGTATTTTCAGAATTCAATAGCTACCTTTCGGCGATTAGGAGCGACATTTTCTAAACAGTGGGATCGTGTCGCGTGATCATAACTTATCGTCATTTTGCCTGTCAAACAAATAATAAAAGAATATTACAACGGTTAACTTTTCAGCCTAATAAAACCCCAACTATTATAATTCTGCACTAGTTAACCCTGCAATGTTTTATTCAGGGCATGTAACGTCAGCATGCCAGTGACAGGTTGAAGACGTCGGACGCCATAGTAATATTTAATAGGAAGGACGGACATGAGTACAATAAGAATTTACGTTTTTGTTCCTGGCTGTATTGCCGTCGAGTTGGTACTTTTAGTGCCAGACTGCCTAGGTCTTAATGTATTCTTCATATAAGAATATCGTCGAAATTGCTGTTCTATTTTTGTATAAAGGTCTACCTGTATGTTTTACTACATATTCAGGAATAAAAAAATAAAGTACCTACTAAAATAGGGTACTTTCTATTTGGGTAGGTACCTTATGTGTCTTTTTATTCCATTTATATGGTTCTCTATTTTATTCTATTGTATTTTGTCCTACTGATGGTCAACGACCTGCCACCACCTCTTTGGCTGTCGCCGGTGTAAACAAGCTCTGTATTTAAATTTGTTTTAAAAATATTATAGTCGTAATAAAGTGAATAAAAACGCCTCAATTAGTGAAAAGACACAACTATATGCATATGACATTGTTATCCAGTGATTATTGTGACAATTTGTGTAGATTCAATTAAATAAAAACAAACAGAAAACAGCTGTGAAGCAAAACCGGAAAAAGTTTAAATTCTCGTCAATAGTGCGTGTGTTAACTCTTAAACTAAATGTTTACTCTTGCCTTGAGAGCAATATTGTTTATACGGTGAATTTAGTGGAGAAACATTGGTGAATTATTGTTTTTCTTCAACCGTCATTGTCACGCCGAAAGAACAAAGAAATGACCTTTGGACTATTACTCGACACATCAATCAACCAAGACTAAGAGGCAGTCAATAATTTCGACAGATGACACATACGGTCGCTTAGCCTAGCGGTCACACGTCGGGGTTGGAGAACTCGTGCCTGTTGGTCGTAAGTTCGATCCCCGCAAAACGATCTACTTTTTCCTTTGTTATTTTACAAGTTTTTAACCGTAAATTCAAATAAAATTGTATCCATGATGAATTTTTTCGAGAACATCACGCTACGAAGAACGCGTACACAGTCACTATCGGAGACTACGTTCGAAGAATCTAATAGTACAAATAACTTGACGCTAGATGGCAGCACAAGTAGTCTACCAAACATATCCGACGATGTAAGTGACGAAACCGAAGCTTTAAAAAGTCAAATAGATAAACTCAAATTGGAACTATTATCAGCTCATGAAGAGATAAACACATTATCCATTGAGAACAGTAATTTAAAGTCAACACTGTTAGAAGTTACTAATAAATGTGAGCTTTTAAAAAAAACCGCTAAGATGTTGACAACCGACGTAGGCTCACCAAACTCAAAGTCCAGAAAGTTATCAACTCCGTTGAAGCAATCAACTCAACAAAGAGCTGCTCATGACATAACTTCCCTGAAAAAGTCTATGCCTGATTCTGGAAAACAACCAACAAATAATAACTCTAACTTCAAAACTTCTCAAACACGTTTAACGGAATCGAATCGTCACAAGGCCAGGACCAGGCCAAAAATATGCATAATAAGTAGTAATAATAAACACAATGTATTGTTAACTGCAAATAATGCATTTCAGAATAACTGCAATCTACTACATTATTTGAAATCAAATGGAAATACGAAACAGCTTCTGGAGGGACTGGGTACCAAACTAAAAAACTATACCATGGAAGACTACTGTATCATTCTCCTTGGGCAAGAAGACTTCAAAAAAACTAATGACTATTACGATATTATATTCCATTTGAGAAGTATAGTTCAAGAAATAAGAAATACTAATATAATTATTTGTTTGCCCACTTACAAGTATCCCTTTGAAGCAACTTTATTCAACTTTCGAGTAGAGACATTCAATAATCTCTTATACTTGGACGTTATGACGCATGGACATGTATACCTTTTAGATAGCAACCTCAATCTGAAATATGACGACAGCATGTTTAATATATACACAGGGACTATCAATAACCTTGGACTACGTACAATATTTAACGATTTATGGGAATTATTTACTAAAATTACTCGCAATTACAATGACATACAACAAAATGGTATCGACAAAAACGAAGGAATTACAACGGACGACAGTTTTTTTCGTGACTAAACATCTATATATCCTGCACCAAAACATAGCAGGCTTGCTGGCGAAATGTGACACCCTTGCAGTCAGCTTGAATGAATTGTCAGATAAAAACATAACGGAGCATTTCATGATGGAGGGCTATGACAAACACCTTAACTTAAAGAATTACTGCTTGGCGGCTTCTTTCAGTAGAAAAGAAAGCAAGAGAGGTGGTGCATGCATACTGGTGAGGACAGGGCATCAATGGAGAGAGTTGCCAAAAATAGCAAAAATGTCAACAACAGGTATCTTTGAATGCTGTGCCATTGAACTTGTTACTCATAGGACTGTTTGTGTTTGTGTTTATAGAGTCCCTAATGCTAAAAATTTCAATGAATGTATGAATAAATTAGAAATAATATTACAGACTATTGTGAAAAATAATTATAAAAATATTGTTTTGGTAGGTGACTTTAATATAGATGTTCTTAAGAGAAATAGGCAATCAATAGAATTTGAAAATATATTATTAAGCTTTAACTTGAAACTGGCTCTTTATCAACCGACACGCCTTAAGAGCCTAACATGCATAGACAATTTTGCGCATAATTTTAAAAAGCCTTGTAAAGCTACTATATTGGAGTTAGCGTTGTCTGATCATACTGCGCAGTTATTGAAATGTCCAATTAATAACGTCTGTACTTTTAAACGGTGGACTAAGAAAAGACGTGATTACAATAACGATAACATAAATAAGTTTAAAGGCTATCTGAAAAACCTAACCTTTTCTGACGTCTACGCAGCCAAGGACCCAAATGTTGCATATAAGGAGTTCGTAGATATTTTCATTTTGTTATACGATCAGTGCTTCCCCGTAAATCGTATTTCAGTTAATGTCCACAATAAACAAAAATGGGTTTCGCGCGGTATTAAAAAATGTAGTGAGAAGAAACGGCAATTATTGTGGCAGTATCGAATAAAGCCTACTCAACAGAATAAAACGCGATTTAAGAATTACGCTAAACTATTTAAAAGAATAATAAATTTAACACAGAAAGCACAAAATAATTACAAAATAAAGACATCAATGAATAAATCCAAAACCACCTGGCAAATTATAAATGAATCAAAATTAAATATACCAAAGAATAATATACCCAAAATTAGAATTAATAATGAAATTATCTCGGATCCAAACCACATTTCTAATTCATTTAACGACTATTTCATTGACAAAATTCAACCCTCGATAAATTCAGGGCATAGAGTAACAAAAAATATTTTGAACAGAAAGGATTCTATGTTTATCGCTCCAAGTTTTCCAAATGACATATCAAAAATCATTCTAGCGCTAAACAATACAAATAGTGTAGGTTATGACGGGATCAGTACAAAAATACTTAAAACAGTAGCCGATATAATATGTCACCCGCTCAGTCATATTATAAATTTGTGTATAAGTGAAGGTATCTTTCCAGACGCATTAAAAAAATCGGTAATAAAGCCATTGTTTAAAAAACAAGATAGAGAACTAATGGAATGTTACAGGCCGATTGCATTAATAACGATGTTTTCAAAAGTAATTGAATACTTTATTTATAATCAACTTAGTTTTTATTTAGAAGTGAACAATGTACTCTGTAACGAACAAAAGGGATTTAGGAAAAAGAAAACAATTAATATGGCAGTTTATGACTTTCTGTACTCGATTATGTCCAGTATGGATAAGAATACTCCAGTCTGTGCTATATTTTGTGACATGACCCAGGCATTTGATTATGTCCAACATGATATTTTAATAAAAAAACTTGATGCGTACGGTATTAGAGGGAATGTTCTTGAACTTATAAAATCATATTTGCACGACAGAAAACAAATAACCGAAATAAATAGACTAAACACTAAAACCAAACATGAAGAAAACATTCTTTCGGAGGAACGAACCGTTACCTACGGAGTTCTGCAAGGAAGTGTTTTAGGACCTCCACTTTTTACACTTTTATAAATGACTTTCCAAAGTCAATTGACCATCCTGTAACACTTTTTGCGGACGACAGTACTATCACTATACCCTGTAATAATAAAGACCTTTATAAAAATGACATTGATAATACATTGATCAATACTATACAATGGTTAGATAATAATAATTTAAAAATTAATTTAAGTAAGACCGTAATTATGCATTTTAGCCAGCGTTTATTGACATTTTCCAATCTTGACATAACATATAATAATGTAACAATTGACACGGTAAATACAACTAAGTTTCTAGGACTAATTATTGATAGACAGTTAAATTGGAAGGATCACATGGATGCTCTGAGTAAAAGAATTAGTAGTAGTGCCTATGCATTGTACTTGCTGTCACGAAATGTTAATAGGGAGGCGTTATTAACAGCTTACTACGGTCTCGCTGAATCGGTTCTCAGATATGGTGTGATCTTTTGGGGTAACTCAACTAATAGAGAAGTAGCATTCAAAGCGCAGAAGAGATGCCTTAGAGCAATGTTTCATTTGAAAACCACTGACAGCTGCAAGCCCTATTTTATAACGCATAAAATTTTAACATTGCCATCCATATATATTCTCGAAACTGTTATGTTTGTCAGGAACAATACTAAATTATTTCCACGCAAACAATATCAATTTCCCAGGAACAGGCGTGACCAAACCCAACTCCGTGTACCCCCTTGTAGAACTGCACTTATGCGCAAAAGTGTTTTTCATATGGCTCCAACCATTTATAATAAGTTGCCTAAAAGTTGGAAGGAGCTTAATAATGTACAATTGAAAGGAAAACTTAAGAAATATCTAGTTAATAAAGCATACTATACAATTAACGAATTTCTAGAGGAAAGATTTATATTGACATAGTATTTTATTTAATTTGTTTATTAATATTCTGTGATTTTGATTATATTTTTGATTTTTATTATTATTATTTATGATTTGATTATAATTTTTTGTGTTTCATTTACAATGGAATAGTTTAATAATAGTTTAATTGTTGTTTTATTGTTGACATGAATATTGTATAATAGTATTAATAACTTATTATTGTTTTTAATATAATATTTTTGTCCTTTTAAAGTTATAACAGTATTGTTCAATTGTATTCTTCAAGTACTTAATTCAGTTTGATTGTTGTTTTTGGATTTTGTGAGAATGTTTTAACTAGTAAAATTTCTAGACTTTTGCACGTCACATCATTGTGGCAAACATGCCTGTACCTAATAATGTTATACCATCTTGCATGCATGAACTTATTTTTTTGTATGTATGACGCATGTTTATGCAAATAAATATTATCTTATCTTATCTTATCTTATCTTTCCGCTCAAGTGTGAACATTACTCTCTTTTCAATAATAGGGTAGTTAACTAAAAAAATGTAATTAGTCCGTCAGATAGATTTCCAAAAATTATTGGACACGTAGTTTTTCTTTTTTCACGTAAACAAACAATGAAGACGAAACAGTGCTTTAAAAACTCGTGTGACGTCATATTCTAAGACATTAGATAAGGGGGGGGGGAATGGTCGGACAAACAGACAGACACACGAATGATCCTATGAGGGTTCCGTTTTTTCCTTTTGAGGTACGTAACCCTTAAAACCGTACAGACATTGCAAGATAAATAAAAGCTTGTTAGAAATATACACTTTTAAAATCGATTATCACTTAATAATATCAGAAACCGTAGCCCGTACAAAACAGTAAAACGATGTTTTAATTCTAATATTTCACTGTTTACTCGCAGTAGAACTTGTACAGACGACGACAATGTTATAGCAAGAAACCTCCTTACAATTTATAGCGAGGTCTGCATCGCAAGTACGGCGCAAGTAATTATTATGTTCTTGCAATGCCCTGTCGTCGTCTTACTGAAATGAGTAGTAACTTATGACTACAGTTTACGTTGTTTTGCGTATTTTTTTGTGTGAAACAGAACTATAAAAATGTAACATGATTAATTTAAGAAATTCATACTTTGCTGAATAAATATAATCATCATCATACTTCTGCCGTTATCCCAAGAAATTTTGTGTCGGTGCAGCATAACTCTTCTTCCATACTTCCCTATTTCCCGTCATCTCATCAGACACCTTCATTCCTGCCATATCATCCTCCACACAGTTCATCCATCGTTTCTTTGGATTACCTTTACTATTGTAGCCATCCATATTCATACCTAATACTTTCTTCATGACTTTGCTGTTTATATAATAAAAGATACCTTGTCAAGTTTTTGCGACGAGACTTCTTTAAAAATATTATAGACATCTAATTACGTTGAATCAGAATCATTTATTCGTAGACATAGGTAAAAATTACACATACACGCTCTTAAAAATTAGGTGGTGCACTAGGTTTTGCCAATTGACATACGTTTAACTATAAAAAGGATGATTATACACTTGATTATATACTTTGTTAGATTGTACACCATGTGAGTATATGAGCTAACAGCATCAAATTCACGTAAAATATCGGACCCTAAACACTTCAACTATGAAATATCTACCAAATCTTATTCACCTACCTATAAAAAACATCGATTACCTTCGTTCCCCACAATTCTCGTAATATTCCATCCTCCATAGATTTGAGTCCGCCTCAATATCACCATATTTTTTGTAAAAACGCCAGCTTTCGACGCCATCAAATACCATTCTCGACCTTTCTTAATACCCCGTTTCTTTGATACGCTATTGGATTCAATAATATATTTTTTATTCCTTTATCTTGAATATAAATCTAGGAATCGATTGTTGAAACGACATTTAAAGTACGGGGTTGATCCTTAAGGTAAGGCAACGCTGCGGGGCTGCGGGTTGTTCGCAAGAAATACCGCGGCCTCGACATGAAGGGCTAAGAAGGAACATGGGTGGTTTTTATTCAGTAGATCCTTCTCGCTCTGCCCAAGAGCGGGAGGGGTTATTTGATGATTTCCCACCCCCCAAAAAAAAAAAAAGGTAAGTTAACGCTAGGTTCGTTACATAACAAGACCTCTTGGCTTTGTAGCCGGTTAAACACATTTAATGATTGGCCATACCTGTCGTTCGGTGGACCTTTGACAATCTTTATGGGAAGTCAGAAAATAAAGAATTTGAGAGTTTGAGAGTTAGTTTGAGAGGTAATCTTACTAAGCCATACCCATACCATCGTGTGATACCCATCGTGTAATACCCATCGTGTGATACCCATCGTGTTGACTAGATACTAGGTTGGTTGTAGAAGTCAGATTGGCAGTCGCTTCATGTGGAATACTACCCTAAAATATTTGTGAAAAGTTAGAGTAGATTATTGTGTAGAACTATATTTACATCTCAAAAAATATAAAACAAAGCAAGATTACACGAAACATTAATCAACGAATTTGCCTACCGATTTCCAGCAGTAAGGACAATATCTCACCAATGTTATCTCCTGAAAGAAAAACAACGTATTTGAGAAAAACAAGCCGTTAGCACAACAGTATCAATTATTTAGCGATGGATAAATTGGGTCTGGCGCGTGACGTTTACGCCTACAACGAATTTGTTAACCAGGGATGGATTGTGAAGCAGTTTATTTAAACCAAGTCAAAGAGTTGATTTTAATTATTACAGGCTCTTTTGAATTGTCAAAGTTCGTCAGAAGCGCGTTTCCAGATGACTTCACTACTAGACACTTTCAAATCCTGGGCAAATTATTAAAAATTATAGCTAATAAAGTATGATCAAATAAGATTATCGAAACTAAGTTCCAAATTGATAATTCCTATCAGAAGTAATCTTTTAAATAAGAAAAAATGTAATACACTACGTTTCAATCAATTTACCCTATGGTAGCCCATAGCTTTAACATTTTCATCACCTCTCTTAGGCTCCCCTTTCTTCATTCAGTCTGTTCCAACCTCTTATTAAAAGTCAGCGGTCTATCTAGCTGTGACATCTGACATCGGTTGCCTAATGGATTTAAAGTCGCCAGGAAATATTATTTTTCTTACTGGGCGCACAAAAATCTGTCTGTTCTCTTAATATTAATCCATTTGGTTTGAAACAACATCCACAAAAAACAATAGGCGACCAATCTTTCTGGAAATAAAAATAAATTATACATTGGTAAAGAAGACGTTTAATTCACTGCGTTTCCATTAGGGAACGCTGAGAGGTGCCATCAAAGAAGATATTAATAGAAACACAAAAATACATGAAATTTTCTTCAGAAACCTCAGATGAATTGAACGTGAATACACCTACAACCTGGGCCCCGAGTCTGCTATTCAATAGTGTCAGAATGGTCTATCATTGATCTCATAATTGTTGATTTTGACAAATTTGGTGTTGTCAAAATCAACAATTATGAGATCAATGATAGACCATTCTGACACTATTGAATAGCAGACTCGGGGCCCAGATGTATGAACGTGGACAATGCAAAAGGAATATTTGTAAGGATCGTAGTAAGTGGTGTTCAATAGTTTATGCGTACCGTTATCGGAAAAAGACGTGAGTTTGAGTACGTACCTGTTAATGAATTACAAGATATTTTACAGATACATTGGTAGTAACTTTCCAGTCTCTAAAAGGTCAACGTTTTCAAACATTGAGCCTGTCAAAATATAATAAAAATGTTACCCTGTTATACTAAGTTTATCTGTTAACGTGAAAATATTTATTACTTCCGTAACAGCAAGCTTTATTTTTCCGTTTCTTCGTGGACATTTTTATGGCATACCTGTTTTAACGATTTATGGTGGCAACAACATTATTGTGCTACTACATTGTATACAAAATATGCCATTTACTAATGTACATACATAATAAAGATGGTAATCTGGCGACAAGCAGTTCTATTTTAAGTAATAATATTGTACCTAAAAATCTAAACGAGAAATCTGAAATCTCTGTTTGGACTACAAAATAAGCACTTTGAATTCCCTAAAGATATAGTGACATTCTTAACCAAAATGACTAAATAATATTCTAGTCTGAAATACGGGTAGTCGTTTCCTAGATTTATAGTCAAAAGACTACTGAATTTACTTGAATCACAAAAAATACCTCGTTATTTTAACAGAATATTTAAAACTAAAACGCTATACTATATATCCAGTAGTAAAAAAGATCTTCCCTGAATACGTCCCCGAGAATAAAATTATGTAGTTCGCTTCAGAAACAAACTGTTTGTAGCTCCCCACGCGGGTCCTTAATGGGTTTTTTAGCGAAAGTCTAATAAAACACGACAAGAAAGATAATACAGCACCCTAGATACCATAAAAGAAAGGCTTCATATAAGGAAGAAGTTAATAATTTAGTTAAAATGTACAAACAGAAAACAAGCTTTGGCATTAAGTTACGTCATTAAAAATGCTTAATGTTGTAAAAAACAAAACTAATAAAATACAGAGAGGCTCAAATCCCAGCTGTGGAAACGGTATACACTGATTTGATTATTTATTTATTTATTTGCCATTTGTGACCCACTGCAGGGCAAAGGCGTCTAGACAGCCAAGCCTTTTCCTTACTGTGTTGAGGTCAGTTTCCAGTCTAACTACTACATGGAGCGACTGCCTACTCGTATCTAACCTCTACAACCCTCTGGTGAGAGTAATTTTCAGACTTTCCAGCCACTGTCTGCCTCTGACGACTGTCAAAGATCTATGACATCTTATACCAAATACTTATAGTCATATAAATTTTCAAAAAATCGAATTAACTTTAGATTAAGAAAGTTCATTCGATTTTCAAGCTCGTCCAATAAATAAAGATGTTTTAAACAAACATCACACTGAAGCGCTAAAATAATTTATAGCACACATAAATACTGGCGTGCGTGTACGAAGCTAGCAAAGGAAATGAAAGGAAAGGTGTGGAGTGAGGTCATCGCCGCAAGCGATTTGTTATCTGTGGCCGCCTAGCCACACGAAGAGCTGGAGGTGTTTCAAATGTGTAAACAATTTCCGTAGGAGGTGTGTGGCTTGAATTTATGCGGATGAAGATTTGGAAAGAAAATACTGAAAACATTTGGTAACATTTTGGTGTTGTTTTAACCCAACTAGGGCTAGGCTAGGGCTGTGGTCGTAAGCGCTGGGTACGGTTACCAGGTTGGATAAAGTCAGGAAGAGCAATTGGGCGTCGAAGAGCCCTTGAAGGCGCGTCTCCGGCCAATTTGGGATTGAGTTATTACTCGACCAGCCAAAGAGGTACCGCGAAGTAATCCCTACACGCCTTCATAAGAGAATGTGCAGTATTGTGCAGTCGTGGGAGCTGCCGTACTTCGCGATTGTTTTTAATTAGAAGGGTACGAGTAATTTATTTGCCACACTGCAAAGTATAGCTACAAGTCTTTGCTGTGAAACTCTTAATTTGGATAGACAATAAAATAATTCTATTCTATTTTTATTTAATGGCAATTAAAGCCGATGTCGACTATTCTGCCAATGTCCAGTGAGATTGGAAAAACAAGTGTGTAAGGTAAAAAAAAAAACATGAATATAATGTTAGATAAACTACAACAAAGGTCGCAAATTTAATTCTTCGATACGACGTGGATCTTGTCGGGTTAGTACGAGACTGAAAAAAACAAAAAATAGAAATAAATAAATATTAAAATTGTTAAAACTTAGATTATACGCATACCACACCAACACAGGCAGATTTATAATTTTATATTATTGTGACGGATGAAAGCCATCAGCGCCACAAGCAATAAAATAATTTTAGACTACACTAAAGATGACATAAGTGTCACATAGAATATCGTTGACATTTAAAAACCGATTGTCATCAAATGATCAGCCGACCAAAATTGTCAATTCACAGTCAATTACACAATATTGTGCAATAAGATTTTGCAAGTCATGATGATTTTTGGAAGATTTAAATGAATTCCTTGCGTATTAATAAATTCCTGTTATCAACTAAACTTCTGCATAAAATTATGTCAATTAGATTTGTCAAGTCATGATGATTTTAAGATGATTTAAATCAAAACAAAAATTGTGACATGGTAGTGCAATAATTCTGCAATAACAAAAATATTTCAACTAGATTTAGCAAATCATGTTTTAAGATTAAGCATAATATTAAATTTATATAGGTACATATTCTTTTAGTGGTCGCAAGCACAATTGCTGAGCATGAGGTACTAAGTTCGATTCCTATGTCGGGCAAAGTTATTGAGTTTTTTCATTAGGAACTTGTCAGTAGTCGTTACGCAGTTTGGATGTGTGCCTGATTGATGGCAATAGGCTCATCCCTTTTTACATGTGACATAAACATAACTATAGAAAGGTGGGAGACGTATTAGGTACCAGGCTGCCATACTTTATGTTGTACGTTCATAGATACTCGTATAGGGAAACAAATTATTTAAAACTTCTAACTTTTATTCGTACAATAGTCTGTAATTTAATATTTTAATTAAAGACCTAAAAAAAACCTTTTAAAACTCAGTATCGAATATTGTTATTCAATTGTTCATGTTTCAAAACGTCACATAACGTAACAATTTTTCAATTAACCTCTCTGTAATTGGTAACCTGCAATGACACAGCCAGTTTCCAGTAACTACGGTATGAAAGTGGAGTGTCGCTCTGTGTTGCACAGAAATATTGATTGTAAATTGCATTAGCCAATTTTGTTTCATCTAAAACTGTTACAACACCGTACTCAGTGTTATTTTTTCACTCACAACTTATTATTTCAGAGGTTTTTGTACCCAACTTTCAGAATGGAAGACGTCATCGCCTGCCCTTCTGTGCTTATCTACTCTGTGAGTGTGTGCCGTACGAATATTCTCGTTCAAACATTCAGGCGGCACGGCAAATATTACGAAAATCTAGTTTGCATCGAACCCCGATACTTGCTATCCAATATTTGCATGTTCACAGGAACACCGTGTTCGGGAATTCATAGAAGTGTAATATTTGTCGAGTAAACGGTGCGTTGTTGTCATATTAACATCAATGTTGTGTTAGGAAGTTTAGGTTATTTGGTTGTTGTCCAATTCCCATAATTGTTTATTTGGTTGTTGTTCAATTCCCATAATTTACTGAAGCTATAATGACGTTATCTTTGTCGCTATGTCAGAGATTTGAGGCCTGCTGCGAGTTGTTTGAAAGAGATACCACGGTCTCGACACAAAGGGCTAAGAAGGAACATGGGTGGTTTTTAGTCAGTTGAAGTCTGACACTCCCTACCGCTCTGCCCAGAGCGAGAGCAGTCATTTGATGATTTCCCAACATACAAAAAAAAAGAAGAGATTTGAGGCCTTCTCTTTCCTCCTTCTTACATAATTTTCTGTTAAAACTGATGGGATGGGATTTTTTTTGAATTTGTTTCTTTGAGGATTTTTTCATCAAAGTTTAGTCCTTTATATGTGCCATCTATTTGACAGCTAACAAGTATTGTCCCATTTAATTTATAATATTAAATCAATTAATAAAAAAGAAAGAAATTAGAAATCTTTGAATTTGAATTTAAATCAGTTAATTAACCGGCTGTGGACACCAGATACTGAAATAGTAGGTTCTTTGTCCAAACAAAAAGGCTCGGTCAATGACACTGACATATACTACTGAAATATCGCCAGGTAAGCACTTGAATAATTATACTTTACATTAACGGGTACTAAGCATATTTTTACATGTCAGTTAACCAAACATTAGGTACCTATAATGATTACATAACCCTCCTTTTGGGCTTTGCAACAGTCGAGTAAAAAGGTAGCTAATTTCATCCACTTGAAGTCTTTGACACAAAGTAGGGTTTTGTGGATAATACCAAATGAATGGTACTTATTGTAGCTAACCCGCTTCAATGTCAGACCCTGTACAAATACTGGACCTTAGTTTCTAGTTCACTGGTTAAGAGTAAAAACGGGCCTAAATAAAGTGGCCATTCGCTACTAATAAAGGGTTTAATGATCGACAATTTATATTTTATTCTATTTTCTGTTTATAAGGCGTGTACGGGTGAAATCACATTTACACGTACGGAACAGTGATTTTGAGTATCTCTCTCTTAGTCTGCCGAGTAAGGGAATTCATTTGTGTTATGAGCCGAATAAACACCGAAAATATACAGAAATTACTACTATTCAACGATGTTGTTGAACAAAATATTACCGGTTGACCATCACATTGCCAAAAAGATGTATCAGATGTAAGCACCCGTAACATGCTTAACTTTGTCATGTTCTTTTGGTAAGATAGTAATTAATAGTAGTATTGTTCGAAAGAAAGTATTTTAGAGAGAACTAACTTATATTGCAGGAGTGTACCAGCAGATCTGCAGTAAACACTGACAATAATCTAAAACACATTCATCACACCGTCATGCTTGTTTTTGCTTCCAAGTTTATTGCGAGTTCTTGCCATTATAAGTTGCCCAGAGGTTCTCACTACGGTCTCGACCATGAAAACAATAATTGCAATGATATTCACGAAAGCGACACTGTGATGTCATAAATTTTATTTGTCTATTAGTTTATTTTAATTCGATAAGATCGCATAAATATCCCTACCTCATCAGATGTCAAGCAATGATACAGTAATCAATAATGAACTGACGTCTAAAATTATAAAATTGTTTAAACGTCAAACTGGACAAAAGAAAAACGGCGGCGACCCTTCAACACGGCGCCGATCCAATTAACCGCACTATCATAACTCATCGCAAAATTAATCGATTCCCGTTAATGACTTTGCCCAGCATTAATATTTAAGTTCGCTATATTGGGACCAGCGTAAACTTTAACCAACGTAAACATAATAATAGTGAAGTGGACGTCAATAGTGTTATAACCGCCATTTTGACATGTCAAGTGGGCGCCATGACAGGTGTGTTGACAGCTTGCGTAAATATTTACCCCACCGCAAAGAAGGGTCATATTTAGACTCGTGTAATGTGTTTTTAACGGTGTAAAAGGGGTAGGTTAGCCACTAGTGGTAATAAATTATGATGTTGTGCTTGGAAATGGAAACGAGCCGTATTTAACCGATTATGATGACTGTGTTTAAGAGCCGTATTTAACTGATTAGGATTTTTTGGATCAATTAAAAAGGTTACTGCTATAGTGTAAGTATTATATTTACACATCATATTACAAAGAGGTAAAGGTTTGTTAGTTTTGGTAATCTCCAAAACTACTTATTTCAAAAATAATTTCACTACACGTCACGTGAAAAATCAAACTATGTATTACCCAGTGATAGGTAGATATTATACTCGTAAGAAATAACTTTTAAGCTGTATTTAATTGAATAATAATAGTATCAAATAATAAAGGAGAACCATTTCAAAAGTAAAACCGAATTGCAGTAATCTATACGTACGAGTATATCTATTGTTTTAACAATAAATGAACCTAATTATATATATTAAATTCAGTACCCAGAAGATTTCAAATACACGTCGTCCTTGTTTCGGATAATACCCGCGGGAGGTGGCGAGGTATTTCGGATCGTATCCGAAAATCTAGAAATGGTACGTTCGCACGTATCGTTCGCTCGAATTTGCCGGTGCATTTCCAATTTCTATATCCGAAATCTCTCTTGGGATCTTTTCATCAAGTCGTGCATTTCCTTAGAGTGCTCTAGTAGTCTCGTAGTCTAACCTCATATACGATACCTGGAAGTGGTTTAGTGCTTTTCAATGTTTATTTTTGGTAAGTGTAGTCACGTGAGTAAAGTTTAATGAAATAGACCCATGGTGTTTTAACTCACAGTACACTGCTGGGCGATGGTTTCATAGTCTATGTATAATTATGGTTTTAGATATATTTGGAAAATAAAGGAGGTGTCTGATAAGATGACGATAAATAGAGAAGAATAGAAGCAGAAGATATGCTGCGCCGACCCTTAATGAATTGGGATCGGGGCAGGAGAATAATGATAGTTTTTTACTGAACAGGGCGTTCAGTAAAAGAAAATTAAAACATTTAATAAATCCAAATGAACACAAAAGTGTGATACTAATTAGTTCCAATTAATTAGTAACACTAATTAATTGGAATGAATACACATTTCATTTTAATTAATTAGTATTAAAATCTTTGATACAATATTTCTTACTGATACTTACAAATAGAAAAAAACAACCAATGCTAATCCTGTTCTTAAATAAAATAATTTTCTATATCCTTGTGCTCCGTGAACGGGGCGCAATTTTAGCAAAATGACAACCCAAATCTCGGTTTATTATTTCAAACGCTATTATTTAGAAGATTAGAGCGGCCTACGGGACTGAGTCGCTTAGAGATTTCAATTTGCAGACTATAATACACCCCTGTGCGGGATACGTCCCGTTTACGTGTCATTTACGACCCATTTACGTAAGATAATGACGTATTGAACCCCTTGTGTGGGGATGAACTGCTGGGTTCATCAGGGAGGTGCGTTCTTGAAGGATTGATTGGTAAAGTATGCATGATAAGATGCAGTTCTGTTGTGCCATGTAAAATACTGGTATTCAGCTGCAGCTGGTTAGACTGGAAGCTGATCCGAACATAGTCGTGAAAAGGCTAGGCATACAGTTATTCCATAAGTTACCTTATGTTATTTTTTTTTAATTTAAAGTGTCAGCAGGCTGCAAAAGTTTATGTGATTATTGAAGATAAAATACTGATGAATTTTCGCTGTTTGACTACAGAAATCATAGATTATCTACTTCGAAAATTATGGTAATTCTGGACTGCAGTCAATGCAGTTCAGTATTTACAAAGCAAAATACAAATTGGAACAAAAATTAAAAATTCAATTTATGGTTAACATTTCACGCAATATTTTTTAAAGCAAAATATAACAGGGACACATTTCTTCAAAGCAGAATCAAACAACTCATTCCTAGTATAGGTATTCATATTCTTCTTGCAAATGACAGCAACAATTGAACTTTTCAAAAAGAACACAAAAACAAACCATTTGCTATCGACATCAGTTTCAAAGATTATTATTACGAATTTTCCAATCGAACGTTCGTAGAAACAATCACAGACTTCGAATAACCTTTTGATTTTAAATAATTATTGGAAAAATGGGTCGGGTTTAGAGTTATTTCTCAGGAAATTAACTGCGAATGGCAGGCTTTGACAAAAAGTATTAGAATATGTATTGTCATGCTTGATCATGTTTGTTCAGAGGCTCATTATTATAGATCAGGGACTTTGTTAGACTGAAATGTTCAGGAAATAAGCTCTCTTATCTTTTTTGTGGGTCTTTTGATTTCTTCTTATGATTTTCAATTTTCTTGTAACAATTTTTCCTAGAAGCATATCATTTTCTTTTTACGAGACAATTTCTTTAATATTTTGATAAGAACATTGGAGTATAAATGTTCCTCAAGTACCCTCATAATTTCTATAGTATCGCCTTGTATAAAATTAACAGATCATCGGGCCAGTAATCCTCGAAGGGAGAGAGAGAGAGAGGTGTACTTAATACTTAGTACACTAGTCACGTGTCTTTTGCCAGTTATGGTTTGCATAATAGTGACTATGGTTTCTTTTATTCTTTTGTTTGTTTTTATCAGCTATAAGTCCTCCAAGTACTAAATAAATAAACAAATAATATAATCCACCTAAAATATTTCCACTACTAGGGCACAGGTCTTTATTTTTTTTTTTGGCGGGTGTAAAATCATCGAATAACCCCTCCCGCTCTTGGCCAGAGCGAAAGGGAGTGTCAGACTTCTACTGACTAAAAACCACCCATGTTCCTTCTTAGCCCTTTATGTCGAGGCCGCGGTATCTCTTGCGAACAACCCGCAGCCCCGACGGGACCCGCAGCCCTGACGAAAGGGCCCAGGTCTACTATTTGTATTCCAGATGATCCATCGTGTGACCCCAATCCGTGAGTGGTATTCAACATAGTCATGCTATAAATATGCAATCACTCCAATAAAATCGCCAACATGCAAAATTCTTACGACCGTAGTGATAAAAACACCGACAAAACTGCAATTCACACAGACATAACATACCGTTAAATAAATTAATTTAATATTAAACATTCAAATGCTAACCTAATTGCTATGCACCGTCACGTCGCCTACATTTATGTGTAAAGAAGAATATTCGGGTCAACGAGATAAATTGAAATTTTGCATTTACAGCCTTTTGAATGGACAATCTTTTTTGTGATTCGAATTTTTGTAATGTAAGTACTAGCTGTGGGTCTAGGTTGGGTGCTGTAGAAATAATATGCAGTGGTACTTTTTTTCATCATTTGCCTAGCCTTTCCCCAACTATGTTGGGGTCGGCTTCCAGTCTAACTGGATGCAGCTGAATACCAGTATTTTACATGGAGCGACTGCCTATCTGACCTCCACGACCCAGTTAACACTAGGTAATACGATACCCTTTGGTAAGACTGGTAGTAGTACTTTTTTTACGGATGCGAAATCATCAAATGGGGTGTCATCCCGCTCTGGGCGGGGCATAAGGGAGTGTCAGACTTGTATTGACTCAAACTCTCCCATGTTCCCAGCTCTTTGTGTTCCTGGGCCGCGGTATCTCTTTTACTGCAGCCCCAGCAGACCTGAAGTGGTACTGGGCTCCACTGTAGTAATAGGGGGCGAACCTATCACCATCAACCCAGAGACCGTGGCTGCTACAGAGAATTTCTTAATGGGAAAACCTAATAATACTTTGTGTGACCCTTAAATCCAACCCAGAACCTTATGCTGCTCAACACGAGATCCTGGGTTTGATTTCCGGGTCGCTAAAAGACGCGCGACTAGGCCAACGAAGCAGTCCTCCTAAAAATTATAAGTAAAATTGAACTTTTTGTATAAGTCCTTCCTTAGGGACAGAGCGGTGTTGAACGGAATAAGGGAAGTGGCTTCCCTTGGGGCATATAATCTAGATTAGGTGATGATAAAAGTAATTTATTTAAGTTAATGGATAAAAATACAATACGTCATATTTTCATATTATCATGCTAAATAGAAAATGGAGTCGATGTTTTATGTAATAACGAACCACGTGCGCTACGAAATTATGGTATTAAGCTGCAACCGGTTAGACTGGGTGCCGATCCCAACATAGTTGGGAAAAGGCTATGCAGATGATGATGCTGATGCGCTCTACGAAATTTCGTCTAGCGAGAAAATGACGATCTTCCATGTAAACACTTCTGTGCTCTTTCATTTTAATTATTTTTAATGTTATGTCCTGTATTATATTTTGTGTGTGCATAAATAAATAATCTGTTACTAACTTACAACAGAATTTCCAAAGTAAACCAGTTGTTCTTTGAGTAATTCTTTTCTTTCTTTTTAAAAAAATCTTACCCCGCACTAGGAACCGCACTTAGCCCCTGTATCGTGGGTGTGTTCACAGACATTTAAACTCGCATACACAAATACCCAGACCCGAAACAACTATCTGTAGGCCATACAAATATTTGTTCCGTGTGGGGATCGTCAGCTGCTTGAGCCACTGTTCCAACCGTGCCAAATTCTATCAAACATTCTACTTTGAACAAAATAATATTCTTATTTTTTACAAGCTGTACCTGAAGTTGAAACTGTGTGTCAAAACGTTCCTCTACTTACTGTATCTACATTGAAAGGAACTTATTTACCGTGTAATCTTAGATATTGTTCCTCGTCTGCAGTCCTGTCGGCCAGTCAGGTGAAAGAACTTAACATATTGCTGTTTCTGAAACCTTATGCACTATGAAAATGTAATACTGCACACTAGACTTGATATTGTTAGTGTTTTATTATACTTACAAAGATTAAGTTGTGGGTTCAAACTCCAGCAGGCGCATTACTTTGTGTAGTTTATTTCTTCCACTGCTCTCAAAACAGTGACGGAGGAAAACATCGTAAGGAAACCGGCATGTCTTAGAACCAAAAAAAATCGAAGACATGTTACATCTCATCCCGCACTGGGCCCGCGTAGTGGATTATATTTAGCCAACCCAGGGGGGTGGGCTAAATAGCATGAACTCAGGCCTCCACTCTAGGAGGGCCTAGAAAGGAGGCTTGAGTGCCTGCAGTGGCAACATTATAGGCTGATGATTATGATGATGACACCATCTGCCTAGCTTTTTCCCGATCATGTTGGGGTTACCTTCCAGTCTTAGCTGTACAGTATTTTACATGAAGCGAATGCAAAACTCAGTTAGTACTGGGTCGTAATACCCTTTGGTAAGACTGGTTGTCAGTTTTATTATACTTTAGGACATTTAACTTTATTTCTAAAAAGGACTAGGTATCGAATGAATCTACTCCAAATAAAAAACTTTCGGTGAAATATTTTTATACAGTCACATTTGTAGAAGCGAAACTTTATGAAATTATTTTAGTTCCCGCTCACTATTGTTCATTTTACTCATAACAAAAGTGTTCGCAACGTTTAATAATTTACTGCTGTGTCGTAGTTTCTTGAAATTCTGAGAAATTTCTGTCAACTTTATATACCAGTCAAGTGTTTTCAACATCTAAAAGTGGAAGATAAACTTAGCTTTTATTTTCGAAACAACCAGTTACAGGCACTTTGAATCGTCAAAGAGCCGGCTAGACAAAGGATGAAGGTAATAATTACTCATTTTAAAATGTAAGTACGTAGTTAGTATGGAAAAAAGACATAAGACAACTAATTGACACTCATTTTAACCTACTTCCAAAAGGACGAGAGGTTATCACTTCGTCAGTTTTTTTTGTCTGTATGTTCAGCGATCGGCGAAAAACCTAAAATAGAAATCGATTGTCGTGGTATGGACATGTGATGCGAAGGAATGAAGAAAATGTTGTGAGAAAAATGTTGAGTATGAAAGTAGATGGCTATAAGAGTAGAGGAAGACCAAAGAAACGATGGATGGACTGTGTGAAGGATGATATGGCTAGAAAGGAGGTGACTGCTGACATGACGAGAAATAGACAAGTATGGAAGAAGAAAACATGTTGCGCCGACCCCAAATAAATTGGGATAAGGGCAGGAGAATGATGATGATGAGAAAACAAAAGTCACCAACTTTTGAAGCTAAAGTATTTTTTCACGTGTTTTTGTTGTCGGTTTTATTTTTTGCAAAAAGTTTAAGAATAGTGATGACGACTCATCACATGGTGTAAACGGATTCTTCACAAAGCCGTCAACCAATCATTATGTACATCAAACTAACCCCAACGCAAAAATTTTTGCTGGGAAACGATTTTTTTCGGGTCCAAAGTCACATTTTACGGTAAAACTCAATGTAGCACTCTAAAACATTGTGCTAATGAATGCTTTGAATAGTAGGTACCTACCTAAACGGGTCATGGAGGTAATATAAGTAAAAATATTTCCTGAAAAACTAGTATTAAAAAAACAACTGTGAAAAATTTTGAACTTTTACCCCCATCTCCGTAACCAGAAGAATCCCAGGTATGGTCTAGAACCAAAAAAATATCGCAGTGACCGGGAGAACAAGTGCCTTTCGTGCAAGTGCTTCGTTAAGGTTACATTTACACCCTTTATTTCTTAAGTACTTCACCAGTTTCCACAGTTTTAAATAAAAAAGTTCATGTTTGTGAACAAGTTTTCAACAAGTAAATGTTTTAATAAGATTCCGTACACTATCATCGTTCCAAGAATTTTAAGGAAAAGTGTTCTCAGTAACAGATATACAAATAGTTTTCGTTTCCTTCAGTTCCTTGCGTAACATGACTTGAAATGTGGCGCAAATTGAAAGTTATGGCGACTGAAAACTAAATATGGCCCTAAAGTTTGAAGATTTGTCCTCACCGTAGGATCTTAGGTCACGAGGAGAAGTATTTATGTTTTTAAACTTTATGCGCAAGTAAATAACACCCCTTGTTTTAAGTTTTAAGTCTGACACTCCCTTTCGCTCTGCCCAAGAGCGGGAGTTATTTGATGATTTTCCACCAAAAAAAAAAAAAGGGGGTTAAAAACTGCCCGTCGGGGCTGCGGGTTGTTCGCAAGAGATACCGCGGCCTCGACATAAAGGGCCAAGAAGGAACATGGGTGGTTTTTAGTCAGTAGATGTCTGACACTTCCTTTCGCTCTGCCTAAGAGCGGGGGGGGGTTATTCGATGCTTTTCCAACAGCCAAAAAAAAAGGGGGTTAAAAACTCAACAAACGCGGACTGGTAGAGAATGCCAAATACCTTGGGTAGGTATTTTGTACGGTCTACCTTAACGTGATACATACATAGGTAATAATAAGATAATACACAATAAGTGCAATCAGAAATCAAACTAAAGTATTCACGCTGTTAGAAGTTACCCAGCACATTCGGCTTGTCCAAAAGATTTGATATAAAAATGAGCAACCGAGAACACAGTAATCTAGTGATAACCGTGAAAATGGGTTTAAACTGTCGAGAGCCTGGAATTCACCATTGAATTCCAGGCGTCAACAGTGTAAAAACCGAAAAAGTGCCAAAAAAAGTTCGCGAGCGGACACAACGGTCAGGTCAGGAACAGAATCGAAATGTGAGTGACAGTGGTAGGGAATCCAGCTCAAAAATCGAAAAAGAAAGAGCAACTGCACTGCAACTCGCAACCACCATGCGTGTCTGACCAAAAGCTATGACGCGATGGATCGTAGCGGTTGGTATTCTGTAAAAACTGGCCAAGTGCAAGTCGGACTTTCCAGACCATTGTAGTAGACATTAAGAGATTTTCCATGTTTTTTTAGCACTATAGACTTCCTATAGATTTCCCAGTAATCTATAATATAAGTGTTGAACTAATGTCTGTATTTTTTCCAAAATTTTAGGCTAAGTAGTTTCGGAGATAAGGGGGCGGGGAATATTCGGACAGACAGACATACACACGAGTGATCCGGTAAGGGTTCCGTTTGTTTTCTTTTTGAGGTACGAAACCCTAAAAAGGGTAAGTTTATGTACATATTTACTTGTAAATTGCATATTATAAATCTATCACCATGTTTAAGCCACTTAGTACGATTTCAACCGTGTGGAAAATGTTGTTCTAAAATCAACAACCAATTTTGGAGTCTCAAAGTTTGTTTACAAGAGTAATTTTAGAACCATTTGCAGTGGAATGAAAATTTCGTAAACATAGCTGTGTTAAATATGCACTTTGCTTTATGAGTTTGTGTAGCGTGAACTGATTTGCTAATGTAAACTTGCGTATAGTGTAAACATGAATATGAGGGCTTTTACTTAGGGGCAAGTAAATATTCCCACTTATACATATAAAGGACAGATCTAATATGTTCGAAATTATCATCTGCCTTGCTTTTTCTCAACGATGTTGTTAACTAGCTAGTTGAAAACTAGCTTCCAATCTCACTGGATACGGCTGAATACCAACATATTACATGGAGCGATTTCGATTGTCTCTTTGTATGCTCGTTATGTTTCTGCGACAAATAAATATTTTTTCTTTGTTTTCTTTCTTTTCCTATTTGACCTCCACCTGGTAAGACTGGTTGTCAAACTTTCGGGCCTATGACCTGTAACGACAGTTAAAGTTCTACAAATGGCAGCCGATACCAATGGCAACGGAAGAAACTTAGTTTTTATAGGAAGGCCGGTCACCCTTCCAATACAACCTTATCTAACCCTTTGTTTTTGAAGGGTGAGAAATCATCACAGTATGACTCCTCCCGCTCTGGGCAGAGCGGAAAGGAATGTCAGACTTCTACTGACTAAAAACCACCCATGTTCCTTCTAAGCCCTTTGTGTCGACGCCGCAGTATCGCAGTATCTTTCGAAAAACTCGCTGCCACCTTATCGAACCTTGAAGATCGATCCATGCGGCTTCAAATATTTAGCACATAGTTTTACATACAATAGTTTACAAACTCTTGTTAAAAAAAACAATATTACGTCACCTCTCATCCCTTGTACCACCCCACAATACTGTAGCTTCAAACAATAGCGTGACAACGAACTCGGCCGTTTCACGTTGAATAACAATACGCCAGTATTGCAGTACGCTAGTCAGCTAGTACGCCACTACGCCCTTCAAAGTAAACTTTACAATAAAACTTGACGGAACAGAATAGAACGTATTGCCGACACGGCACGATTAACCCCGAATACCTCCGAACAAAGAATGTTTGAAAAAAGAACCATCTAAAATAGTCGCGTGACAAACGAGGTTTAATGCAATTTAAAAGTCGGGTTAGGTTATAAATCTGAAAGAAGGTCAGAGCTAGAAAGTATTTGGATGTATGGTTGCTACCATTGATATAAAAACTAAAGATACGGTCGTCCCAACATTTGCTCGACGCGTTCGCCATACAGAGAATTGGTGTAGTCTGCTCGTTAACGTAACCTTGTATAAGCGGCGTGGCATTTTCGAGGTTTATAGAACATAAATAAAAAAAAAAAAAAAAAAATGAAAATAAAATTAAGGTTTTTATAAAATTTACACTTCGGCTTAGGAAAGACCTTATTGGGACCACGTTTGTGGCGTCATTTTAACATGCCGTCCGCCCAGTCCTTACGCAGTAATATATAAGTCAATGGTTGCTACATAAATAAGCAACTTAGATACTTGCCAAGTACTGTACGCAATAGATATATAGTATAATATGATATTCAGAAGATTTTTGACCTAAGTGTGCATTGAAATGATCATTGAGGAACAATCGTCAATATTGAAATGTCAGCCTGTTTCGTATATCAGCGTTATTATCATGGTAATATTTCGGTCATTCCTAATTCAAAAGTAAGTTTGCCAGAATTCACCAGCTATCTTAATATATTTTCCATTTTAACTTATGAACAAGCTTTGCAACCATAACCAGTCTGGCACACTTCATAGAAAATCAAACTCTATTTAAAAACTTCTGTTACAACCCGCTTCGCCTATTGTGTTTTCCACGCTACACGGTCGCTTTGCATTAACAATATCCAGACCCATTGCTGCTACAAACTTTGCCTACCCCCGACTGAATAATAACTTGAAGATATAACTGAAACACAGAACAGAAGGCCGACTTAGTGCTACGAATTAAAACAGGCTCACTCACACATAGATGGTGAAGTATAATTAAGAAAAACGTGTTAGATAATCTACATTTTTTTGGAACGAAGTTCCTTATCGCGCGTTGTGAAAGGGGGCTAGACGGAAAAAATTCTTACGAAAAGTTGTCACGACACTTTTTGCTATAGTAAGCTATTGTAAGCTGTGCGGCGTTGCATGTTTCTCTGTCTGTCTCTCTCTCTCTCTCTTATAGAAAGCAAGCCAGATATTTTCATTTCTACATTTCTTTTTTTTTTTTTTTTTTATTTCTTTTTTTTTTTTTTTTTACATAATAAAAAATAATAACAATAATTTCGTTCCATCCGGGTGTTCCTTTTTTTTGTTTTCCTGGTGAATCCGCAATCAGTCATCAACTATAAGCGGATGAGATCTGTGAGGCTTGTTATGTAGTATGCGTCTTCCAGTAAAGTACGCTACCATTAAATGTTTAAGCGATCCTCTACGCTTAGATCTAATATTACTTTCCGCTTGAGGCGTCTTGTGTACTTCCGATTTACTAATTCACTTACAAGCTTATTAGGGTGTGTCAATAGCTTTTTTTTGTACTTTGTGCTGTATGTAGTTATTTCGTTCTTAACCGTGTTGATGTTACATGCCTCATGGATTTCAGCATTAGTTATGAACCATGGCACTCCCGCCACCGATCTCAATATGACATTTTTTTACATGATAATCTACATGAACTCAAATATCGAAGAAATGTGACTGCAGCCCACTGCCTCTCACTAAGAGGAAGCTTGTGTCCCAGCTGTGGGATCCTTTAAGGCTGGTTATGTTACACATAGACGCACACGCAAACGCCCGGCGTCGAACAGATTGTCGCAAGTACTCTCGCGATACGAAGTGTGTCTATGTGTGCGTTCTTTTTTGGTTGTTGTTGGCTCTTGTTTTTTGTCAGCTGAACGGATCGGTCGAATGACACTACACTTGCCGAGGACAATCTGTTGACAGGGATAAACTTCAGATCACTCATCCGAGTGACCTTTCCATTGCATCGATAACCCTCCGTGCCTTGGAAGCTTAGTTACTCCCAGCCATTGATATATTAAAAAAGATTTTGAGACGCGGAGTGTGTATATTAGGTTTTTTAAAGTATCAATGCTCCCGGCTGATATTTGTTTGGATCACCGTTTCGGTTAATCAGAAGCCTGACAGCTGGATAGCCGTCTTCGCCTAGTCACTTGGTTTTGGAGATCAGGTAAGGTTGTCGCTCTATGAATCTATGAATACCAGTTTTTTAATACTGGCATTCAGCTGCACTCAGTCACAGTCTAGAAGCTGATTCCAGCGAAGTTGAAAAAGGCTGAGGAGATGATGATGATTTAAGAACCTTATGTATAACTAAGGTTGTAGCCGTGCAGTTCCCGTTCCCATGGGAATACAGGGATAAAAAGTAGCCTTTGTCACACGGGGATAGTGCAGCTTCCCTACAGTGAAAGAATTGTTCAAATCGGTCCAGTAGTTTTCAAGTTTATTCGTTACATACAAAAATACAAATCTTTCCTCTTATAATATTAGTATTTATATAGAAGTAAAGATATAACCTTCTGTTCTTTTATATTTACTAACAGAGCGCGGCGTCATCGCCACAAATTCTCATTACCAACATGTCTGGTTAACACGGAACTTCTCACAAAATGGACCCACAATAATTGAGGTTCGGACCTAACCCTTTCAGCGGCAGATCTTCAAAGTTTAACCCTGGGAAATGTGTCAGCGGCAATCGAAACGTCTAGATTATAATGATAGAAACTATTTGTTGGCCCAACTGTTTGTAATTGGGATGGACTGTGGGAGACAGTTGGTCGGAAATAGGAATGTTGTGTTGGCAAACCAGGAAATAAAGTTACAAACAAACTATAGTGATTTTGAATGTGGTAATTCTATTAAGACTGCCTCTTTGGTGTAGTGGTTGCAAGCGCGACTGCTGAGCGTGAAGTTTTGGGTTCGATTTCCGGGTAGGGCTAAGTATTATAGAGTTTTTCTATCAGACATTTCTCAGAAGTAGCCATGGAGTCTGGACTTAAGACAGGTTGATGACTCGACTTATATGACTTGGGACTTAAGCATAACTGGCTAAATATGTGTGTTCTATTAGTTAAACCTCTGCCTAACCCTTCAGAGATTAGACGCGTGTTGTGAAATGGTGTGTTTTTTATTTTCATTATTAAGTATTCTGATATGTATTACTTATAAATTATTATACACCCATTTTCTTATATAAGTACTTACTCATACACATAAACGCAGAGTACAAAACTGTTTTACGTTCGTCACATCACCATCGCAGGGCCAGTTGAAAACCAGCGTCGGGCACTAGCTGCTCGGCATTTTGCTGAACTGGTCCTATTTGGCGCAGCCGTGAGATGCACACACTGTTTCAGTTTAGTTTTTTAGTTTATTTTTATATATTTTATTGTTTGTTGTGTGCACTTGTGGCATATGCTAAATAAATATGTTTTCTTTCTTCTTTTTCTTTCTTTTCTTTGTTATATATTTTTGACGTAATTCCGTTTTGCTGTGAAACCCATATTCTTTGAAAATCAGTCCGAACAAAATCTCATAATAAAAGCAATTGAAACATTCCCCAAAATTCACCGAAAACATTTTCAAAAAGCGATCTCGCAGACTTATGGAAAAATTCGTATTGTACTGTACAGGTTTTTTATTTCACGCAAAAACACAAAAAAAGCGGATTGGGTAAAAGCACTTTCAATCGTACAATCCGGAAGGCCTCAAAACCTAAATAAAGAAAAAATATGACCGGGTTCTACCGGTTCAAAATCAGCGGTAGTTCTCGTTCGAAGTGTGTACTACTTTTTGCTATCATTGCGATGTGAAACATGCTGCAGCGAGGGACATTGAATGAAGAAAGGCGTTATTGTACATTTTCTGCCGATTACGACCACTCTCATGTTCTCAATGTGCGGAATTTGTTCGGAAATATATCATGTTTATAGTTAGAAAGCTTTTTAGCAAAAAATTCAAACCGACTTCAAAAATACAAAAAAAGTGAAAAATAAACTTCAGAAAAAAAACAGGTTCTGAAGTTGGTCCTTTGTTTTTTTGATATCGTTTTCTAAGTTCCGACAAATTGAGAACCTCCTTCTCCTTGAAGTCGTTTAAAATAACGAACACTTTCGGCTAAAAACTGAATCTAAAACACCGTGAAACCGCAAGATACAGTTTGCGACCAGGGCCCCGAGTCTGCTATTCAATAGTGTCAGAATGGTCTATCATTGATCTCATAATTGTTGATTTTGACAAGTTTGGTGTTGTCAAAATCAACAATTATGAGATCAATGATAGATCATTCTGACACTATTGAATAGCAGACTCGGGGCCCTGACCGGTAAGTGCTGACGTCAAGACAATGTGCATGTTTACTCAAGCCAGCAACACTGTTGGTCGTTACTTCCTAAAGTTTATTAGGAGGAACAAGGGAGGTCATTATCTCTGCTTCCCATGGAAGGTCCTTTATATTTTCGTCAGTTTACGGGTTTTAGATGCACTTACCACCATAACCACGACAAAGATTCACCCTTAGAAATGTTCACAATTCTGCTTAGTTGACAATGACTATATGTAACGGTATTGTCTCGCTCACTCACACTAAAAATTGCATATTATAATTGTTTCATGTGGAATGGAAAAGCTTGCTTTTATCACTTTAGCAGGTTTTTTCGTGCCCTAACTACGGTAAGAGTATAATATCCTAAAGATAAAAGTCTTTGGATAAGTGGCCCTTAGAAGACTTCTACGTATTTCTTCAAACGGACTCATTCCTTTATCATGCTAATATATTTAGACTACGTCAATAATATTCTGTATAGCAATTTAATACAAAAGCGTATCTAAAAATACATTACATTCCAGTTATCAGAACTTGGGTTGACCGGCCCGGTCGGTGGCAAAAAAACTTGTTCCCAATAAAAACTATTTGAGAAATGTCAAAAAGAGTTTCTTCAAATACCGTTTTTACCCTTTTCCCTATTCGGTCGTGTATATGACATTAGTTTACTATTAAAATGTAACTCACGCCTGTAATTCCCAAAGAGATGAACAGCCTGGGTGTGTACCTAATTGTACAGCTTCAATTAACCAGTTAAATTTAAGTCCTAAGACAATAACTAAGAACCTTGGACGACCCTGAGCTAAATCAATAGACCCACAAAGTAGCCATTACATAATATACATAATTATAACTAACGCATAGGTACATAACACAATGCGCATGTAACACTCAAAGTTGCAATTTTTTAGAAACTGCAAAGGATAAACTGGTGTTGTGTGACCCATTTTCGTCACTTGAAACTTTCAAAGCGCCTGCAACCGCAAAAGTAGCGCCACTCCACTACAGCACTTGACTCAAATGTACCCACATAATGTGAAATGTTAATAATTTCGCTACAGGAATCTGGAATAAACTGGAGAAAGAGCAATTTTACCTGACGGTGGTGGGTTGGTCTTAATTGTTACTGTAGAACTATTGTATACACCACATTGTTTTAAGTTTTTAAGATTTTTAAAGGAACAAAGAAAGAAAAAGTACAAAACAAATTGATAAAAATTAAACATTAATAAAAGTAAACGTAAGCGAAACACTTAAAAATAAGAGATACATTAAAATTAGTCCCGTACGAGGCCAAAAAGCTTCCATCTCAGCATGATAATGATGCGAGCATGATGATGATGTTATAACTTAACTTAAACTAGGCTGTCACTTACGAGATTTCTTCCGTGATTATCTGATGACGCTTGCAACTGCTTCGAAATATCGGGAGCTCGGACACACTATGTGGTTTCATAAATACTGAGCATTTTCGATTTGGCGATTGAAATAACTGAACAATTTTTAATATTAAACGTATCCCTGAAATCACACAGATACAAATAGTACGCGCAACAGATTTTTTGGGATTCTTTTTACAGTATCATGAACAGAACTTTTCAACTTAGTATCACCGTAAACAATATAATTATACGTAAACAGTATATGTTTACAGGATCAGAACATTTACATCGATTTACTTGGCTCTCATGTATGCATTCCTCAGATAACATAACTAACAATGTTATAGGCTAATTGGTTTACGACGCTCTGGTGTCCCTCGGGATACAATATCAATATTATTGTGGTGGCCATTCTATTGTTTAACAGATCAATTAACGTATCCCAGATAGACAGATGATAGACGTATTAGTAGATATTCATCTGGTTATTATTTTATGTATAACGCCTTACAGGTCAGTCAAAATAAGCATAAAAATTAAATTAAATAAACATAATTCGCACAGAACTGAAAATTGGTGGAGGTTTTGAATACATTTTTTTTTGTTGCAGACAAAGTTAATAGTTAATAATAGTTAATAATAGTTAGTTAATATAAATGTATTTACTTTAGTTACTGCCGCACTCAGAGAGCTTTAATGATTACTTAGGCCATCACTTGGTAAAGGTTTTGACAGTTTTGTCATACAAAAGTATGACAAATCTTTACTAAGTGACTTAAGTAATCATTAAATATCTCTGAGTACCGCAGTTAGACTATTATAAGACGCTCCATATAATGGGTATCATTCAAGTTATTACTCCAGAAAGTTGCGTTATAGCAGAAGCTATATCTTAGAACTGGTGACTCCTAGGGAAAACAAGGAGATATCTTTATGGAACATTTTATGATTTTCAATTTTGGTTTGAGCTTTTTTTTTGCGATAACACTCACCGTTAGTTTTTTAGCACACACGAGATTGTTGAGAAGTTGAACATTTTGTCTAAATGGTGTATTCAAGTACTCCACCAATTTTCAGCTCTATGCGAATTATTATTATTTCAAATTTCTTATCGGTTTTAAAGCGTTTCATAATTTTACGTGACAACGCCAACGGTTTGCAACAGGCTTGTTATAAATAACCAATATTTTATTAACTTTGACATCATTTTATGGCTGATAACATTTCATTTTATCTAGTTGTATAGGTGCAGACTGACATACCCCAGACTCCGAAATGTATGGTGGATTGGTCTTTTTTGTGTACTGCTTAGGCAGTTTGTCCGCAACCAGGTTAATGGCGAGGCAAGCATTTATTTCATTCTGGCCACCATGAACTCTGTACCTCGATGCTACTGTCCGCGGACTACAAGTTAGAATAGTCTGAACGATGATATATCTTCAAGCGACAAAATTACGTGAATTCAAACGAACGATTTTACCATAAAAATATAACCAAAAAACAACACAATTATACCGTATACTAAAATTATCCATTCATCTAAATGGTATATCTAAAAACATCTCCTAATTCTTTACGAACCCTCCACCACTCATCTAACCCTCCCCGTTGAACCCATCAACAATAATGATGATGAGAATCTGTGTGTTCACATCTAGAGAATAATTTCAACGAATACGAACTGTGTTGATGTTAATTGTGGTTCTGTAGTACGCAGTAAGTAAGAGCGCCATTATCTGCTGTGTACGGTTCAACGCTTCGCTTGTAAATTGGCAGAAGTTGTTGTAACAAAGACAACTTGATGCAAAACCGTGTGATAATATTTTGGTAATTAGTGGCGATGTTTTGGGCGGGAATAGAATGTTGTGACATTTTATAGATTCAATTTTGACATTACTTTTTTCTATGCATTTGGGGTCTAACGGAAATATGTAGTTTTTGGAATTCATCGACAATACAACGTAATTCTCTTGCATTTTTCAAATTTGGGATCCAATGGAAATACATAATAATGTTTTGTGGGATGCAAAGCCAAAAATATGAAACTGGGATTCAAAAGTAGGATCTAACGAAAATAAATCCACTGATATGATGACCACTGATAAATATCTTCCTAACTATTCTCACTAATTTAATTTAATATCAGGCGTATCGACTATTGTATCGGGGTATTGACGGTTTAGACAGTTTTTTTAGTATTTTCCCCCTGGGGCAAGTGACGTAATAGTTTGATCTGTCTTAAAAATTCCATATATTTGTGTTGACCTTTGTTTGTTCATAAAGCTTTCTCTTGTACAACTCAAAAATATGAACAAATAGATAAATAGATAGTTAGCTGTTTAAATACATTTGTAACTAGTTTTAAGATATTTACAGTATTTAAAAAAAATAGCGAGTTGTTTTGTATAAATAAGTAAGTTATTTGATTTAGTTGAAATGCCAAAATGGCGACAACGGGTATTGGAATGACAGTTAACTATTGCAGTATAGTAAAGAGGTTTTAAAAGGTCCAAGGCGCCATTTTAGCAGAACATTCTTTTCCGAGCTTTGAAAGTGTAAGGAGCTTTAAGCTACCTACTTTAGCACAGTGATTTTTTATAATAAACTAGTAAATGTTATGCTGTAGCTATTTATTCTGTGCTTATTTTAATGTTCTGAACCCAGTAAATAATTCATGCTTAAATCTGTTCAAATAGAAACTTTTATTTTCCTTTTTGCTCTGGCTTGTCCTACAAGATGCAGATGATGATGATGAGATGAATGATTGATGATGGTGAAAGATGAAACTTAATAAACTAAGTGGCTTCTTACTCATTACTTAGGAGATTATCAACTCATATATTTGGATTTCTGTGATACAGAAGCGTCCACAATAACTCCAGAACTAAAATAACCATAAATAACTGTATAAATGGTCGTTATCTGTGTTATAGTGCCCAAAATGAGCCTCGTAGGCCTAGAGACAGTACATTTGTGGACAAACCCTAATAATTTCTGGGAATAACGTTTATTTTCGTATGACAATTTAGTTTTTGTTATTGTTTAGATGAATCGTGGAATATATTCAGACTAGATTCGTTTTCGTTTTATTTAAGGTTCTTTTACTCTCACTGGGCACAAATTAATAATGGTTTGATTCTTTGTAAACATCGTGGCCAATAGGGATGTTTACTGACTACAAAAAATATGATTCTAATTAGTCCGTCTGTTAGATTATCGAAAAATATTGGATACGTGTTTTTTGTTTTATTAAATCAATAAAAAATGACGAAGATAAAACGCGTCATTGATTTGAGTGGGGGGTCGTGACGTCACTCACCGGTAAAAAATATCATTCTAATGTCTTAGAATATGACGTCACACGAGCTTTCAAAGCATTGTATCGTCTTCATTAAAAAATACGTGTCCGAAAAAATACGTGTCCAATATTTTTTGGAAATCTATCTGACGCACTAATTAGATTTTTTTAGTTAACTACCCTATTAGCGAAGTGGTATTGGGAGAAAACAAAGCGAACAAGAAAAACCTTTTTCATTAAATCTGATATTTGTATATTTTTCTATGTAACAGACATAATTGAATATTTTGATGTGCAGGTCTGAGAAGAAAAGTAGTCTATGCGCTATTTCAGACTATAATCTATCTCTGTGATAAATTTCATCCAGATCTGTTCAGCTCTTCTGGCGTAATTGAGTAACAAACATCCATCCATACGTGGTTAGTCAGGAACGCAATAAACAGCAAGTCAATGTCTGTCAATTACACAGTCATGTCTAATTAAAGTGCTCTTTGATTAACCTGCATTGACGGTTGAAATTCAAATCATTTGACACCTGAGTAGAGAATAATAGCTTTGAATTAGTTTAGCGTGTGATGTGTCATTATTTAAATTAATGGGGATTGATTTATCATCTCATCATGAAGGGTGGGTAATCATCAAATGACTCCTCCCACTTTGGGCGGAGCGGCAAGGAGTGTCAGACTTCTACTGACTAAAAACCACCCATGTTCCTTCTAAGCCCCTTGTATTCGAGGCCGCGGTATCTCTTTAGAACAACCCGCAACTCCCACAAGCGCCGGCCGTTGCGGGAGTTCGCAATGTTGCTGACATCTCTTTGAGGCACGCGTGGAACATGAACGCGGCATCATCTTCCTTCCCTTGTCCCATGTTACTTCGAGGTTTCACAACGCGTTTCTTTTTCATTCTCCTCTGTTCGTCATACTATTATTGAATAGCTTTTCTTTCATACCATTCCTCACACAATCCATCCATCGTGTCCTCGGTCTTCCTCTCCCTCTCCATCCATCAAAATTTATATTTATCGCTCTTTTAGAAAGAGACACCGCAGCCCCGGACACAAAGGGTTAAGAAGAAAGATGGGTGGTTTTTAGTCAGTAGAAGTCTGACACTGCCTTCTGCTCCCCAGAGCGGGATGAGTCAATTGATAATTTCCCATACTCCAAGAAAAAAAAACCTCATGGTGGATATTTCTGCAGTGGCAACAATGTTGTCTGCCCGTTTCATCAGTGGACGCGCAACACGTCTGTCACCGTGCCTTGCTAGGTAAAAATATTTCTGTATCATAGTACAAACGGCTAATAGCCGTGAGGCTTAGAAGGACTGAAGAGGGGATTTTGATAAGTAGGTAGGCACTTTATTCGTCCCTCTTAATAAGACACAAAATAGCACTGTAAAGTCAAAATTAGCGTTAGCAACGTAATTTGCTGCGCTATTTAGATTTTTTTTTAGAATAAAAAATACGCAGATAAATGTGACGTCTACCAATCCGCACTGGGCCCGCGTGGTGGATTATAGCCCATGCCTCTGTGAATGTAGATGTATTTATGTAAAGTTTGTTGCTGCGGGTTGTTAGGGCTGCGGGTTGTTCGGAAGAAATACCGCTGCCTCGACATAAAGGGCTAAGAAGGAACATGGGTGGTTTTTAGTCAGTAGAAGTCTGACACTCTCTTTCGCTCTGCCCAAGAGGGGTTATTTGATAATTTCCCCCCCCCCCAAAAATAAAATGTATGTAAAGTTTAAATTTACCACTCTCCTACCAACCGAATCAAATGCTCAGTTTAATTTCTCCAAAATAATTTACATAAATCCAAAAATGTTCCATTGCCCCGAAATCCACAAACATTCGTATTAACATCGATATGAACTGGAGAGCCAATCTCTCGGATGGATAGCGCCGCGTATTGCACCTGACATCTGCATTACTGAATTTGCTGAACAAATATTACATGGATGTCCGTTTTTTGTACGAACTATTTGCATTGTAGAGAAATGGTTCCAATGAACAAATATGTGGTGACTGGGCTACCACACGTGTGCCATACCTAAGTAGGTAGAGAACCCGTTTTCAGAACCGTCAGCTATTCGCGAGTTTCTACAAGGTAGGACTCAATGTAATGTAAATCGAATTTCAAAGGCAGCTTACACAATAGGGGATCGGACTGAGTCAAAAAAAACATGATTCTAATTGGTCCGTCAATTACATTATCGAAAAATATTGGATACGTGTTTTTTGCTTTATCAAATTAATAAAAATTGACGAACATAAAACGCGTCAAAGATCATGAGTGGGGGTTGTGACGTCATTTGTAGGTAAAAAATGTACTGACATGTGACGTTTTCGAGGAGTTCACGAGTTTTCAAAGCATTGTATGGTCTTCATTTTTGTTTATGTGAAAAAAGAAAAAAATATGTGTTTAATATTTTTTGGAAATCTATCTGACGGACTAGTTAGTTTTTTTTTTGTCCGATCCCCTATTGCTTTCAATGGTATTCAATCATAAACATGTCCTCTATAGCGTAGCACCGACAATACAGCAATAGAAGTTTTCATTTATTGTCGTATTGTCGGCGCCAGAAGGTTGTAAAAGTTGGTGTTTGATACATCAGTGTGACGAAATTGAAATCCTAAACCAGAATGACTGCTTTCTTTAAAATATGGCCCAAGGATAGCCCGAACCTCAAAAACGAATTATATTATTACTCTGAACATGAATAATAAAATCTAAGCTTTTTCCTGTTTTTACATTAACAAAATAAAATTACTTAGAAAATGCCAACTCCATTTTTATTTACTTTGTTATAATAAATCTGATTGTAGTGCTCTCGCGGTGTGTATTGTAACGTCACGGTTCGTTACGTCAAAAGAAAATGTCAACCTCATGCTGAATATTCTTTCACAAATTCTTGACACAAAATAATGATATAGTCCAGTCAAAATATATATAAATAATTAAATAACCCTTTGGTCTTCGCCGCAGTCGGGTAAAAAGGTGAATCAATAGCAATAATTCGCATAGAGGTGAAATTTGGTGTAGGTGTTGAATACACCATGAATTAATGTCAAAAGTCCTCACTAAACCCGCGAGTGTTACAAAAATAATTAAAGTGTTATCGCAAAATTATAATGATGTATTATATTTCAAGACCTCCACCAATATTCAGCTCTTTACGAATTATTCTTATTTCAAAATGTCTCTTTTGACTGGACTAATCCAGCACTTAGGAATTTGGAATGCAATTCGAAAAAACCGACATTCCAAAATCCTCCCTGATTTTGGAATGTCGGTTTTTTCGAATTGCACTCCAAATTCCTAAGTGCGTTTTACCCTAAACGCATTTAAAACATCATTCTGTTTTGGTTAATCGCTTGAAGATGGCAGGAACAGACTTCTGATTTGAGGTGCAAACGGGATCGTCTCTTTATAAACATTGTTAAGCCACCCGCGAAACATAGACACAATCACAAATCCCATCGGTGCATTTCCACAGCCACGCAACTGCATTTTATTATTTCACGGCGGACGCTATTGAATTAGAACGCAGCGAAGCGATTGGCGGCACTCGACAATTGTAAAGCGAACGAATCGAACACCACAACGTCCATTGTCGCACAGATAGACTCCAGCTTTCTGCCGCGGTGAATAACCGTCGATGTATTGTGTAGTCAGAGATAGGAACGCGCGGAGTCCTGCTATTGTTTTGCCAACGTCAACACTTCTCGCTGTAAATGAATGCAGAACTGGGGCGTTTATTGTCGTTTAGATTGTCGTCGGTTTTTACGAAATGCAAATGTTACAAAAAAATGCTGAAGCGTAACCGGTTTATAAGTGAGTATTTACTCTTTTGTAATACGGAGTTTAAGCAAAATATGAGTTATGAAAAACAGTAGCAATTTGTGTTTGTAGTTGCAACAAAGAACTTTGTTTCAGTGTTGTGTAAATGTAACATTTTCCGAGAAGACTGCAACAGTCGTATACCAAAATATTTCGAGTTAAGTAAGTTATTTGGAGTTGAAATAATTGGAGTTTTGTGTCAAAGGTAAACAGTGTAGTTTGCTAGACCAACATTTCAGTGGAAGTTTATTTCAATTGTGTGAGGAGCGTGATATTTGTTTTTGCAGAGAAACGTATGGCAATTAATTATACTGAGTTTGTAATGAGTTTTGGCGAAATAGTAGTATTCTATTTTTACTAAAAAGGGTCGGGTTGGATGACATGCTAAAGATAAAAATTACTGTAAACGTCATTAGATAATTGCGATAATTTGTAAATCTGGCAAAACCTATTATTAACGTTTGTAATTCTTACTTAATAATTACTTAAAATTTGTAAATGCAATAACATCATTAAACATACTTATTGCAAGATTTCAAGAAACCTCGTGTTCGGTTATCTTCATACGTTTTCATGTAGGTATTAAAATACCCGTAAACTATAAATAAATAATTACCAATTCCCTGTGGCCTTTTCATCCACGAGAAAGCGTCACTAAAATATAGCTCAGCTGTGTCTACAAAATCCCTGTCACAGAATTACGATGCTCAGTTAGTTATGGCTCGTTTACGACCTCAGTCGATGCGACTTGCGACGTGATATCTTCAAGCGTCCCGCGTATGAGTCACTTAATTTCTTCGTTTGAGAACTGTCCAGTCGCATTAGTTGCGTTGATGTCTCGTGATGTTTTTTTTTCTGAACGCGCATTATACGCTTTTTCTAGCGTATTCGCTCGTACCTGTGGGTTTAGTTAGCAGTAATATGTTAGTATCTGTCGCGGCTCGTGCTTAAAAGTTCATTCAAGTTGCGTGCGTGGTAAGACGCGCGCCTAAACACGATTTTATACGCTGAAACAGCCCTGCACAGTGAGTCGCTAGAACGTGAGACTCGTGGCCGAGCGGTTACGCTAACATTCACCGACGGGGATAGCAAACATTTTGCGATTCCATCTTGGGTATAACAATTTCAGTTATCGAGTATAAAGCGAATAGTAAACGGAGATCACGAACCTGATTCACAAACCTTTGATGGAATTTAAGATGTGATTTGATTCTTTTCTCATTCTTGTCATAGGAAGAAAAGGATTATCGTTATTTTGTTTATTTTTAGGGTACTTATTTTTTGGAGTAATCGAATACTGACAGTACTTTTGTTTAACCCAAATTATTTCGAGTTTAGGCGCATGATGGGACAAATCTTATGGTTTTACATTATGGTTTGAATATGCTGTTAGATGGTGTATGACGTGTCACGGTCAAAGTGTAAGAAAAAGTAAATAAATGTAAAATAACTGGACAATGACCGTAACAGGATAATGAGTCATTCTTTTATTAGACGTTGTAACGTCAAGAAAAACTCAATGCTGACTTTATTAATCATTTGCTGAATTCATGGAAAATTTAAAACAGGACGTACGGGTTCGTCTTGTCTTAAATGGGTATGGAATACATCAACCATAGGTATTTGTATACGATGTGTGCATGAATTAGTTTCTTAAATATATTTCTTTTCCTGATGTATTTATTTATTTTGAGTAAGCCACATTGCGATATTCATTTTGTGTGCTCAAGATACGTCGACGTTCCTTGTTTTACACTCCGCTTAGTATGTTTTACAAGAAAGTAATCAAATATATTATTAGCAACCGTAAATCGTTGGTACCCGTGTTTGTCTTTCAAACTCGTTGTTGTAACAATGAGTAAAATTGACTTTGCCAACATTGTTCTCAATGTGACGACGTATTAACTCCTTATTTCTCAAGCTACTGGCTCGTTAGCTATAATGAATTGTTTTCTCACTTGAAATCAATTTAAATCGTCTTATTATGTTAAATGTCTTAAATGTTTATTTTGTATGAAAATTTTATCGTTTATTCACGAATCTTGTCAGAAATAATGAGTACGCAGTTCCGCTCACGTCTCGACTAATCAGAAATATTCTTGTCACGTAAGTCGCGACCTGTAGGTATGTTAATGATTCAGCCTTTGCTCTGGGCAAAAAAAAAAAGCAAAAAAAAGCGGACAGTAAATCAATGATAACTCGTATCAACCCTTTTAAAAATAAACTAGACTAGTCTAAACCCTTTTAAATTTTGACGATTTATAACTAAACTTATACTGTTACTTACGGGATATCATAATCATCATCATCAGCCTATAATGTTCCCATTGCAGGGTGACACTCCTCTCTAGGAGACACGAAATATCACACTCACGATATCATTAGGTTTTGTGAAGTCTTTATTAGGTACGCCGGATAACTTATACGCAGGGTACGCATAGGTGAAACGTAAAATTAAATGCAACACACGTTTATACAAATTCCCCTCGCTGCTTTATTCATTTCAAGTTGCACTACATAAAAGACGGCCCATTTCTATAACATTACAAGCCATAAAAGATTACCTTCACTTCAATGTTTAGCCTCGAATGTTTGCTAAGTGCAAACACATCTCTAACTAAAGCACTGCCGGCCAGAAAAACCGCACCTCGCTACCCCATATCAAATATTCACGGATGCCAGAACAAATTCACTTGTATTTACATTAGAGGATGTGACTATAACACCCATATTTATAGTGCCGACTCAATACCACTTTTGAACTTGTGACAACGACAGTCGAGTCGTTAATTGTCATGATAACAAGGAGCCAACAAATCAATCCAAAAACTTGGCAGTAATTGAATCTTGGAATAAGGTACTTCCAACGTGTAAGTTGCCTCCTACATCAGCTATTCTTGTCAAATCCATAGTTGCATTCTGCTTATAACAATGCTGAAGATGTCGTATGTCACTAAAATCAATGTTAAGAATGCCTATGATGTCATTCTAAATTGAAAAGTGGACGTTTATGTCAAAGTAAAAAAAACTTTAGCTGTCAATATGTCTAATTAGGCGGAATTTAGACATTGTCAAGTCCGACTCAAGTTCAGTCTCACGATACCAGTGTTCGCTCTAGATCAGCTGGTATTTGTGGCAGTTAATTAGGTGCATAATAAATCGAATCGAGAACGGTAATAGTATTTTTGTCCGTTGGAATCGATTTGTCTCGAGATGCTTGAGACACGTCGTGTCAGTGTTTTAGAAGCTTTTTTCAATCTAATTTGTTTGTTTTTAGCTTAATATTTAAAGAGGATTTAATTATTTAACAATTTAGGGCTTCAGTTCTAAAGAATATTGAGTTGGAAATTGAGAAAGATGTTGTTCTACGGTCACGTGAACATTAGCGATATGATCACTGATTGTGTTTAATTTTCTTTTCTACTTGGAAAATAACGGTATTATTAAGAAATTTGTTATTTTGTGCTCATTAAAAAGCATTGTACCAACTAGAACCTTTGTATTATAACCCTTTTTTTTTGGCGGGTCGAAAATCATCAAAAAACCCCTCCCGCTCTTGGGCAGAGCGAAAGGGAGTGTCAGACTTCTACTGACTAAAAATCACCCATGTTTCTTCTTAGCCCTTCATGTCGAGGCCGCGGTATCTCTTGTGAACAACCCGCAGCCCCGACGGGACCCGCAGCCCCGACGGGTTGTATTATAACGCTAAGTTTGCCTTTTCCCACTTTTCCGATAGTTTAAGGTCAATAATCTAATTAGTGTAGTCGTGTAGCTCTAACGTAAATGTTAAATGAACTCAAGTTTGATCTAAGTTAAATCGGATATTAGTTCGAATTCGATACGCTACCGATTAAGTTAGGAAATTATATTAGCTTCTCTGAATCTGTGGGTATCACTCCGTTAACGTTCAATGTTATTATCTAAGTTGGTTAAGGAATTTCAAAACTATGCTTTCGAATAGGCAAATTTTAATATGAACATCCTGCTTGTGTTAACTATTATTAAGATGTTTAATATAGATAATAATTAATAATACGTTAGAAGAGTTATTCTCAACTACCCTTTTTATACGCTGAATACTCCTTGTAACTGTGAATGAATGAATAAATGTTAACAAGTGTTAACATTATAAAAGGTAAAAAGTTTAAAATAAGCGTTTCCATTATAAATCTGAGTCGGAGTGAAAAACTGAATTTTTAATAATGCTATTAAAAAGAACAAAATAATTTAAGCAGTACCGTTGTGTGTAAGGAGGTTTTTCATAGCTACAAATTGCTACAATCATTACCTAGGTCAGATTAAATCTGATAAGTTAAGTACGACTGTTAAAATGTAATTAAAACTCAAAAAGTCCTAGTTACTACACGTGTTTCTAGTTTTTTATTACTGTACTTGTACTTAGTGCGCTGTAACTTGAAAGATATAGTGAAACACATAACTAACTAGCTGACCGCGACAAACCAACTTGCGTCAAGCTACGTTACGCATAACACCATCATCATTCCCTGGTTTAGGCGCAAAATGCCTAATTCTCAAAATGGCAACAGAGTCGCAAAAGGACTAGTGCTCAAAATGGCCAATTCTCAAAAAGACTAGTTCTCTGAATGCCCAATTTATATTTATAAGAATAAGCAGTACCCTGGTGTTCTTCCATTTTTATGTTTTTTTCCTTTTTGTATTTTGTGTGTACATAAATAAATAAATAAAAAAAGGTTTTTTTTTGGCGTTAGGGTAATCAACAAATGACTCCTCCCACTCTGGGTGGAGCGGTAGGTAGTGTCAGACTTCTGCTGATTAAAAAACACCCATGTTCCTTGATGTTACACTCTATTTTTAAACACCTAAAAGGGTAAAAACCAAATAATAAGATGAAAATGAACCAATGTGAACGAACCTTTCAATCAATCTACCACTAATAGCCTAACCGCCTTATTACCACAATAGTGTACAGGTACTAAAATAATCTCGGCAATCATTAATACAAGTTTAAACACCAATATCACGGTAAAACCCCATTAATAAAAGAGGGAATTACCCCCGTTATAAAGTGTATATTCACGCAAATAACTTAATAGAAGCTAACTTAGAAAATTTACATAATAACCGCCTTTTCAACGTTTTGTAAGTTATTTTTCACTGAATTTGATGTTAAATATAGCTTAGGCTAAGTTTCAGTTGACTTATGCCAGTTTGTACTAACACTAAGCGAGAATTTTATATGAACGAATAAATAAAAAGGTACAATTAGATACCGCGGCTTCGGACACAAAGGGCTAAGAAGGAACATGGGTGGTTTTTTGTCAATAGAAGTCTGACACTCCCTACCGCTGCACCCAGAGCGGGAGGAGTCATTTGATGATTTCCCAACTCCAAAAAAAAAAACTTTTGTAATATTATTATGAACGATTAATATTTAACTCTCAATGTTAGCATAACATACATATCATCATACTTGTAATTCCTGAAGTGTTAGGTAGAGATGTAGGTAATTGATAGTAGGTACAATCACATTTTGCCAGTTATGTCTAAATCCCTTGTAATAGGGGGCCATTTACCGGACACAAATTCAGACTCCGTGGCTGCTACTGAGAAATTCCTGATAGAAAAACCAAATAAAATTTGCCCGACCTGGGAATTGAACCAAGAATCTCATGCTTGACAGTCGCGCTTGCGACTACTAGACAATATCTCGTTTTCTCCTGAACGCTTAATGATAATCAAATGCTATTGACTGTGTCAGTTTAAGAACCAGTTTAAAACCAAAGGCCGACGCCCGTCGGGGCTGCGGGTTGTTCGCAAAAGATACCGCAGCCTCGACATGAAGGGCTAAGAATGAACATGGTTGGTTTTTAGTCAGTAGAAGTCTAACACTCCCTTTCGCTCTGCCCAGAGCGGGAGGGGCTATTTAATGATATCCCACCCCACAAAAAAATAAATAAAACGGTCATTCAAAAATAAGCATTAACAACAAAAATGAAAAACAAAACGTTGAAACCTTCTTGGTTATAAAATAAACAAAGAAGACTTATTTCATACTCTATGGTTCAAGAAAAGAAAAACTTCATCAAATGATTTATCTTCCGACACAGTTTGTAGTGGAATAACTTCTTATTTCTTGAAGACTTGGTTTCTTATAAAAGTAAAACAACTTCTTTACGACCATTAAATTGTGTCCAAGACATTTTTGCGAGCAGCAATAATGTTGTGGCTAAATGCTGAGCTATATTTTTTTGAGCACAGTTGTTTTTATTTGTGACGTTTCTAGTAAAAAACTATACTCAAGTTACAGACGTTTTCTTATCTTTTTGATACTTGTATATATTTTATTATAATTTTAGTTCTGTAAATTGTAGTTTGTAAATATTGTAAATAAACAATTCCTATAACAACTTGATCTCAAATTATCTGGAAATAGCGTTATATGTATAAATGTACAAATTAAAAAGTTATAGACCATATTATTATGCATTTCTTTACATAAATTTATGTACAGTGTTAGTACCTCATCATCGTCATCAGCTTATAATGTTTCCACTGCAGGGACTCAGGCCTCCTCTCTAGGAGAGGGATGGGCTATAATCCACTATGACGTGTAACCAGTACGGGTTGGTAGATGTCACATCACATGTCTTCGAAATTTCTTGGTTCTAAGACATGCCGCCGGTTTCCTCACGATGTTTTCCTTCACCGTTTTGAGGGCACTTGTGTTGAAATAAATTACACAAAGTAATGCGCCTGCCTGGGTTTGAACCCTGGACTTACTACTACTTACTACTGGACTTACTTACGACTGTTCGCAATTCGGGGCCGCCATCACTGGGTCGTCGCTGTTTACCAGTACCAAAGGACAAGTAATTCCCCTGCCAAGAAAATCATAAACACTGTGACCCAGCACTTCCGATGTTTATGCAACCAAACGGGCAAGTTGCTTTAAGTTTCAGCAAGTTAGCGTTGCCCCCCACAAGTGGCATAGCCCCACGATCTCGCTTCTGAACTAATAATTGTACTATGCTGCGCATCTCGCAACTTACAGCTAAGGCAACGGAATACTGTTAATTCTGGACTAATTAATAGTTATGCGGAATATTTGTGTACAGAACTTGTTGTTGTAAATGCTTTTGCTTAATATAGTGGGCAATAACTATATTATTGATTATATGAGTACAGGATTAAAATGACAGTCAAAACGTAAGAAAAATCATTCAAACAATAAACATTTTTCTAAAAATAATAAAAATAAATGGGAGAAAGAATCATTAGCCATCAAAAAGTTCGTCTTCATTTCGAACAACGAAAAAATTGATCTCAAAATTCAGTTCCTACACGAATTGATAGTAGAGGACACAAATGGTATTCATCATTATACTGATATGCTTTTCCTACAATTATGTGATTAATAAATTAACATAACGTTTTATTCATTTTTCAATCGTTATTTCGACAAAATAAAAAATAGGTATTTGAAGAGTCTATTGCCGTCGTGCAGCATTAAACCTGCTCTCGTAAAGTGCGACAGGGACAGCTGCTGCTCAGATCAACCATCCCCAACCATCAAACGCATACGAGTAATAATAAATTAATACAAGTCTTTAATGGAAACGTTTAGTAAATTCGGTATATATCTATAAATCCCGTAACCAATTTAGTAAATGGAATCGTGAAGAGCATTGGATGCATTCAGGTGTATCACCCGAAGACCCGTATCAGTGGCATTAAATAAAGTAGTATTACCTACTACGTTCAGTAATGATCGGTATTTTATTCGTCTGCCAACAAACTGCTCTGTAGTTTGGCAGAAGTAAAATGTACTGAACTTGACTTAATGTTCCAAATAAACACTTTTTTTTTTTTTTTTATGTAATATAGATTTGAATGAGGAATTGTTATGGGCCGGCTTCGTGTATGTTTCTGAACATAAAAGTATACTCTTTTAATTTGTGAAGAATTTTCACAGTTGATTTTGAATAATTAAAATCAAATCGCCTTCGGACGAAAGTCTACGATGTCGGGGACCGGGTGGTGCGCCTCAAGTGGACCTGGGCAGGACATCTGGCTAGACGCGGAGATGGCCGATGGAGCAAGGCATTGACTGAGTGGTGGCCAAGGTTTGGCCATAGGAACCAGGGCCGTCCTAAAGCTCGTTGGGTTGACGACATCGTCAAAGTCGCGGGAAACACCTGGATGAGAGACGCACAGGATCGGGACCTGTGGCGGAAGAAAGGGGAGGCCTATACCCAGCAGTGGGTGATTCCGGGCTGATATGATGATGATGATGATGAAATCAAATCAGTCTTGCAGCCTTGTTTAAGGTTAATTTTACAGCTGTATAAACCCAAGAATATCAGTTTCAAGTCAAGCTAAGATTTTTGTCACCAAGATTTTGTAACAATATTTATTTTAAAAGGGTCCCCCTGGAGTTTCTTGTCCATTCTTCTCTGTAGACTTATTATAACCTTGTGACTGTGACTGTAGCTTTGCTTTCTTTGTTTTTTTGACATTCAAAAATGCCTGGGTCTAATTGAAATAAAGTCCATTTCACGAAAGAAGTCCCGCGGACAATTGTGGAACTAAATTTAACAGATCGGCCATGTTGTCGTTTGTCGATGTTATCAAGGTGCGTTTGTTGTGGTAGATATTTTGTGAGTTTATTATTGGATTAGTGCGTTATAAGGTTTATTTACGATGCCAAAAGTTGTGAAACAACATTATGTCGCGCGACATAAAGTTGTGAAACAACATTATGTCGCGCGACATACAGCGCTGCGTCTGCGGGACTTATTTCGTGTAAATGCTTTGCATTTGAGTTTCATTTACAATTCGCTCCTAAAACTACGGGACCCAGCGAGTGAACGTCCCAGATAAAAACGTCTCATAACTAATAAACTTAAAACCCTGAGCAAAATCGGCTATTAAAAGGACAAACTCATTTTCGAACACTCATAAAATAAAATGAGGACAATAAATATCCCTGGGTGTTCCTTGAGTCCAAAAATAATTAATTGGTAGGTGCCTTAACAAAATAAAGCCTACTTTAGGTTAATTAAACCCCAGACCCTTCACTGCCTTCTTACTTAATTAATGGTGTTTTTAGGGTTTTTCTATAGCTTACGAGGTTTAGTTTCACCATTGAATTTGTTACATGTGGTTGAGAGACAGTCACTTATGTTTGAGGTGCAATCATTCATCATCATCATCATTCACAACCGGATTTCAACAACTGCTAAGTAAAGGCTCTTTGATTAAGCTCCACGCTCTTGTCGCCTCATAAACAATTTCGTCTGTGCCAGTCTTATTTTCTTTTTTTCTTGGTGGTGGGAAATCATCAAATAACCCCTCCCGCTCTTGGGCCAAGCAAAAGGGAGTGTCAGACTTCTACTGACTAAAACACCTGTCTTCCTTCTTAGCCCTTTATGTCGAGGGCGCGCGTGGAATGTGCCAGCCTTATAAAAAATTTCGTCTGCTCATCTCGCCTCACCTTCACCTTTCATTCCCTGGGATTACAAGCGTGATGATTTTATCTCTATTATTATTTCTTCGTTGCGTTATTTTAAAACTGTAGATCGCAAAATTTATTTGTTGAGTGTTTGAATAAATATGACATCGACGCAAAACCGGCTCTCATGAATTAAGCGAATGATCCATGGCCATGAATTCATCTAGACACACCAGCTTCAACATTTCAACCTGAATCATCATCATCATCATCTCAGCCTAAAGACGTCCACTGCTGAACATAGGCCTCCCCCAGGTGTAGCCACATCGACCAGTCCCGTGCGTCTCGCATCCAGCGAGTCTCCGCAACCTTCATTAGGTCATCGGTCCACCTATTGGAAGGCCTTCCAATACAACGTCTTCCGGCCAACCTGAATAGCTAATGAATATTGTTTCGATACAGCAGTTATTTTTTTTTTGTTTTTATGAACCGGCCCATGGCATAAACAAGGAAGGAAGCAAAATTAATTAATAAAGTTAGAAAATAACTGGACATGAAATCAATTAACCTATTTTCAAAAGGCAATCAAGGAGCACTTTTAAAAACCGCTAATCTGAACATTTTTATACAGGGATAATTAAAAAAGGTCAAATAACATTGAAAGTATTTTATATTAAAATCTGCACCTTTTATCAATTGACTTCTACTGAGCTATACACAGTACCTGGTTTTATGTCAGTATTTCCTTCAGGTTTAAAATGACCACTTCCCAAAACGTCCACTTCCCAAAATGGTCAATCTCCCAAAACGTCCGCTTCCCAAAACGATAATTCTCTAAATGTCTATTTCCCATTTCGTTCACTTTCCCAAAACGTCCGCTCTCCCAAAACGTCCGCTTCCCAAAATGATAATTCCCTAAATGTCAATTTCCCATTTCGTTCACTTTTTCAAAACGGCCACAAATTTACAGTACCCAAAACGTCCACTTCCCATAAAGTTAACTTTCCAAATAGGCATGTATCCTTCTTCCGTTCATCACTAATACTCGTTTTCTCAGCAGTCACCTCCTCTATAGCCATATCATCCTTCACACAGTCCATTCATCGTTCTTTTGGATGTCCTCTACGCTTAGCTATCTACATTCACACTTTTTTTCTTTTTATGATGGGTGGAAAATCATCAAATAACCCCTCCCGCTCTTGGGCAGAGCGAAAGGGAGTGTCAGACTTCTACTGACTAGAAACCACCCATGTTCCTTCTTAGCCCTTATGTCGAGGCTGCGGTATCTCTTGCGAACAACCCGCAGCCCCGACGGGCGCTACATTCACACTCAACCTTTTCCTCACTACATTTTCCTAATACACGGACAATATTTTATTTTAATGATTGATCTCAAATCTCATATATATTATGTACAAGTTATTAATAAACTAAATGAAACCAAACAAAATACAACACGATCCACAATACTTAACATACTAAACCTCATAAGCATAAAACTGATACTAGCATACAAAAACTGCAGTTAAAATAGTGAGCGTAGTCAACAACAATTCAGGATTTGCATAACGCGGATCTCTGAACTGCGATGGCAGGGGTAGAAAGTTAAGTATAGCCTGTGTATACAGGGTGTTCGGTAGACGGACTGTCTTAATCTTTTTAGAAGAAGGGGAGGTCTATCCTTAATCCGGGGCTGCGGGTTGTTGGGGCTGCGGGTGGTCGGGGCTGCGGATTGTTCGAAAGTGCGGCCTCGGACACAAAGGGCTAAAAAGGAACATGGGTGGTTTTTAGTCAGTAGAAGTCTGACACTCACTGCTCCACCCAGAGCGGGAGGAGTCATATGATGACGTCACATCCTCAAAAAAAAAAGTGTCACGCGAATTGAGACACCTCTCAATCATCACTACGTAGTATAAAACAAAGTCGCTTTCTCTGTCCCTATATCCCTATGTATGCTTAAATCTTTAAAATTACGCAACGGATTTTGATGCGGTTTTTTTTAATAGAAGGTTTTTGAAGGTTTTAGTATATAATTTGACCGACATCCACGCGGGTGAAGCCGCGGGCATCAGCTAGTAAATAATAATATAATCATCACATTAGTTTGTTGTTTTCAAAAAAGTTAATTTTTCTTCAGTTACCGACTACCTCGTTGGTCTAATGGTCGCAAGCGCGACTGCTGTTCATCTGGTCCTGATTTCGATTACTATAGGTCCGGCAAAATATAATGGGTTTTTTCATGAAGAACATCTCAGTAGCAACCATGAAGTGATGATTTGTGTCCGGATGATGACAATAGGCTCGCCCCCTTTTCCATGATATTTAAACTTAACTGGTAAAATGTAGGTGTACACCTCTCCGTTACACTTTTTTTTTAAACCCTGCTAGGATTTTTACAACAATTTTAGGACAATTTTCTAAGAAATTTTGAGTTGAATTTTTTTTTCTCCCAGCTCCGTAAGAAACCCTATCCTTTAAAAAATTGTGTCGGTCCTTCCAACTAGCCTGTATAGCTCGGTATCGGTTATTGCATAAATAGCGGCGCATCGTGGCTCCTTTCTGCATGAAACATTCATGACGTAGAACTATATATTTTGCTTTTACATCTCTCTTCATGTGCACTGATCGTAATTCAACTTTGAACATTGAAACGCTTTTTTAAAATAAAACTAGGGTTTTAGGGTTATGCTAGGATTTGGTGTCGAGTTTTAAACCGTTACTTGTTACCTTCACGGCTAAAGTCCATTTCACGAAAGAAGTCCCGCAGACGCAGCGCTGTAATTATGTCGCGCGACATAATGTTGTTTCACAACTTTTGGCTTCGTAAATAAACCTTATAACGCACTAATCCAATAATAAACTCACAAAATATCTACTACAACAAACGCACCTTGATAACATCAACAAACGACAACATGGCCGATCTGTTAAATTTAGTTCCACAATAGTCCGCGGGACTTCTTTCGTGAAATGGACTTTACCTTCACGGTAGCCCGCAATATTTGTTATTTTTATGTTTTTTGCAATTTGCTGATCAGTGTCAGGTACCAAATGTGACTTTTTTTTTACAGAGTAATAATGATCAAAATCACCAATATGTGAACAACTAATACAACCCTCTCAGTTCATATTACTTCCTTGAGGGACTATTACACACCTTAATTGTTAGTCGGTGGTAAGTGTTTCTTCGCGGATTATAGTAAATATTTTTTAAGAATAAAGATCTTGGTCGGTAAAAACAAAATATTTTTCTAAAATTATGACTCAAAGCGGTAAAGGAATACATTGTGAAGAACCTGTCCTAGAACCAAAATACTAACGCGTGTGACATTTACCAAACCGCACTGAGCCCAGCCTGTGTCCAAGCAGCGAGAACAGTGTAGGCTGATTACGCTTATGTGTCTCAAAGTCTTAATAAATTACTAAGTTACCCTAAAAGAACTATCTGAAACCCAACAGAGAATCATATCAAACGTATTCAAATAAGTGGTTACCCACCTAACCACTTTCAAAATATTCCTCTCACAGACTGCTTATTAAATAAACTCCATTATCCCGACCAAATATTTCTATAGCATTATTACGCTCTGTCACGTTAAGAGCTCGCTGAAAAAAGTCGAAAATTATCGTCTATCGGGGCATCGCGCAAATTGCCGTGTTGCATTTTTCATGAGGTCCTAGTATCCGATGGTATGAATTGTTGATTTAATTATTGAGATAGCCCCCTACACTGAGTTTGAAGAATGGTTAGAGCTCGTTTTGGTTAATCATGAATAATAGGAGATCCGATGGAAATTGTTCGAGAAAGATGGTGTAGAAAAAGGACGAAGAAAAGTTCATGGAAGTTGCGGATATTGCAATTTGTCGTGTTGTAATACTGTTGTAGAACTAAAACTCGTGGGAATTTTCAAGATCGGTTTAATATTAAGACGAGATTAGTGATTTGTAATACTAAAATACAATCCATACACACATACAAGGTGGAAGGGACACCAACATACATAATTCTGAACCTCACAGACATTTTTCACTGATAATTTAAAAAAAGCAGCTGTTTCATATATTTCACATTATTATAAATGCAGAAGTAACTCTCTGTCAACAGATATATCTGATATTTTTTTATCCCAGTAATCGTTCCCGTAGAATAATTTCTGACATTCACGCGGGTGAAACCGCAGTCTTACTGCGGTACTCAGTGATATTAAATGATTACTTAAGCCGTAATTTAGTAAAGATTTGACATACTTTTATATGACAAAACTGTCAAAACCTTTACTAAGTGATGGCCTAAGCAATCATTAAAGGTCCCTGAGTAATAGGAGAGGCAGTAAGTCTGCGTAACTTACACTTAATTAGTTTTCAGTTTCAACTTATTAAGTTCAAAAATAAAACCGTATAAAAAAGTCCAGTCCCTGTAAAAACTAGCCAAGATACCAAGCGTACAATATCTACATAATATCACATTCGCTGATAACAACGTAATGCTCATAATTCCCAAGCGGCAGCCATTTTGTCCACCATCTTGCTAAAATATAAATATGGCCACGACAGAAGGACAGTTATTTCGTTTTAATTAAGTAATGTGCTCTGGAATATGTTACACAATGACTGTTGAAGAATTGTTTTTCTGTGTTGTTTTATTTTAGTTTTGTTTGGAAAATTAGAAACTAAAATGTAGTTTTTTTCTCTGTAGAACGTAGAAAAACAAGTTTGTGGGAAAATTTTCTGAAGAAGTTTTCGTTATAACATTGTTAGTGTTGTAAAAGTTTTCAAAAGTTCTCTTCTAACTAAGGTTTGATATTAAAACTTTTTGGTTTTATAAACGACATTACATGTCTAACTGCCGTACTCAGAGATATTTAATGATTACTTAAGCCGTCACTTAGTAAAGATTTGACAAACAAAACCTTAACCAAAGTGTCCAAATCTTTACTAAGATCATTAAACCTCTCTGAGTGCGGTGGTTAGACAAAACTTGTTAAAAACATAATTATAAGATCATCTTCTTTTCTTTCTTTTTCTTGTGGGGTTAGTTAATATTGTCAAAATATCGTAACGCAATAAATGATTTAATGATAAAATGATCAACAAGCACACAACACCAAACACGGGATATTATTTCCCATTTTTACTACTTGCACCATGTAAGTATGGTATGTATGTATGTATGTATGAAGGGCTATCATTCCACAAACTAGATAAATAAAAAAGTACCTAAGTAAAATATTTCTCCAGTCACCTAGAAAAGGATAATATTAAAATACTTCAAGTCTTCGAGCCACTTATCACCAACCAGCCCCAGTGTCCTCAAAATAAATCATGGGTTATCGGCGATTCGCACTTGTTCGTTTTCTTAGCCCGAAGTATTGAAGCGAAAATGTTCCTCCCTCTATTTGGGGATTCGAATCGGAAGGTATATTTTAAGTGATTCATTTCTTATATTTTTTATTACTAGCTTATAATTATTATTTAAGATTTTAGATATTTGGATTGGGAACAGTTTTTATTAGTAGGTACCATGTCGAAAGGAAAAGAACATTTAATACCTACATATTTTAAAAATAATTTAGCAATAATTAATTCACTTCCACATTGCTCGCAGAATGGATGGCCAATGAGGCTGGAAAATTCTGGAGAGGTGACCGCGAACTGACGGGGCTATGACCTGGTGATGGTTGCGAGAATCCATTGGATGCGAGACGAGACGGTCAGTGTGGTCCTTATTCTTAAAACTTATTTTGTCTATTCCTACATTTAAAACATTTAATTGAAGTGTCTACCACTATGTTAATACTTTAATTATAGAAATACAAACCGATTAATATTATGATATTTGTATATTTCTTGAAAGATTTTCAAGATAATGATATACGTCAGTGAAGTCGTAATTAAATATGTCTGACAGTAATTGATAGGAAACGGCTTACTTTGTATATTTCATACATCAACGGGTGTGTCAAGCGGTGTAATTATAAGGTTTGAAATTATTTAGGTATTATTTTCTGTATCATATTTTGTGGTTAATTGCACGTAATGTCTTGTCTGCTTCAAATAACGCTCGTTTTGCTTAAATGATGTTGACTGACTTAAAAATATGGTATTAAGTCAATCACAAAGACTAAAAGAAACATCAATAGCTCTATATTTAATGCTGGTCGTACAAGAACTAAAATTTCAACCGACAAAAAGTTGTTTTAAATGAATGATTACTTAGTAATAAGAATTGTAAAATTATTTCAACTTGAGAACATTAGACTAACATAAAATATCTACTTTAATGAACAATTAAATACTTACATAATAATGATAATTAAATTTAAACCTCGTAGACGACGATAAAATAATAAGTACTATCTTAAGTGAGGTGTAATAATAACCCTGTAATAACATTTTCAACGTTTTACATGTAGTTAAACCAAATCCCTTTTGTTGAATTATAGTTAACGGCAATAAAAGAACCGTAATGCTAATGAAGAACTTTAAAACTACGTGAAAACTTTCTGAATAGGGGTTTAGTGAAACTTTTAATGTTTTTGTGTTTGAGGTAGTTTTTTTTGAGGATTTATGGGGGATTTTGCTATCTTTTAAACAAAAATCCGCGGACGGTACGGTACATACATAAAAGGAATATGATTTACTGTTTACTAACAAAACTCAATGAATAATCTAATTGTTCAGGTCACTGAGCAGTTTTATAGCAACTGATGATACAAAAGATTTTCTGATGTTAAAAGAATACATTATTTAAAAAAAAAGACGGACAGAAAGTTTAAACGGGACTAACGGGTCTAACGAGACAGTCTAAGTGGGACGGAATAAACTGATAATTAGGTATTGGAGGTGGAGATTCATAGATGACTCTGCCTTTTTTTTTTTTTTTTTTGGCAGGTGGGAAATCATCAAATAACCCCTCTCGCTCTTGGGCAGAGCGAAAGGGAGTGTCAGACTTCTACTGACTAAAAACCACCCATGTTCCTTCTTAGCCCTTCATGTCGAGGCCGCGGTATCCCTTGCGAACAACCCGCAGCCTCGACAGGCGTCGGCCCTTGCGGGCCCCTTCCATGTTGCTGACATCTCTTTGAGGTGCGCGTGAAACACGAATGCGCCGTCGACACGGCCTGTCGTCGTCATAAGACGGACGGACGGCGAGCTTACCCATCACTCACCGTCCACAGGCCCGCGTCTACGGTGGCCGGAAGCCATCACGTGGCCCCCGACGCCCGGATCGCCTCCTGCGGCGGCAGATGACTCTGCCCTGGAGTGTAAATGTGGTGTTGCCCCACAAACTATGGGGCACTTGATGTCGTGTCCAGCCTGTCCTGTTACTTGCACATCACAGGAGCTGACGGAGGCTACTGAAAGTGACAAACTCGTCGCCAAATTTTGGGCTAACTCAATTTAAATTGTCATCGACACGCTAAGAAAAGAAGATTAGGTATTCTTAGGCCTTTTCCCAACTACGTTAGGATCGGCTTCCAGTCTAACCGGATGCAGCTGAATACCAGTATTTTACACGGAGCGACTGCCTATCTGACCTCCACAACCCAGTTAATACTAGGTAATACGATACTCTTTGGTAAGACTGGATGTCAGAATTTCAGGTCACTGACTACCTATGACGACTGCCAAAGATCTATATAATGGCAGCCGGGACCAACAGCTTAACGTGCTTTCCGAGGCACGGAGGAAACTCGGTATGTCAGGCGGTCGCCCATCCACAGACCGACCTAGGCAAGCACAGCTTTACCTATAGATCGACCCGAGTGGCAGTAATTAAACAAAACCAAACAATAAAATGACATCGAAAGACTCCTGTTCAACGCTGAAAGCTAGTAATGTGCCGGGAGACTGGCAGCGTTACCACGTTCTATATACACACATCAAAAGTGTCTAGGGATCAAGCATTTTTATGCGGATTTCTTGAGATTGAGATGTGGCTTTGTAATAAATTTATGATTTTATAAATTTATATGGATCCTTTTTGGTGAATCAAATTCGAGTAAAAGATGAAAATCAGCTGTCAATATTTTCCCTATAAAAACATACAACGCATTGAAGACATTATTAGTGCTACTGTTTCCCTACTACTGATTAAAACCAACGTTATTATGGAGCGGCAACGTCATTTAAGCAGGGAAGAAATGCTCAGAGCCGTGGGAATGATAGAAGCTGGTTCCCGGCAACGTACTGTGGCTTTAGCTCTGAATACAAGTCAGAGTGTTATCAGTCGACTTTGGACACGTTACCGAAGCACTGGTACCGTGGCTGAGCGCCATGGAGGACGGTATCGCTGCACCACACGGAGACAAGACCGATACATTCAAATCTTAACTCGAAGAGCTCCAACAATAACCGCCATGATGTTAGCCGTGAGGCTTCATCACTCTTCAGGGAACTTAATTAGCGACCAAACAGTCAGAAACCGCTTGCATGAAGTGAACCTTCATTCCCGAAGACCGCTACGGGTACCACCTATAGCAATGCACAATCGTAGGATTCGATATCAATGGGCTCTTGAACACAGAAATTGGGCAGAAGAACAATGGCGTTTCGTGTGCTTTTCTGATGAGTCTCGTTTTGGTATGAGACCGGATACAAGACGTATACGACACTGGAGAACCCCTGGATGCCAACAACGATTAAAATCCTGCCAGGAAGTCCATCCTTATAGTGGTGGAACCATCATGGTATGGGCGGGTATTTGGATCGGCGGAAGAACTGAGTTGATTTGGATCAGAGGCAACCTCAACGCTCAAATTTATGCTGAGACGATTGTATCAGACGTCATCGTTCCTCTACAAGTGCAAATCGGTCCCTTATTTCAGTTAATGCATGATAATGCACGACCGCACACCGCAAGAGTTGTAAGACAGACTCTCGCCGCAGCTAACATCAATGTCCTGCCCTGGCCTGCTCAGTCGCCAGACTTGAACCCGATTGAGCATGCATGGGATATGCTACAGAGAAGAGCTCTGCCGAATATGGAGGGTATCCAGTCGCAAGAAGACCTTTTTTTGTTGTTGCAACGAACATGGGCGGCCATTCCACAGCGTGATTTGGATGAACTCATTTTGAGTATGCCAAACCGATGTTCTTGTGTTGTTAGTGTTCGCGGTAGAAACACGGATTATTAATTGTTTAAGTTACCCAATAAAATTTTAAAGAAAACTGTTATTTCAGTCTTTTTTTCGAACTTTAATGTTAGTGGTTCAAATGTCAAAAATCCCTTTATTAGGAAAATGGCAAATTTCTTTATTAATGCAAAGGTGACTTGGTTTATCGTTACTGTGACAAACGAAAACACTTTATTTGATGAATCCTTAAAGAAAATTTTAATTAATATCAATCAGGAGAAAAGTTATTGCAAAAATATATGTTGATCCCTAGACACTTTTGATGTGTGTAGATATCAATACTTAGCTTCTGGCCAACGCGTTTCGAAGTTTTCTTAAAGAGGCTATGGGCACTCCAGGACCATTAGTTAATACCTCATAGAGGACAAAACAGAAACGAATATTTACCCAAAGCCTGACCAGGCTCATAAGCTTTTAGCAATGGCTTGAATTTATCCCACATGAGGAATTCATCAAAGTTAACCGCTCCACCTTCAAATGGGTTGGTCATGCATTTCAGAACGCAAGTTTAGCTACAAACGTACATAGCCAGCCAACTTAATCTATCCAACTTAAACCAGATTAAAACCGCACTTTAGATTTTAGCTGTAACTAAAAGCGTATAGGGTAGACTTGCACAAAATGGTTAATAGGTACACATACGGTCCTACCATTCATCAATAATATGAGATGTATTGCAGCATTAAATCTGATGACTCTGATTGAATGCAATCATGAGCACAAAAATTAAAAAAAAATATGAGACTGATCAAGCGTTTTCATTCTATGCAAATAAGGTTCATTTTCCGAAGAAGCGCGTTGTTGTTGTTCGTTCTAAAGATATTTGCTATAGTCACGTTAATAGAATATCTCAGCCTAATAAACGAGGCGTGGATGACAAGTTAAATCTAGAAAATAAAGCTTAACAGGCATTTTATCATTCTATTAGTCTGAGAAAGGCAGAGATTTTTAGGGTCTTTACAACATTATAAAAGTTAGACGAAGATAAAGCGATTAGTCTAAGATATAGAAGAAAATGTTGTCAAAAGCTCGGAAAATTAAAAGACACTAGTTTAGTTCAGACTATACAATTAACTTCTACGTTGAGCTACAGTCCCATTACCCTCCGTTTATCAAAAGATAACTAAATTCAAATTATGGCGCTGACAGCAAGACATTAAGTTTACGGCTTCGTTTGGCTGTACGGCGAGTTTCCTTTGCATTTAAAATGTTTCGTTTGTTCGTTGTTATTTCCACGCAAATGTCAAAATTGACATAACCAGAATACCTATGTAGCTACTACTATAAAATCAATTTTATTATGCATATTATTATATTGAGACTACATTTTCAAATTGATCATTTAGCATGAATATTCATTTAACTGATTCATATAAATATGAATTCACGTTTTACCGTTATTTTAAACATTTGACGATTTTGTTTATTTCTCTCATAAATAAATCAAGATGATTCTGATCTGGAACAAATACTCTGATACCCCTTGCTGAATATAATTTAAAATAAACACAACAAAATCCTGACCAAACAAACGCTTTCGCAACCCGATGTCATACAAAATCGGGAAGCACACAGAACCTTTTTTCAAGATTACAAAGAGCAAACTCCTAGCATTGTAACAAAAATAGTCTAGGAGGCAGTAGCTTGACAAAGTATTTCCGATTCCAATTCAATTTATTCAGAGTACTCTTCAAGTGTTTATTCGCTCAACACAAGGGGGCTTTAGTACGAAGAATTTTTCACCTTTTTTAGACGAACTCCCGGACAATGTTCCTTTTGTTGGTTTTTTGTTAAAGATAAATACAGGCGGTGAGATGTCGAGACGTTTTGTTAAAATTAATGATATTGCAGTAAGAGGACACCTCTTTATAAATTGCTGGACTTACCAACTGGTAGAATCGTGTTGTCGGTTGTTATTACCTGAAAAAAGGAGATGTTTTCATTAGAATTATTCACAATACAATACAAAGATTCTTACATGACATACTGCAGAAACAGGGCAACAATGTACACACTTAAGTGCTACAGAATAATGCTCTCCAATGATCATCTGTCTAGTCTTTTCCCAACTTTTGACGGCACAGTTGGCGCAGTAGCTAAGCGGTTGAACTGCTGCGCTTCGTGTCGCGGGTTCGATCCCCGCACGGAACCAATGTTATTGTATGGCCTACAGATAGTTGTTTCGGTGTATGTGAGTTTAAATGTTAGAAATTCCTAGGGTGGGGCAACGTTTTTAAAAAAAAGAACTAAGTTGGGGACGGCTTGGAGTCTAACCAGATGCAGCTCAATACCAGTATTTTACTTGGAATGACTGCCTGTCTGACCTTCACAGCCCAGTTAGTGTTGGGTAATATGATAAAAGAGTATCGTAAGACTGGTGGTCAGACTTTCAGGCCACTGACTACCTGTAACGACTGCCAAAGACCAACCACCAACCAGCTGAGGCCAACGGCTTGGTGTGCTTACCGAGTCAGGGAGGAAACTTGGTATGTAAAGGCTGGTCACCCATCGACGGACAAACCTATGCAAGGACGGCTTAACTTAAACCCAACCCGAGTGGCATCTCATAATGCTCTAACGTAAGTACATATTATTATGTAACTTGATTTAGCTTGGAATACGACACCTCTATTCTGATTTACATAAATACCAATCCAATACTCTTTGACCTTCATCGATTAACAATTTGGCATATCGTTATAAGCTATATTTAAACGGATATTGAAAGCTAACTGTATCGGTAGAATTCTATCTGCAACGAAAGACAAAACTTGAAAGGAATTTTCTCGTGGAACTTCGATATTAATGAGGTATTTGGAATATTTATGAGCTCAAAGATAACTTGGTAACAATATAGTCACTAGCGACTCGTCCTGGCAAATCATCGACTTTTTAACCGACTGCAAAAAAGAAGGGGTTCACAATTCGTTTGTATTTTTTTTTAAGTTTGTTACCTCATTACTCCTTCATTTAAAAAGCAATTCGAAAAAAAATATTTTATGTGAAAGGACTTTTCGATTGGTCCCATAGAAATTTCATCGGTTAAAAAATCGGTTCTGTAGTATGCTTTTTCCGCTCTATGCTAAAACTAACTTGTAGGTTCATACGAGTATATTTTAAATGACAATAAAAAATACAGCAATATAACTCAGAAGATTTTAGTGGTAACGCGATCATATTATTTATGACGATTATATACACAATCTAAACATGCACTACGCAAGTGGCGCGTAAATGTCACTGTCAAAGCAATATAGTCTACGGGAAGTTTTATTTCTTGCGCAAAAAGCTTCTTACGTATCTTGGAAGCTTCCGAAACAACTCTAGTTTCAGCGCTGTGTCTGGCAAAGCTTTCGTAGGAAACTATTGACAAGAGAGCTTTTTGGGAAATGCGGTAGAAAGGGTTTGGAATTACTACGTAGCTTTTATCGTTTTTTTTAATTTGAAATAAAGCTTTCAATGATATTATTATGAAATTGTATTCGTCTTCTCCTTTTAAAGTGAAACTTTTATTACATCGTCTCAAATTTTTTCGTCTGTATGTTGCATGTCGCGTGATGGTCGGCCGCGGAGTAGGGATAAAGTGAAAGGCGCTCGTCAGAGCAGCCAGGGTCAATATGGCGGCGCCTATATAATAGTTCGCAGCAGCTGACCGTGTAGTGTATAGACTATTACTCATTTGTGCCAGTGCTCCACGCTGTTTTGTTTGTTTTTGTAAATGTCTATAGTGTGAAAAAAAGTTTCACTTTTACCGTGGTTTCATAAAACCACACAATCATTTTTTTTATTAAGCTATTGCATAGCTTCGATCGCGGGCCTTGAGCGTGGGGACCGAATCCAGAAATTCCGTAACGAAAAAAACCTAACACTCATTTATTTAATAAAAGAAAAAAAAATGTTTTTTTATTGGTCATCACGCTCAAAATGTAACTTGAATTAATATCAAAGAAAAAAAAAACAAAGGAAAAAAAATACTGCATTAATAAAATAAATAAATAATTATAATTGCATAAGTTGATAAAAAATGCTATGCAATAGCTTTACCGCGGCAGTCTCCAGTGCCACACGTCTTTTTATCGTGTGGTAAGTGCCTAATCTGGTTTCAGAATTTTTATGTCGCCCATGGGCCTCTGCTTGACTTGGCTTTACATGCAGTCGAAAAATATTTATCTGGTAGGTTTTCTCACGATGTTTACCTTCACCGAAGGATAATCTAATACAATAGGTACGCATATGAATCCTAAAAATCAAAGATATGTGTCTTTTTTTGGGGGGTGGAAATCATCATATACCTCCCGCTCTGGATGGAGCGGTAGTGAGTGTCAGACTTCTACTGACTAAAAACCACCCTTGTTCCTTCTTAGCCCTTTGTGTCCGAGGCCGCGGTTTCTCTTTCGAACAACCCGCAGACCCGACGGGAAAGATATGTGTCTTGGTTTCGAACTTGAGACGTATGACTTGAAAGTCCTACGGTCACACCACTAGGCTATCACTGTTGTACTATAACTGTATTATTACTTTAATATTAAGAAGAAGTCTGATATTCGGCAATTTCCCTAAAAGTGTGTATGCATGTAGGTATACGAGATTATTCCTAATGTACCATCCATACTTTTTTTTTTAATAACGTTGCTCCCACACTAGGAATTTCTCCTGTATCGTGGATGCGTTCACAAATATTTAAACTCACATACACAAATACCCAGACCCGGAACAACTATCTGTAGGTCATACAAATATTTGTTCCGTGCGGGGATCGAACACGCGACACGCATCGCAGAGTCCATTGCTTGAGCCACTACGCCAACCGTGCCGTCTATAACAAAACGTCATACTATAACAGTCCCTCAAAAAATCTCAAGTCTCTGTTTTTGGAATTTTTGAAATTCAGAATAATACAGAATGTCCTGCCTGCCTACACAATGTCTGAAAATAGTCTCAAGTAAACTGTGCCACGGATAGAGTACGAACTCAACCAAATGCCAGTCACGATTACAATTGTCTTGATCTAACTTTACCTGAAACGTGTGTCAGCGTGCAGTATTTTATAAAATAAAATGCGTTTTAAAAAGAGTGCTTACCACGTGCACGGTATGTTCTGACAACCTCTATAGAGTTTCATACATTCTATATAGTCCTCCTTACCGGTTTAGATCACGGTGGCAAATCTTAGCAGAGATAAGTCATCGGCGCGAAAAATATTATAGTGCACAAGTGTGTGTGCATTCACAGGTGCAATCTTATTCTCTGACTCAAATTCTGATAGGACGGCAGTCCGACAGGACTGCAGAGAGCTCAGGCGCTGGACCCACGGCTTAACGTACCGTACAGGGCAGTACCGCAAATTTCAAATTTCGAATGGAAAAACTTTGATAACACTTCTTGCCTGACCCAGGAATCAAACGCAGGACCCAACACTTAGCAGTCGACAAGAGACCAATGCAACGGTCAACGGGGCAGTTCATACATGAAAACCACAGTATTTCCAACGCGCACGAATTTTGTCGCCTCTGGCCTCTATACAAACCTTCTGTACCCATCTTTGTTGTGTCCAAGTAGCTCCAAACATACAATTTACGTAATAATACGTCCACACGCGATGATTATGCTAAGTGGATATATACGTTTCTTTTGAGACGAGACAAAAGGGTAGTTCAATGTTCGCAGTTTGTTGTGCACGTGTGGTTATCGAGTTAGCAGTCATGAGTGTAAGATTATGTTGAGGTAAATAGATTTCGGAATGTATGCTATGAATTGGCCTTTATGAGCGTACATTACCAAATAACCCTCTCATGTATGCTAGACGCAAAAAGTCTAACAGAGCAATATTGAAGATTTAATTTAGTGCTGATATCAATAGGGGATCGGACTGAGTCAAAAAATATTATTCTAATTAGTCCGTCAGTTAGATTATCGAAAAATATTGGATACGTGTTTTTTGTTTTATGAAATTAATAAAAATTGACGAAGATAAAACGCGTCAAAGATGTGTGGGGGGTTGTGACGTCATTTGTAGGTATAAAATGTACTGACATGTGACGTTTTCGAGGAGTTCACGAGTTTTCGAAGCACTATATCCTCTTCATTTTTTGTTTATGTGAAAAAAGAAAAAACATGTGTTCAATATTTTTTGGAAATCTATCTGACGGACTAACTAGTTTTTTTTGTCCGATCCCCTATTGAAATAATAAAATGAATACGTCTGTTTCTAAACCGTGTTTGTAGCTCCTATAACAGACCGTACACACACCATCAAAACTTCTGACACTTGGTACTTTAAACGCCATAACAATACCTCGAACTCCAAGAACGTCTAGTCTTGGGACATCTAGACGTTAATACTTTAAACCTATCTCTTCAGGAAGTGCTGCCACCAGTTTATCTGACATCTGACCGTTTCAGACCATTGTTGGGCTATCATTTATAAAGTTGAGCTTTTATAGTGGAGCACTTTACTGTTCATTCTTGGCAAGTCTTTGTTGTTCGTATGGGGTGGTACAACGTGTTATGAAATGTAGGGTTCTTTAATACTATTGTCTGGAAGTGGCTAAATTTATTATATTATTATGTAGGTATGGATTAGCTTGATTCTTTGCATCATATAATTTGGATTGAATAACAGCCGATCGGAGCAGTCTTCGGCAATGTTTTCTGAACTTTTTTTTACTATTTTACTAGTTTCACTTTATTTATTAACTTTATTGTATATTGGTAATTTGTCTGAATTAAACACATTTTTTATATAGATACTGTGACCTTGTAATTTTTTTATAATAATATTAACCCAATTGGCCGGAAGAAGCACACCATCGTGAGGACTGGAAGGAATGAAGGGAGACTCATGCCCAGTAGTGGGACAATATTACCAAAACATAGACCTCGAACAATAATGTTTCTAAACATAAAATACAAATTCGTCGAATCGTAATTCATAAGCTTCGCTACCACAAGAAGTAACAGGTAGCTTTACTTATCACTTCCCCAGTTCTTTATCACTAAGTACAAGCTTTTATGAGCTGTAATATTTATGTTGATATTACTTGGTAGAAGGAAAACTCATAAACCATACATAATATTATTTATCAGCGCGGTCCATTACGTTTATGTGCACAGAAAAGTATAAATGTTATAAATGGTAGAAAAATGCAGCAAGACACTCGATAAGTAACAGCATACTTTGAGTATGATTAATAATAGAAAAACAGCATTTCTTGTTCTCTAGGATTGTCAATTTTTGGAATTATTGGATTGTTAAACCCTATTGTCCCTTATTAACAGCGGGAAAATTAAGTCTTTAGTATCGAGCTATACCGGCTTTTCGACAATCTCACACTACTACCCATATCTATGAGCATATGAGTATACCAACAAGTCAAACTGTTTACAGTAACTGCCAATATTTAAAATAAGATTTTTATTATGCAGTTTTTATTTGTATTCAAAGTTACTATCCTAAACTTTCATTCATTTGACGGTTCTTACTTCGTTAAAATTTTGGTCTATTGCAAAAAAATATTATATTAGTACATAATTATGGGTGTAAATGTCATATAGATTGTCCAAGAAAACAAGGAAAATAATCGACTTCCTGCTAAACAGAAAATCACAGTGACTAAGCCAACCTCATCAAATCTTATTGAATGAAAAGCTAATTACGACATAATATTCGAGTTTCCCCTCAACACGACAATTTTCAATTGACAACACCGAAACGATTTTAATTTAACCAAATAAAATGTCCAATGACGGACTTTTACGTCGATACCTTTAATAATTGAATCTTCAATTAAATTCAATATTGTCGGTACTGAGCAAAAATTAATTGTTTGATGTTTGTCCCTTTGTGTGGTTCAGTTAATGAAACGGAACAGCCCGGAAACATGTAATTTATAAATTGGTAAACTCGATTTTGAGTGTACCAATTGATACTGGTATATTTTCGGGATTATTACTTCCGAGAGATGTAATTAACTTTTTATTGGGATGATGAAAAATAATTTAAATAACAATATCCGCTTGGCTCTGGCCATCCGCGTATTGGTTCTTTTTGCTGTCATTTATTTATATTTTTTTTATTTAGCGACCGGCCAGGGCTCTTTTTTTGACGTATGTGTATCAAAATTCTAGAGTTTCGAAGATTTAACCGATCCCATAGACAGACCAAAGATTAAATTAGATTAGATTAGATTCTAGGGTTTTTAAGAATAAAATCGTCCAGAAACCATTCTCAAAGCAATAACAACAACGGTAACAATAAACATTTAAAATACTGCCTCTTATAAATCACACGAATTCAACTACTTGTAAGGTCCAAGCGTCCTGTCCGCGGGAGGCGCTCCGGGCGTCGGGGGCCACGTGATGGCTTCCGGCCACCGTAGACGCGGGCCTGTGGACGGTGAGTGATGGGTAAGCTCGCCGTCCGTCCGTCTTATGACGACAACAGGCCGTGTCGACGGCGCGTTCGTGTTCCACGCGCGCCTCAAAGAGATGTCAGCAACACGGAAGGGGGGGCACAAGGGCCGACGCCTGTCGAGGCTGCGGGATGTCCGCAAGGGATACCGAGGCCTCGACATGAAGGGCGAAGAAGGAACATGGGTGGTTTTTAGTCAGTAGAAGTCTGACACTCCCTCTCGCTCTGCCCAAGAGTGGGAGGGGTTATTTGATGATTTCCCAACCCCCAAAAAAAAAAAAAAAAAAAAAAGGTCCAAGCGTCCTCTTTGATCTTAGAGCCAACTGGCACAACATTTAACTCGATACAGCTAACTCAAATATCATCCCTAAACCTCCCCTTGATAGCTACCCAAATCTATTTCTATTAACCAAATTGCCGTACTCCCCTTACAAATTAATTAATTCTCGATATATTAATTAGGAAACGCTACTGTGAAATATTGTTCCACTGACTGTGTACTAATTATGTCAAGTCACTATTATTGATCAGCATTTGTTATATGGAACCGAAGGGTGTTGTAAATATGAGATAGCGGACAGTGAAGAATTTGCCTGTCCGCTACGAAGCGTAGTTTATTGGAATAGTTTATCATACCTGCGGGTGACGAGTTACATGATACTAATTGAAGTTTCCGTCGATTGTTGCGTTTAAACTCAACTCATGGTAACTGGTCGTCTTAGGAAATTTGAGCTTTTTAGAATGCGGAAGGGACGTATTGGGTGTGACGAAATATGAGAAGGACCTTTGTTGATAGACTAAGATTTAACGACGTAACACAACTCTTAAGTGATTTTCAGGCGATTGATCTCTGTGTCTGGCTCTTAAAGTATCGTGATGACACCGATGTGTCCTGAAACCAAAGAATCAAAGAAGTGTGACATTTACCTCTATCTACACAGAGCCCACATGATGGATTGCAGTCTATTTCCTGTCAAAAAGAAGGCTTATATAAAAGTTCGTTTGTGTTAAGCAATCGGAACATTATTGGCAGATTATTTATTTTCGTACCTGCAACAAAATCTTCGTTGCTCAAAGCACTCACATAAAGTTCAAACATAAAGTTATCAACAACATAAGCAGAAATATCTTTAAAACTATAATCAAAATCGTTCCTCTTTCGTTCCGTTTCATGGTTCTAATTAAATCGTGTAATAGTGTTCCAAAACTGTCGAAAACACTCTGTAAAGCCGGTATCCCAGTGGGAGCTGATCGATCCGATGCTAGCGAGCCATTCAATACGTTTAATACACTCGGCCACTGGCAGATAAGCAGGCAGCTTATGTACTATCAGAGAGTTATTTGGTCGAAGCGTCGTCTAGAAAATTCGGGGATTTGGGAAGCTAAATGGTGGGGATAAATGTAGATAGTTCTTTTTATTGTTTTTTGTCTCCCTGCCGGTGTTATTTGGGTTATTGTGAAGCGAAATCTCGTTTAGAAAGTTAATTAAAAGATTTTCGGTGAAACTCAAACTAAAACTGAACTCAAACTCAAAGCATTTATTTCAATTAGACCATTACAGGCAATTTTGAAACATCACAACAATGGGTGGTTTTTAGTCAGTAGAAGTCTGACACTCCCTTTCGCTTTGCCCAAGAGCGGGAGGGGGGTTATTTGATGATTTTCCACCCGCCAAAAAAAAAAAGGTGTAAAAACTCGTGAAAGTACTGTAGTTGCCAATTTCTAAGTCTAAAACTCGATGGAGAAGAAGACAGACAATGTGCACTAAAGCTCTTTAATATTGTATTATTTTAATAGCTTGAAACATGGTCATCAACCATTTTTGTGAATGTGAATTTTATAACAAATGACATCGACATTTTGTGTGTTAACATCATCATCAGCTTCTTGTCCTTGTCCTTTTCTATTTGGCGTCGGTGCAACTTTTCTTCTTCAATTCTCCCTTGTAAGACATCATGGCATCATTTACTCCTTTCTCTTTACGAAAACAAATAGTTTTTACCCGACTGAGTAGACTAATGTCCCCACTAAAAACCAGCTTAATTGGATCACAACAATAACAGCTAATAACGTGTTCACGCAGCCAAGTCATCTGCGTCACGATAAACAACGGTCAACTCTCACCATGCATACGATAAATGATTTGACAGCTTCCAACGGGCTAACCCAATAAGTTAACATGTCGAACCGCAGTCGGCTACTGACTGGACCTAACACACACAAGTACAGTCACGACCATAAATATTTATGTATGCACGATGAATTTTTTTTTAAAGTGATTTGCTCCTACTGCGTTTATTAAAGTTTTATGTTTTTAGGAACAAAGTTTTTTGGAAGCCGTACTTACTGTTGGAAAAAAGTCTTATCTCAATGTAGAAACCTTCATTTCCCAAGAAAATGATCTTTGTAAATTTTTACATATTTTTTCTCGTGACTGTACACCCCACACGTAAACACACAAATTCGTTCCTTTGTAAAGTCAATACACTTTTAAAGCTAAGGAATTGAGCAGTGTATGACATAAAAATTGTATTCAATTACTTAATAACAAAAATCACAAATTCTCAGTGGCAGCCATGGAGCCCAGATTTGTGCTCGGTTGATGGCAATAGGCTCCTTAGGCCTTTTTACATGGGACCTAAACAAAATTTGCGAAATATGGGTGTACTATTAGGTTCACCTCTGCCTATTCCTTCGGAGATTACAGTCGAGATATTGTGTAAAAGAACAAACAAACACCATCCTCAACGTGACTAACATATTTCGGTTCTAACTGTACACATAAACACACTCGCACACAGTGATTTAGGACGCGCAGCGTTTTACACGATTAATCTTGCATGATTGTCCGGACTGGTAATAGCGCGCATTGTCCGGGATTTATATGGAACCACCTAGTTCCGCAATGCTTTATCTTTAGGAATTTCGTGATTACACCCGGCTATGACCAGCTTTTGACTTTAGCTTTGTAGCATACGACCTGGGAGTAGCCTTGTTCTGTAGTCTCGTTATTGTTCTGTTGTAACTGCTATGTTAGACGACGCGTATGATACGAGTATGTAATACTGGTATGGCTGGCCTTGTTCTGCAGTCGTCAGTAATTTGAATGTACTGTCGAACAAGCTAATAAGTAAACAGGCAAAAATCTTTATAATTATAGAATACTGAAAATATTGATTGCAATTTTGTTTTATAAAGTCTCTCGCATTAAGCGACTCATGTCAAACGCTGTGTTGTTTGACATTAGTCTCTAAATTTATCTGTATTATCTTAAAGTAAATACAAGTTTGTGGAGTGAAGGAAACATAACTTACTGCGGTACTCAGAGATATTTAATGATTACTTAAGCCGTCACTTAGTAAAGATTTGACATAATTTTGTATGACAAAACTGTCAAAACCTTTACTAAGTGATGACCTAAGTAATCATTAAAGTTCTCTGAGTGCGGCAGTTAGACTGCTAAGTTATTCGAGTAGAAGTAGTACTGTAATACATAAATGTTAAGTTTTATATTTAATTATTTATCTTACTATCTACGTACACACAAGAGAGAACATAACGAAACATAATATTATAACAACATGCAACAACAATTAATTGTGTAATTTTGGCTGTAAAATTACTTGATACGTTTTAACCCACAGTTGTCTACACTAATATTATAAAGAGGAAAGATTTGTATTTTTGTGTGTGTATGTTTTTAATGAATAAACTTAAAAACTACTGAACCGATTTGAAAAATTCTTTCACAGTTGAGAAGCTACTCTATTCCCGGGTGACATAGGCTACTTTTTGCCATGTATTCACACGGGAACGGGAAATACGCGGGTGAAACCGGGTGATGTCTGTTAGTATTAAATATTTTAAAGCTCCTTTTCAGTGTCCTTGCCAAAAACAATCAAACAAAAAATCCAACCATTATTTTCCTCGAGAAATTAATTACGAAATTAATTGCCGAGCGCATATCGAGAAATATTCGGCAAATAATAACATCTGCATTCAAAGTAACAGGTGTTGTTTCAATGATAAAACAGAGCCAATTATGTTCGCGAGAGTACGAAATGCGTGATTAATGAAAACGGTCCGGAAAATACAAGTAAAGCAATTTATACGGACGTTGGAACCGGAATTCCGTTATGATTGGAGTGAATTGGTTTGAGTCAAAAGTTATTTTTTGAGTTACCGTATTGTCACAAGGGTTAATATTATGTATGTACGTACTTCTAAACTTCTAAAAGTGATTTTCTCATAATTTTTTGATTGAAATTATGTACGAACATACTATTTTGAACCCCATAGAAATTTTATCAAAGTTGCTATCGAAAAATCGTTCTCGAATCTTGGTAAATAATCTTAGTGCTCGCCTTTTGGCGGTTACTGTTGCAAATTTTCTATTTGTTGTTTCGGAACTTTGTTCGAGTTGGTTCCTCAAGTGAAATAAAGGTGTTTAGACGTTAGACTATGATAAAATCGCCAATTTGATGTCTCGGGATTCGATGCTCTAAACTCTAAAGCGATTCCTTGCAGAGATATTTGGATGCACTTAGATGTAATTGCACGATAATATTTTTATCTCGAATGGTTGTTCCTGTCACGGGTAAATAACCGACAAAAGGATAAGGAGGAGGTTCTCAATTCAACACTTAATTTGTTTAAGAATTTTAGTGACCGGATGATATTTGGTTAAGGTAATAGGTAGAATGGCCCAGTGAAGGAGCAGCGGTGCCCCAGCCGTGGCGGCCACGACTTATGAACAGTAAGCCATGGGTTAAAACCAGTTAAAACCCAGGCAGGAGCATTACTCTGTGTAATTTATTTCATTACTACTGCTCTCAAAACGTTGAAGGAAAGGAACATCGTGACGATACCAAAAAATTCGAAGACACGTGACATCTACCAACCCATACTGGGCCCGCGTGGTGGATTACAGTCCATCCCTCTCCCAGAGAGGAGGCCGAGTCCCTGCAGTGAGAACATTATAGGCTGATGATGATGATGAATGGGTAGAACACAATTAAAAAAACAAGAAATGTTAAATGTTGCTCTAAAAATCCCATGGCTAAAGTATAAGGAGATAAATATTATGACATTCAGCCACCAAAACAAACTTTACTATCGCCAGTTTAATACATTAGAATCGATACGGAATCCAAAATCAAACGGATCTTACCTTTATTTTGTTAAACGTCTACGAAGAAGCTAAGAGACTGCAAGTCATCATTGAGATTGAATGTCGTCAAAGGGATCCCGTAAAATACTCGGAAATGGCGGAAGATGAGACGGCCATTTGGGTTATTTTCGTTTTCCGTGATTTTCTACCTTTTACTGAATAGCAAAGAGCTATCGAGTTATTCGATAAGAATTATTAAGGCATTAATTTAAATGGGCAACTGAAAATCGAACTTATCGATTATATTTATAATCGAATTGTATTATGACTTTATTAATTAAAATAAAAGTCTTGAAAATACTATCATGTATAAATTGTTAGTAAAAAGGGCTTAATTAAAAGAAAGTGTCTTGTATGAATCTTGAAAAACATTCATAAATAAAAAGAACTTAACCCTGCAAATGCTCAAAGAAAACTCATAACCTGAATATTTTTATCGATCAATCACTTGAAAAACGAACACATAAACCTTGAAGTAGCTATACTCGTATTTTTACAACATCTAAAAGACTCGTTCTTGTAGCAATAATCAATCAACAATACAAACATTTATGAATTCATTTTATTGATACAGAATCGTAAAATTGCGCGTCAAATGGCCGAGAGAATCCGGGGTGGTTCGCATTGGAACTTTTTCTTTTACGTTCAGAAAAGAAAATCTACCCTTAATAATATCTTTGTGATTTATTTCATCGTTTGTAAGCAGAATTGTGTTTGTGGTTTAAGTATTGCTTACAAAGCCATTTATGAAAATGTTAGGAGTAGAAAGAAGATGGAAAGATCTGTGGGTATTCTGAGAAAATGTGAGCAGATATGGTCTTTAACCATTCCTACATCTGTGGTTTCTATTTTAAAGTTTTATCTGGGGGTTCAAAATGGCCACTTTAACAGATTATAATAGAGCGTAAAATGGACCTTTCATAATAATAAATGCGTCTGTGACCATTTTACGAATTTTAACGAAATTTATATTATTTTCTTATTATTTTCCTAAATGGTCACAGACGTCGTTACTATTTTGAATGGTCCATTTTACGTAATTCATGTTATGATCTATAAAGTGACCATTTTAGATGCCCTGTTATGATGTTATGTGGTCAACGCGGTGAAATTGCGTATGCGGCTCTGGACACGGACACCTGCTATTTACATGTGTTTACTGAAGTATCAGTCAGAGTCTGTATTGGGAGCCTCATCCACAAATCGTCCGGCATTGGTTCAGCGATGCATCGGGAATGTTCACAAAGTATGGCGTGCCTGATGCGGCGAGTGCGTGGTGGCACTGACAGCTTGGTGGCTATCATGTCCGACAGAATGGACAGTCCAATGACGTGGCACTGGATGTAGTGTATCATTTTAACCGACTTTTCAAAAAGGAGGAGTTCTCAATTAAGTTGTATTTATTTAAATGTCTTTTATTATCTCAGAAATCGGTCAATTAGGAACCGCCTTAAAAAAAATGCTTATGCTTATATGATAATTATAATATGCTTCCCGATCGGTGCCACAAAAAATTCATCAACCAATTTGAAAAATTCTTGTTTTACGTAAAAGGATATGGACTTGCCAATTAGTCCCCCGTTCGTTGCCACTTCAGAGGTGGCGTAAAATTGATTTATAACAATAATTAGCGTGTATACTCCGTATGTTTGTGAACGTATGTAAACTTTTAATGTTTTTGAATATGGACTCGTTCTGAAATAAAATTTATTATTATATTGATTATTAGTAATAGGTAGTTGTTGTTGATAACTTTTGAACATCAAAATGGCAAATAAAACATGACAAAATAACAAGAAATCTCCTTTTACCCAGATGATTATCTCTCACGTTCATTAATTACCCGTCCTACATTTATCAGATACAGGCCCTTTTCTTGCGGGTAACGCTTAGACCTTTTAGCTGAGGGAAATAAACACAACTTTGTGAATTTATTCAATTACTTAAGTCAGTATAAAAAAATCAGCTGTATCAGCTTATGTAGGTACATATTATTATGATGCGAGTAAGTAATGCGCTTTGAATAGGGTATTTCACCAATAAAATCTAATTAGTCCGTCAGATTTCCAAAAAATAATGGACACGTATTTTTTTTTCACGTAAACAAAAGATGAAGACGATACAGTGCTTCAAAAAGTCGTGTCAAGTCGTGTGACGTCACAAGGTTAGTACTTTTTTACCCACAAAGCAACGTCACAAGCCCTTTTTTTATTATGGTGGGTGGAAAATCATCAAATAACCCCTCCCGCTCTTGGGCAGAGCGAAAGGGAGTGTCAGATTTCTACTGACTAAAAACCACCCATGTTCCTTTTTAGCCCTTCATGTCGAGGCCGCGGTATCTCTTGCGAACAACCCGCAGCCCCGACGGGGCGTCACAAGCCCTCATGATTTTTGACACGTTTTATTTTCGTCAATTTTTATTAATTTGATAAAACAAAAAACATTAATTATTCGATAATCTAACAGCCGGACTAACTAGATTTTTTCGGTGAAATACCCTATTAAATGTGTCAAGTCTGTCTAGTGGTCACAAGTGCGACTGCTGAAGATGTGGTCCAGGGTACGATTCCCAAGTGGGACAAAGTGTTATTGAGTTTATTCATCAGGAATTTCTCAGTAACGGCTGTGTGCGGTTGATGTCAATAGGCTTTGGACTTCAACATAACTGGTGACATTGGGGTGTACTAATGATTACGCATTAGTAAACACTTCTACGTAACCCTTTGGAAATTCAGGCGTAATGCTATGTTATGATTGTGTGCAGTGGAGGGATCTAGAACTATTTACCTACTGAATTCATGGTAATAGGTTGACCTATACACGATCTATATTAATTTGTATAATATTAATCAACTCGCAGAGCAGTGGTGGCCCAGTGGTTAAGGCCCCGACTTACGACTAGTTAATCGTGGGCTCGAACCTAGGCAGATGCATCACTTTATGTAATTTATTTCATCACTGCTGCTCTCAAAACGGTGAAGGAAAACATCGTGAGGAAACCGGCATGTCCTAGAACCAAAGAATTTGTAGACATATACCAATCCGCACTGGGCCCGCGTGGTGGATTATAGCCCATCCCTCTCTTAGAATGGAGGCCTGAGTCCCTGCAGTGGGAACATTATAGGCTGATGATGATGAATGACATCAGTAGCTGCACGCACGGCGACCAAACAAAGTATACAAAACCAGTTTAGAATCCCTCATTGTACGGAAAATCTATTGAAAGGGAGGCCTTGTTATATTGGACAATACAGCTTAATGTATCGCCCGTGAGTATATGAAAAAAGTCCTTTTAAACTAAAAAGGGCGATTTTACAATATTTTTCCCAAACAACCAATTCCCGATTTAATCAAAACTCAAAGTATACACACCAAACATGAAACATTGTGACTTTTATGATCTCATACAGCTGTAGTCATAAAAAAACAAGTCCAAATGTCCTGTACAAAAAGATATGAAACTCATTTAATTTTCCGCCAAAACAGAGTAATCACCAAGAGGGGTCTCTTTAATAAGACTGACGAGATTTTTCTTGTGATTTTATTGCCCGCTCCTGCGAGTAAATCGCTCGTTTAGGTGTAATGGCCGCCGATTCACAGATCTCTTCATGGCTTGTCCTAATTTTCTTTCGAGTTTTTATGCGCCTTTAGAAATTGTCTATGTTTTGTGTTTTAAATCGGGGATTACTTTGTTAAATCCTTTTAGTGTTGTCATTTGAATGAATTTATCTTCTAAAAAATTAAGAAAATTGAATTGTCTGTTTGTAATAGCAAAATAATAGCTTTTTTACTGAATTCATATGAAAGTATTTACGGTACTCAGAACATAAAACATTTTTTTTCTTGTCTGTAGGTCTGACTCTTTGTACCGGCTAATCTCTAAAATGGCTGGACCGAATTATGACGGGACTTTTACTGGCAGATGACTGATGTTATAAGGTGTAACTTTTACTTAAGAAAAAAAGATGAGGGTTCCGTGACAAGAGAACCCCTGAATTGTTTTGAAAAACGAATTCAAATAGTTTTTTTTTTTTTTTAATTTTACGTGGACAAATGTCGCGGTGCTCGGCTAGTTCGTACTAAAAATAAACATGCCATTAAATTCACTAGTGAATAATGTTTACTAAAAAGCAATTTTCAGTTAGCAAATACGTTCCTAATTGGAATTAATATTTATTATTATATTAACCCCAAACAAGTATCGCTATGGCTGCTCACTCGAAAATTCAAACTGGAAAAATTCCACTGAATTATTGAATCATGAATAAATCGTTAACCACTGTTTTATAATTCACAAATAGTTGACACAGTTATTCATGCAACCGCATTTAGTAGCAAAGCTTTAAACATAATTTAAATATTCCAACAAATCATTTGACGAGTCATGTTTTGACTTTTACATAGCGTCACGCTTGTTATCTATCATGGGTTAGGCATAGGTGTACCTAATAGTACAGTACACCCATATTTGGCCAATAATTTATGTAATAGAGGGCGAGTGTATTGCCATCAACCGGGCACAAAACCAGACTTCGTGGCTACTGCTAAGAAAGTCCTGATGGCAAAATCCAATAACACTTTGCCCAACCCGGAAATTGAACCTAGGACCCGCACAGCAGTCGCGCTTGCGACCACTAGACCAACGAGGCAGTCAAAATATTCCAACATAATAATTTCACGAGTCACGTTTCGACTTATAAATAAAACAAATATTCATAACGTTTGCACTTTAGTAATCAATTCACCCCGAACGATAACAGTTATTTTACGACTTTTAATATACGAAATTGAACCATGCGGGCGGTTTTCAACAAAAGCCCGGTTTTTTAAAGCCCGGTTTGTGAAAGCACTCGGCAGTCGGCGGTCGCAGGGTTAAACAAAAAGGCTTGGTCTGTGACAAAAACCGCAACTATCTTCTACTGAATCTTTTGTTTGTTCAAACTCCATTGTTGGAATTAAACCGTGGTTTAGATGTTATAGTGCTCTGTTCTTAATTTTATTGAAAGTATTTTTAATAACTGTATAGGGTTTCAAGACCGTAATAATTCAGTTGTGGTTTATTTTTGAAATTTATAACGCTTATTATGTTTTTAAATTATTTACGCAATATTGAAACGTTTTAAACGCCCAGAGCGTTACATCTCCAATTCCCCATAGTTCCTAAACCGTTCCACGAAAGACCAGAAAACAAACATTTCATTAAGATGACGCCGTACAAATTTATTTTCGTAAACAACTAAAAATACGGCAAGAAAACACGTCAAGTTATTTACGGACCCTGAAATTAAAAAAAAAATCTTGCTTTTCCGCCCCTGCCTGTGATCTGACGTTGGTAATGTTGGTATACACGCAAATTGCTTTTTAAATATCGTATAGTACGACTTCGTTAAGTCTACATTAAACACAGTTGAGTAAATTTTATTACCGCGCCAAATACAACTTGGAAATGTATTAAAATATGAATGAAATTCTAATTCGCACGTGATGGAGACATCGAGTGAATACAAATTATTGCCTTTTTATTATTTAATTTTATCCCATCCTATCTGAGAACCACTCTAAAGTTGGTGTTTTTAGTGGAATTTATTAATTTATTTAAACATCATATTCAATTTTACTTAATGCCTTGTGCCATTTAGTCCAACTATGTACACATTTTTGGCCTTTAAATCCTCACGATGTATAATTATGTGGACCGCCCGAATGTGTCCATCTGGATCTAATTTAGGCCTCATTTCCTACTAACATCCTAGGTCGACACAAAACAGTATTATCATGTTTACATCCTTTTCCAAACTAATAGACAGCTCACTTACTTCACAAATCGCCTAATTAAACTAAAACCTTAAACTTTCACGCCTCTTTATTCAACTTTTATGGTTTTCAAAAGAAATAAAAATGGATTAAAAAGTCGTTGAACAACTTTTACTTTAGCCGTAAAAAGTTTTTTAAAGAAACGTGCTTTAACTTGGCTGAATCTTCTGCGAAACTATAAAATACTTCTACACGGGTCATTAATATCGAAGCTATTGGTAGTACTTACGTATTTTAAAGTCTAATCTCATTTTACGGTGAGTGCTCAGATTTGACATGAATTTGGACTTAATTTACAGAAATGTCTGAAAGCTTTCTATAATTATTTATTTATAGCTATAATTTAACAATCCTACACTTGTTTCACTACATCGATTATAATAGTTTTTTTGACACCGGTGAGGAGAAACAGAGAAGTGTGGAAGAAGAAGACATGCTGCGCCGACCCTAATTGAAATGGGATAAGGGAAAGAGAATGATGATGATGATGATGATCTCAAGATTGTCTTGCTTTCCAGCCTCCCCTAGAGTTTTCCACTATATTCAGTTATGCGCCAGTCTCATCCAAGTAGTACTTTCTGTAAATTAAGTCCAAATTGAATAAGGCTATGTTTTTGGACAAGCCCGCTGCGTTATTTCATTTATATATTCATCTAAAAATTTACATTGTGTTAGGGTTTTACAAAACAGTTACACATCAAACCATATATCCAGCCATAAAACGCTCAAACACAACCATGTCCATTCCATGTAAGGTAAACTTAATAGTATAAAATATAAATTAAATTCTAGTTAGATGTAAATTAAAAGTCAACTAAATTTAATTAAATGTCAAATACCTAGACATAAATTAAATGTCAATTAAACAACCATGTCTATTTCATGTTTCGTAAATTAAAAGAGAATTAAATGTAAATTAAATGTCCGTTAAAATTGATTAAGTTCAAAATAATTGTCAATTAAAAATAATTGTCAATTAAATGTCAATCAAATTAAATGTCGATTAATCAAATTTTAATTAAAATAAGTGCTAACCTAATAAAATGTCAATGAATTAAATGTCAATACCATATCAAATAATTCATTGAATACACAAATTATCTGGAATCATTCACTATTAAATCGGATACAGAATATAAACACTTTTCTAATAAGAAGGATTTCAGTTTTGCCTTAAATGAGTTAGTGTTATAGACCAAAGTTTTTAAATCAGTAGGTAACTTATTATATAACTCTACTGCTTGGTAACGTGAATAATGCTCTGCTATGTTAAATTTAGGCACCATTAGATTTTTAACCACTTTCCTTCGTGTGCTCTCTCTCAGCTCTCTTTCTTTTAGCGATTCATATTGATGTATATATTTTGCGAACTTGCTTAATAAAACTAGTATATACAAGCTTGGAACTGTAAGAATGCCTAAGTTCTTAAAGTATTATTTCCACACTACTGCAACTCCTGAATGCCAGAATGAACAGTGGCCACCACCAAAACAGCGCTGACACAATGAATCTTAACGAAGTCCTAGTGAACCAATTTAACTGTATTTGATCCCAAAACCTTTTTGACATTTTTTAAAAGAGTCGAATCTAAAAAGTAAATTGTGATTAATTTCATAATCAAAATCAAACCAATCATTTCAAATAAGCTAATAAAGGCCACATTTGAACGTCAAATAAGGAAATAGAATTTAATCTATCACCCATTTGCGTGTGTGGTGTCGTAATGGAGAGGATGGAAAAAAAATCGATATCTATACTATTTAAAATGTTTACAATTACTATACTAATATTATAAAGAGGTAGAATTTGTTACTAAGTTCATAGTTATGTAGGGGGTTATCTCCGAAACTAATAATCTAATTCTGAAAAGTCTTTCGCGGGTGCTTCAGGCTATAAATAATAATAATAAATTTTATTTTACATTGGTCAGATGTAAAAACATGTAACCAATGTAAAATAAATTATATTTAAGTCTTGTATATTAACCGCGCATTCACAGTTTTTGTGGGCAATGTGCTAGTATTTTAAATACATGAATTTTCTTGACTAATGAGAGATTTTTATCTATGATTTATGTAAATATCGCTCTGCTGTAGTTGTACAAACTTACAACCTAACACCTGTTATTTTACCTCAACAAAAAAATTGCCAACTTCACTAAATAAAAACAAATGATTCCCTCAACCTCCTTTGTGACATGTTTTGAAGAAGGTTGAGGAATTATTTATTCGAGTAAAGACCTGCACAAAAAGCTGTAACTCTATCACAAAGAACATGTTTTCCCAGCAAAAGGCACAGATTACATCTTTCAATTTAAAAAAGTCCTACAGAGTCCTACTAGTTCCGAGAGGTTTAGAAAAGAGCAACAATATATTCCTTTGAGACGAATGCTGTCTAACACGGGAAAGCAATTCCGTTTTCGCAGTCCGACGGCTTATTATTCAAGTTGTGATTGCTACCAAACCATTGCAAATATAAAATGTCGGGAAAAAATCTGATACGGGAAAGATTTAGGAATTGAATTGTAGTAAGAAAGGGTTTCAAAGGTGAGGCATGTAGAATAGAATGAGTTTACCTGTGTAGGACTATGTGAAAGTTTTCATGCAAAAAAGTAGCGTGACATAACACCACACCTTTTTTCCCCGCAGGATTAGGTGTGCCCCTAATAGTACAATCACATTTTCCCAGATATGTTTAAATCCCATGTAACAGGGGGCGAGCCTATTGCCATCAACCGGACGCAAATCCAGACTCCAGATTAGCATGAAAGAGTAACAAACATCCATACATTCAGACTTCCTCACAAGCTATCACGTTTATATTATTAGTAGGATAGTAGCATATTACTAGTGAATATTGATATTGCAAGTGTGGCAATCGGGTATCGTTGTATGGACATTTGATGCAGAGGCATGTCGAAAATGTTTAGTATGAATGTATGCAGATGGACACAATAAAACGATGGATGGACTGTGTGTGGAATAATAATAATATGATTCGAAAGGAGGTGAGAGTAATAGAGATGTATGTAAAAAGTAGACATGCTACACCGGTCACAAATCTACACTAATATTATAAAGAGGAAAGATTTGTTTGTTTGTTTGTAACGAATAGGCTCCGAAACTACTAGACCGATTTCAAAATTCGTTGGGAAGCTACACTATCCCCGGGTGACATATGCTACTTTTTATCCCTGTATTCACACGGGAACGAGAACTACGCGGGTGAAACCGCGTGACGTCCGCTAGTAAATTGATATAAGGGCAAGAAAATGATGGTAAGTAGGATATTTCTAGCCTAAAAGCATCACAAGTGTTCACAAAACTCAAATACCGAATTAATTCCTAAACTACCAATAATATTTTCCAAAGACGAAATAAATATTATGTGAAAAGACGCTCACTGCTATAAAAATAAACAAGACAGGACCCGAACCAGAAAGTTTATTGCTCACAATCATCCCACGACGTATTTTCAGACATTTCTGCGTTTTATTAAAGAGCTTACTAGACACAACAAATTCTAAACATTTGTCAGTAACCTGCTGTGGGCAGGCAGCATCATTAATTTACTACACTCATTTATCTTGCGAATCCGAAGTAAACAATGAAATGGTGTGATCAATAAAAAGACCTTTCACAGATCGGCTATTGTCAGTGTGAAAGGTTTTAATAAATATTGGGGACGATTTTTCGTGGGGTTGCCTGCGAGATGGGCAATTTTGTGAATACAATTTGGTCCGTTTATTGGCTAGTCTGTGTTAGGAGTTAACAATGATGGTGATTAAATGTGTGTGCTATCAGATCTGGAATCTTGGTAGAAACAATACTACATAACATAACATAACATCACGCCTGTAGTCCCTGAAGGGTTATGCAGAGGTCTACCTAATAGTACACCCTCATTTCGCCAGTTATGTTTAAGTCCCATGTAATAGGGGCGAGCCTATTGCCATCAACCGGGCACAAATCTAGACTCCGTGGCTGTTACTTATAAATTCCTGATGGAAAAAGCCAATAACACTTTGCCCGACCCGGGAATCGAACCCAATGCTCAGCAGTCGCAATAAGTTAGCCATAAGACAGTCATAGCTATATAACTGCGATATTTTTAGTATTCACGTACTTGAAATGCCGATCAAACGTAGCGCCAGATGCAAAAGGCTCCTAGAGAGTCATAAAATATTCATACGTATGGTTACTTCAATATTTTATTGCAAGGAAAATAACTATAACAACAATCCTAGTTTATTTCAGTTCTCAACAGCAAGAAACCGTTAGCTTTAAAGAAACACGTGATTTACAGCGTTCAAATGCTAAAAGTGCAATTTAAAAGTCAAATTAGTTAGGGTCATTTACACGACGACTACTAAATATCATTAATGCTAGGAATTCCACGGGACAATCCATTACTACCTAACTTGTACGATACAGGAACTTATGGACGACACGGGACTGAGAAAAGTTGCTTACCCAGTCAAAAAATAAGAATTATTAAATAAACAACATAACATAATATCATGTATATACAGGTTGGTGCCGACAATACGACAATAAATGAAACCACTGGTAGTTCTAGTTCATAGGAACATTATTAAACTATCAAATAAATCTTAACACCAAAATAAAAAATTTAAAAACAAATCAATAGTTACATTACAATTTACAAACAAATATTGGTTTACTAACCTTAGGAATAATTTGCACCGATTAACGTGTGAAAATAAAATTTTTATTTGATGATTTTCCACCCGCCAAAAAAAAAAAGGTAGTCTTCTGAAGAAAGAATCACTAGGATTTGAGTGGACCTATCCAGTGAGTGCAAGCATTTGTCAGTTATGATGTAGCTCCGGGCGTCGGGGGCCATGTGATGGCTTCCGGCCACCGTAGACGCGGGCCTGTGGACGGTGAGTGATGGGTAAGCTCGCCGTCCGTCCGTCTTATGACGACGACAGGCCGTGTCGACGGCGCGTTCGTGTTCCACGCGCGCCTCAAAGAGATGTCAGCAAGGGCCGACGCCCGTCGGGGCTGCGGGTTGTCGCAGATACCGCGGCCTCGACATGAAGGGCTAAGAAGGAACATGGGTGGTTTTTAGTCAGTAGAAGTCTCACACTCCCTTTCACTCTGCCCAAGAGCGGGAGGGGTTATTTGATGATTTCCCACCCCCCAAAAAAAAAAAAAAAAAGTTATGATGTAGCTCGACTTATAACTCAAGGAGCAGAACAACTACCAATACTGATGAATACAATAACTCTACAATCAGAGACATATAACATTGCATTGTACGACAGAATCCACCTACGTTCATTGTGTAAGTTGAGTGGATTTGTCAAAGCATTCAGACAGGAGATTTTTATTATTGGTTTCATACATCAAAAGGGTCATTATTTCTGTCGGCCATTGAATATGTTTTCCAAAGTAGGTATGTTGGCTTTATTTATTTTGTTATTGCTTCCGATAAGAACTTTTGCGGAAATAGAATGTCAATATTGTAAGGGGGTAAAAGATTTTTGTATCAAATCTGGCAGGTCCAACAACGCATTTTATTCTAAAAATGTTTCGAGATACTGGTCAAATTCTATCATCATCATCAGCCTAAAATGTTCCCACTGCAGGGACTCGGCCTCCTCTCTAGGAGAGGGATGGGCTATAATCCACCACGCGGGCCCAGTGCGGGTTGGTAGATGTCACAATGTCTTCGATTTTTTGGTTCTAAGACATGCCGGTTTACTCACGATGTTTTCCTTCACCGTTTTGAGAGCAGCGGTGATGAAATAAATAACACAAAGTAATGCGCCTGCCTGGGTTCGAACCCACGACTTACTGTTCGTAAGTCGGGGCCACCACCACTGGGCTACCGCTGCTGCAAATTCTATCAATAGCTATCAATTGATACAGGTTTAGTTCGTGGCTTACCAAATCAAAGTTCGGCTGAAGATGATGTCAGTGAATGGACTTTAACTTTTAGAGCTCATATCTCGAAAATGTGACACTTTAGCACATTTTGTCTGAAACAAAACTGGTTTGTATTGATACCAGCTATCGATTAATATTGGTTTTAGATATGGCAAAACATTGAAAAATAAAATGGAGGAAGTTAAGCAGACCATTTCATTAAAACTCCTTTCAGATCAAATAAATAAAGTAAGAAACAGTGAAAGGAAAATCTTAACGATAACCAGAAAACGTAGTACTATATTTCTTCGGTCATAAAACTCTATGATAAACGATTTAATAATGTAACCAACCTGATACCTTTTTCACGAAATAGTAACTTCTTTCACTAAACATACAACAACACAACAAAATAGTTTTCCTTCGAAAAAGTTCACAAACTTCGGAGACCCTAATTTCGCTGACGTGAACCTCGTATAATAAATGATGAAAATTTTATCTTGTACGAAATTATTTATATTTTTTCTTACTGGCCGCCATTTTTCATTTGGTCTTTCAAAGAATGTTCCTTCCTAAATCTGTCAAAGTTTGGGAGCGTTTATGTGAGACGTGTGTCTAAATTAATGACGTCACGAGTCACTGATATGATTTAGTGTGACGTCATGGACGGTCGGATTTATGGGCCTGATGTATCCTCGTTAAAGAAGAATGAGATAGGATAAACTGTTGTGAATTAGTTATTTATTTGTATGGAATATTCTTTGTAAAGAAATTGATATGTTGCCTTTTGTAACTACTTTTTTTTTGGTTCTTTATAAAAAAAAATATATTGGCTGTACGCATTATTCATCACTCATTGTACAGAAATTCTATGTAAAGCGAAATCATGTTATACAGGGTGTAAGGAACTGCCCTCCGCAAACTGATAGGGTGAATTCATGTATATGGGTCATACTAACATTACCAGTACAAGAAATTATTTCAGGAACGTTATAGGAATCCAATAAACTTAATTTGTTTTATTTCCTCATACGCAATCGTTACTGTGGCAAAATGCATATAGCGAACGATAAGCGCGACGACGAGTTCGAAGAACTCTGTAAGTCGTAGGGAATTACTTGTAAAATAAGTACTAGCCAGATTCTAAGTGACTTCAAATGTATGTAGTTTGTCATCATCTGCCTAGCTCATAATACCAAGATTTTGTAACAATATTCTGATTTAACAGAGTATCCATGGAGTTTCTTGCCCGTTCTTCTCCATAGAGATCTACGCTCCCTAGCGTAGATCTCTATGGAGAAGAAAGGAATGGGCAACTACAGTAGGTACTTTCACAAGTTATTATGCCTTGTGACTGTGACTGTAGCTTCGTTTTATTTGTTTTTCTGACATTCAAAAGTGCCTGTAATGGTCTAATTGAAATGAATGCTTTGAGTTTGAATAGTAATAATGTAGTAGGAGACGAATCGATAGGCACCAACTGTAATTTGTTATTGGCTTCCACAGTAGACGAACAAAATAAGCCAATGAATACTAAAGTAACACCATCTGTTACATCAAAAAAGGCTAAAAAGTAACAGATACTTACAGCCAAAAGGATATCTTTTACCCTAAATACATAAACAAAAGAAACAAATGTACTCACACATTACTGAGAAGACAGGCCTTTTATCTTTTGTAACTTAAGATACCGTTTTCAAACTAAAGACGACTTGACATGTTGTTAGAATTAATTGCGTCACTAAGTGAACTAAGTACATCAAACGTCCACTAGGATAAGCGCTTTTACCATCTTTTACTTGATAAAAAGTCGTATCTTTTTCCATTAAAAATCTCTCTTTATCCGTCGGTAGTTTGTTGGAAGTACTTTTTCGTAAATTAAGTCGGCTACGTCAGCAGGTTAATAGATTTAGAGTTCCAATCTTTTTTGAACTGTTTGATATATAAACCGCATAGTGTAGTGGTCGTAGGTGGTCTCACTGAACATCAAGTGTTCGGTTTTGATTCCCGGACGAGGCAATTATTAGGTTTATATCAATAGAAATTCCCCGTTATCTGGTTTTCCGTTTGGTTGCAATAGACTTGCCCCTTATCACATGGGTCTTAAACGTAACTGACAACATATAAGTGTTAGTAGACTTTAGAGTACACCTCTATCTAAACCTTAGGGGATTACAGGCGTGATGTTAATTGGTAAGATGGATAACTTACTATGATTGAGTCATTATCTTTGTGTTTGCAGTTTCCTGAGCGGACCTGCGAAACTTGATGCCACCGGCTCACTGATCTATTCAGCTTACTGTATTTACTTTTGAAGTTGTTTACATATTCATTACGTTTACGTTAAACAACATTCACGTTTACTTAAGAGCAAATTAATGCTGACGGAAAGGAACACGCAATTTACAGGTAACACGGGTTTTTTTTTTAAATAAAATAAATTTTGTCAATCCTCCTTCAACGAATCACAGCAATAAAATTGTTGTTAGGATCTAAAAGATATGTCCTTTTAGATACCCATGGCTTTTTGACATCCTCTTAGTTCAACATCATTAGGATCGCTTCACTAGTTCACCCCATTGAGTATGGGGTGTAAAGAAATACGACTTTATGCGACCCCCAGTGATATCCAGTGCGATGTGATGTAATGAACCATGGAGGTCCATTAAGCTCCTGAGAGTGACATGTGTTTTTTTTGGTTTGAAAATGTACTCTCTGATTACTTTAATTGTGGTGTAAGATAAATGGATTTCAAAGGACCAGAGTATTTTAAGATAAGATTTTTTTTTGCGGGAATGAAGTTAAAATATTTATTTCATGTAAAACATTTGGTACAATCATGTTTATTCATAACCTTTACACCTACATAAATTTAAAATGTGACCTACCTACCTACTACACCTACCTACCTACTTGAAACCTATCTTGGCGGTATTGAAATATCTTAGAAAAGGGTAACCATTGGCGTTGGCACGACGCGCGACTGAACTGCAAGAGACACTGTTAAAAATACAGAAATAGAGTGCGGAAAGTTTGTTATTGCATTTAAGGCGGATTGAACACCCGAGTCGTATGGCGAGGGTGTTCATGGGGTTGAGAAATGCAATAACAAATTCCCACGTGCATCAAACGACGTTTTTCAATACACTTTCGAAGAAATTAACTATTCTAATAAGTATTTTTGTCATTAATTTTTAGGAGACTATAATTTTTAATAATAATAATTTATTTAATCAAATAATAATAATGTTAACATTAAATAGTAATATCTGTAAATGCACTTGACTTAATGCTAGTTAACAAAACAGGTAGTTGTTGCAACCAGCACCCTTACTAAGTTATGAAATAACTTGTATTAAGGGCAGTGGTATTAGTGGTACTATGATTTCATTTGCTTTTTTCCGCGGTTTGATTTCGCCAGATTGAAGAAAAAGCAAAGGTATGTGTATCAAATATTTTTAAATTAAGAACACAAATAAATGTTTACTTGTTCATAAGAGTAAATAATTGTTTAAAATAATCATGTTTATTTATAGTATTCTTTTTACAAACACAATTTAATATTCAAAAAATATTTACGCAAATCAAAATGACGAAATTAAAAAAAATCACCACCGACTACAGCATAGTCGGTGGTGATTTTTTTTTAATTTCCTATGTTTTAACGATTTGGACATAATACAAGGTATCGTTATCTGTGGTAATTTTCTTTCCCGCCCTTGGTTGCCAAAAAATAAGATTACCGCACGTGTGCGAAATATGTTGCATTTCGAACCTAATCGTAGTGCAATAAGAGCTAGTTTTCGAGGAAGTATATTGAAAATATTTTATCTCATTGTAACTATGCCAAGGCATAGTTTTAATTATACCAAGAAACATTTTCCCTCTCTTTACACTACTTTCTTACACAGCTTGTTCAGTTCCAAGCTATGTTTGAACCAGTATTTAATCTTTTATACAAGACCAAGTGAAATTGAGAGAAAAAGAACTCTGTAGAGACAGGACACATGTTCCGCACAATCTGCTTAATCAAGTAAAAATTCTTTTGAATTTTCCAAGATATTTTCTTCATTCACTAAGTAATATTACTTCAGGTACTTATTCTACAGATGCAATAATACAGTTTTAAAACTGGAGAAAATAAAAATACATGCAATCGAGCGCATGCGCAGTTTTGTGCAATGAGCCAAAATGATGTCTTTTCGATAACTGCAGACGGTTATTAGAATTTATTACTTACGCCTTTGGTTTGTGAATTCAATTTTATTATGCGTATTTCTTGTATTTTATTGCTTTACGACTCTTGTGATAGGGTTTTGATAGAAATCTGTCATCTCGTATTTAAACCCTTTAGATGATGATTTTCAAAGATCTTTCTTCAGTGCTTCCATTAATTAGGAACCTTAAAGCACAACTCCAAGCTTCTAGAAACTGTGGTTTACGTGATACGCCGTATGTCAGTGAATTTCAGATTATTATTTTAGTTTGTAGCTTATTTTATTTATTTAGGTCTACCAACTATTGTCCACCTTGATACATCGACATTATTCATTATTAAAATTAGGCTACAGCATAACAATTACTTAAAGGTAAACACCACAGGCACAAAACAATAAATTAGATAGCTTAGTTAGTAAACTACTAGTTAGTACTTTGAAATTCATTAAATGTACCTTTAGTAGTTACCATACCCTTTTTATTTTTGTTATTGCTTAAGATTCTGTAATATCACCTCCTCTGAGGGCACTGGCTCTTTAACACACCTAGCAGTACATACATGTTTACAATCACTTTCTTATGCAATAAAGATTATTGATAACGTAAGGACCAGTATGTAATCAAAAGTTTTTTTTTTTTTAAAAAACGTTGCCTCACACTAGGAATTTCTCCTGTATCGTGGGTGCGTTCACAAACATTTAAACTCACATACACAACCAAACACCCAGACCCGAAACAATTATCTGTAGATCATATTATACAAATATTTGTTCCGTGCGGGGATCGAACCCGCGACACGCAGCGTAGCAGTCCAATTGCTCAGCCACTGCGCCAACCATGTCGTTTATTTTAAGCTAAGATTTTTAACTAGCTACCCTTAAGGTACGTCACTACCTAACAAAGTATTTATTAGTACACTTACTCCCGCACTCGGAGAGCGTTAATGAATACTTAGGCCATCACTTAGTAAAGGTTTTGACATTTTTGTCATACAAAAGTATGTCAAATCTTTCCTAAGTGATGGCTTAAGTAATCATTAAATATCTCTGAGTACCGCAGTTAAACCATCAAACGTCAAGGCTATTAACATTAAATTTAAAGTATACAATAAAACAAACACTACGACTAATAGTTTCTCCAACTTAGGTGAATTTATTGAATCTTTTAAACTCCATACATTGTTAATCAGATCTCTTTTAACTCTGAAGTTGAAGTAAACGAGTATTTATTTTCTTCAAGCAGGTTCAAGCGATTGCCCTTTTAAGCAACGCCAATCCCGGCAGGTCGTAAAGAATTGGATAAAAAAAGTAAGATTAGATCTTTTCATTTGAGGAAAGGTCCGAATATTGGTCCTCTGAGGCAGTTACTAAGAAATGGCGGATTGACTTCGAGAAAGTCAACATTTAAATTGGAGAAAAAACATTTACTGAATAGATTTGAGTTGGTCTCCTGGGTATATTTGGACGTATTTGACAACGGGTCGCTTGATATCTTGTTAGTTTCGGCCTTATTTATTGATAAGATCTGATTGAGTGGAGAAACCAAACTGGCGTTTTTTGTGAAAAATATTTTAATAGCATTAAATCAGTCTCTCCTCGTTGTTGTGGCAAACTACTTCTGCTGGAATGAGTTCTTAGGTTCGATTTAGTTGGCACTAGTTGTTCGGCCGTTTGCTGAACTGGTCCTATTTGGCGCAGCCGTAGGATACACACTCTTTCTCGTGCTTTGTTTCAAGTACCCCGGACTTTGAATTGGGCCTGTTCAACAGCAACAGACTCGCCCTACATTTGAAAAAAAAGTTTACTTTATAAATTACACACGTAAAGAAATGAATTCTGGTCACAACCAGAAATAAAACTTTTCCAAACTATGTTGAGGTGCACTATGTTACAGTCTTACCGAATCTAGGTGAATACTAGTATTCAAGAAGGAGCGACTGCAAAAAAAAATACAGCGTAGGTACCTCACCTAAAACGGTTTTATTACCTACTAAAATTCTGGACGTGTTAGTCGACATTTATAAATCCTTTCATGCGTGGAATATACATTTTATATATTATACAGTTTGTTTATATATGTAAGCGGATAACATGTAACATACCTTTTTCATGAAATACACGATTATTTGGTTTGTCAAGTTTCTACAAAATAGCAGAGTGACCAGTTTTATGGAAATTATATTTTTTGTTACATTATTACGTATTTATTGAAAGTAAGATTGTTTCAATGTAAGTTCGTTTCAAGTGACGTACTTTTATATTTCTAAATAATACCATTAAATGCTAGTTTGCCAACAAATTTACAATCTGTGTACAGCGTTCCAATATAAGTTTGTTCATCTGTAACAAGTTCTAGACGATGATTATATTTTTCATTGAAATTTCAATAAAAACAAATTAAAAGTTCTTTTTATTTCTAAATCATGGCCACCCTATTATGTTTTTTGATATTTTCTGCAATGAATCTAACGATACCACATACATCAAAATCGGTTCAGGCGTTTGGAAGTTATGGTGGAATAAAGAAACTCACAAACAAACATACATACATACATACATGAACGCTAAAAACATAACACTCTTTTTTTTGGGGCAGTCGTGTAAAAATGTTCGTTCGTCAACTGTATAAAAGCGCGAACTGTGACAATTTAATTTTCCTAACGTTCAACGTGTAATTATTATATTCATAATATTATTTATTTTTTCATCATCTCTTCACAACTATTTTTTTTTGTATTCCTATTTCTTAAAAAAAACATATACCTACAAACACTCTAAAAGTAGTGGTCAGCTTGTACCGGAAGCAGTGTCCAAACTACCGGTAGTTAGGGCTCTAGAGACAGGAACGGCCTTCTGAATCAGGTCGTCCTTTATTTACTTTCTTCACATTTTAAAAAAATATATCCATATCATTCTTACCAAGATAAATTACAATGCTCCCGTGTGGTAATAAAACCCTTTTCTTTGTTCCCACCGCGCTAAAATACCTCCATAATTATTCATAACACCAATTAATATCTTCGCATCCCTCAAAACACAACCGCTTTTAATGAAACACTTAGCAATAATCCCATTACTTACACCTACCACCCTGCCTACCACCTACCACCAAGCTTCAAGTTTCATCCACAGCGTGTTTGATAAATGAGCCACAGGCTGCTCATTTTCACGCTAGTCTTGATTGATTGGTTCCAATATTGAAATTCGAAACGCCCTGTATCGCGATCGAGGAAACGGTAAGCAAGGCTCCTTCGTTTCGGCTAATGAAATCAATTTCGGAGTCATCCGTGTAGCTAAAATCAATGGGAAGCCTGATATTGCCTGTAATGAGAATCCTGTCTTGCTCCCTAAATGGTTTTTGATGAAGCAGATGGCTGTTGTGTTATACGGAATAATAATATGATATAACGAGTGCAGAAATGAGGTTAAAAGGGTCACTCAAATGAGACCTTTTCTGGTTTGTTTCTGAACTGAATATAAAGTGGTTCAGGGGCAAGGAAGGGTTTTACGCTCGTTTGACCTTTATAAAGTTTTGGTCTGAAATGGTCTGAAAAGTCTGGTGAAAGTGTTGTTTAATAAGAATATTTTAACTCTCATGATAGGTCGCACCACAATTGCGTTACATACAGTCCTGAATGATTTAATGAACCGACAAAATTACCCATTTCTTCATAATATTCTTCATAATATTATGTTTGATCAACTGGTTTGCTCGTCAACGTAAATGACGCTAAGAATATTGGTGAATATTCAAATTGAAGCTCGTACTAAGTAATAACAACCGTTTGGGTGGATTTTAGAGAACATTGTGACCACCCATACCGAGTTTAATCCGTCCCTCGGAAAGCAGTCTTACCAAGGACCATTACCCAGTAGTAACTAACTGGGTTATAGAGGTCATATTATAGGCCGTCGGTACGTGTAAAATTAATGGTATTCAGCTGCATCCGGTTAGACTGGAAGCCGACCCCATCATAGTTGTGAAAAGGCTAGGCAGATGATAAATCAAACTGAATGAATGACATTGGGATTGTATGTGCCCTAAATATCAGGCACCAAACAAAAAGGACCAAACTAATTAGCGCCAACAAGATGCTAATTAAAACCAGAACGCAATGCAAAATAAATCCTTTACAACTTTGCAAAACCCACTTAAACTAAACTTTAAAACTTTTAACTAGGCAATGTAAACTCATTTAGTTCATAACTTTGTGGCCTAATTAATGATTAACCGGGGTTTAGTGGTTTAGTGTTTGTAGGCGTGGCTACTGAACTTGGAGTACCTACTAGGTTCGAAATGACCATCAAAGTAGACGTAGCTACTCAAAAGTAATGCGTGTAACTCAAACCTTAAATGATTGACCAGAATGTCTTAATATAGTATTTTAATAGCGGATGGTACACGACACTACGTACATACGGTTGCCTTGCGTAAGTTTTAAATAATTGCTGTTAGACCTAGGAATTAATAGGTTTTGTGGGATTTAAGATATAATGTCTATGAATATGTGACCTACGGATTTTGTTCTTATCTCGCTCTGTGGAACTCAGGATTCTCCTATGCTTTTGATGGGTAACTAGGTTTAGTTTTCTAACTGACTGACTCTGCGATATCTCAAAGATTTTAATGATTAGTTTAATTTGACCGAGTGGTGACCAAGGTTACGCCAAAAAACCTGGTTATGGGACGCACAAACCCGGGAAGTGTGGCGGAAAAAAGGAGAGGCCTATTCGCAGCAGTGGGTTGTTCTGGCCTGGTAATATATAAAAAAATGGTTAATTTTTGAAACAAACGCTTTGAGTATTGAGTTTGCATTACTCTTTTCCTGTCCAACCTACATGGAACTTCAAATCCGGGAAAATGTGGAGTAATTTATGTTACATTACATTTGGGTACTTTAACAAACACAAACGTGACACTATGTAACATAACTTTATACCCTAATTAATGATTGCTTCAAGTTTAAGTAGAGACGCAGATGGATACCAACGTCACTGATTGATTCGAACCGCGTCGACCCGACATTAATCATGTTCGAGCAAGCCCTGTTACAATAGTATTGTTGATAGGGGGCGTGGTTGCCTATTTGTTGGGTAAACCGAGCTATTTATTACTTGGAACAGGGTTTTAAGTGGTATATATGGGATTTTGTGGGTGTGAAAATGATTGTGTGTTCACATTTTGTTGCAAAGAATACGTGTTCTTTTGGATTATGCACCGAATTGCCGAAGTTGGTTTGTAGATAGGTGATCATCATTAACACAAGGCTTCTCCGTGCCTCAGAGAATACGTAAAACTACCAGTCCCGGTGATAAAACAGAAAGTGGCGGCAGAAGCCGAAAGTTTATCAACCAGTCTCTACGAGGGTTCCCATCACGTTCTGCCATTCCCATCAGCGGACAGAGGTCACGACACATTACCACAGCCACTCCGTACCACGCCTTCTTCTGCAGGCTAGGTCTGTTCTCATAAGCTCCAAAATTATGAAACAGTAGCTTTCAATTTAAGATTACTTTGCCTGATCCTTGTATAATACCAAACTAATTGAAACGTTGGATCACGACTTACTTGAGATAAACAGCTGTTGCCACATTATTTTTGACGTCAAATCTCGATACACTCGTCAAATCTTTAGAGTTCTCCAAAAAGCAAATCTAATTAAGTCAACTTAAGTGTCGTTATCTAAAAATCTGTTTCGAAAGCCAATTTCTGCGTTATAAACAGATTATAAAATGCGATACTTTAAGTTTAAAGGTGATCTTAAGTCCCGGCTAAGAATAACTGAAATTCAAATTTAGGTCAAGCCGGGTCATTTCTTAAGGTGATTTCGCTCAAGCTCGCCAAAAGGTCAACAAGGTTAAAGGATTCTTAATACATTTCTCAAAACATAATCAGGAGTTTCGTCACTTAAATCTTTTTCGTCGTCAATGCGACGACGTTGGAAATGCCTCTCTTTTAACAAAAGGGACTTGTAACTGAGAACGGTACTTGTGCAAAGAGGAGCTACATTTCGATGTAAATTGGAGAGATTTGCTAACAATAAAATCTTTCTGAATAACGTGGTGATACTGTTACTGTTGTTCTGAATCTTCTCATGGCTTGTAGGAAACAGGGTAGTGGTTTCTTGTTCTTGTTTTTCGTATCGCTTCTTACTGTCTGCTCCAAGTTTATCTGGGACAACATCGAGCTACATCGTTGTCACGACACTTTTCTGGAGGTCGCCACTGTTTATTCTGGCTTTCAGGAGTTGCAGTGGTTTGGGAATAGTGTGGCAAATACAAACACCCACACACACCACATTATTCCAAGGGAAAAGGGTGGCAGGTTGCCATAAATAAAAAAAATACTTTCTCCACTGCTAGGCAAATGGTTCGTAATTGATCTGAACTATTTATTTTTGCCTAACTAGCACCTCATTTCGCTTACATCCTGAGGCTATCAAGACCTATTTAACCCTTTTCTCATCCGCAGATCGTTACCATAGTATAATATTTATTTATCGGAGTCTATGGGAAAGGTCTCATGTGTCGAATACCCCATATACTTCTACGCTTAACCCTCCCAAGGTTCGGGTTTCGATCAAGTTGCACGAAAAACATTTTTCAAATTAATTGGACTCACTTAGGCCGAGCTTGTTTACCGATGTTCGGCCGAAGTTCTGACGGGTTGACGTGTGGATGTTGTCGTAAGATTCGCGGTGGATATTTTAGGGTTGGGCTAAGATTTTGGAATGTAGAGTAAGTTGCCGACGATGTTGACAATTTAAAAATCGAAGCAAATAATTAAAAAATGAGAAAAATCATTTCTAATTTTAATATATATATTTTTATTATATATATTTTTTTAATATATATTTTATATATCTTTATCAATTTACTTTTTACAATAATTAACGGAAGGTAATAGGTGTTCTAAAGTATGTCTTCATTTCGCCAGTTATCAAACAAAAGCACAAATTTTAATATAACCTCCGGGCTACAACTGAAAATTGTCATGGAAAAACTCAACAATAATTCGAACAACTTGTGAACCAAGTAAAAAACTACAAAAAATGTATAAATATCGAATGCCTTAACGGTTACCATCATATTCCTGCCCGTGTCTTGTTACGGGGGGTCGCAACGGCGCACCGCATATTTTCTTTCAATCTCTTCTGTCACGTTATAATTTACTCCTTTTTCTTTCGTATTTATTTATTTTATTATTATTTTACTTTCACACAATCCATCCATCGTTTCCTTGGTCTTTCCCTCCCTCTCTATCCATCAACATTTATATTCATAACTCTCTTAGTCGCCTACGATTCGTAATAATTCAAATGTCTTTACAGTTATCTAATCTTAATAAAAACAGCGCAAATTCATGGTTTATCAAAAGCTGATGTGTATGTAGGCGACAATATGAAACGAAAAAGTCAATATGGCTACAAAAAGCCCTGATATAGAGATAATCCGCAGTCTATAAGTCGGCTTACCCGGGCATGGGAACACGCAAAAGTGACATTTATGTGTCAGTGAACGTCCCACAGCGTGTTTGTAATAAACAGCGGTCTGAAAATATACAGAAATAATATTAGAACGTAGTTCACGAACGGTTCCGGGCTTTCTTTTCACTTTATTTGGTTAGAGCAAAGTTATGGCACGGAATATTGTGGGTAAATATGCGGTATGTTATTGTTGTTTGGTGCAATTATATGACTGTTTTGTTTTTGATACTATTCCATTTCTCTATCTCTTTTGGTTTGTTCATAGGGAGCTTCTATCTTGTTTTTGAGTTCCTGAAAGGAACGATAAGAAAATGTATTTATTTCTTCTTTCTTTATCTTGTGGTTAGTGCTTAGCCTTTTTTTTTTTGTGGGCGGATAATCATCAAATAACTCAAGATCATCAAATGCCCAAGAGCGGGAGGGATCCCGCTCTTGGGCATTTGATGATCATTTGATGAGAGGTCAATTGGGATGAGAATAAGTTGAATAGGAACGACATAAGTATGAATAGGTACAGCTTTATAGGGTTGTGACAGCCTCTATTGACCTTATTTTCGTCCCGATTGACCCCAATTAGATCACAAAGTTACCATCACGACTCATTATTACGATCGCCTTACATCGAATTTTCTTTAAAAAAACGCCTTAACTTTCTTTATGAAGTTCAGATTTGTCCCTATTCACCCCATTTTACGGTACTGGGTAATACGATACCCCTTTGGTAAGACTGGTTGTCAGCCGGGACCAACAGCTTAGCGTGCTTTCCGAGGCACGGAGGATCTGAATGTAATGGGTGGTCACCCATCCACAAACCAACCTGGGCAAACGCGGCTTAACCTAAAGATCGACCCGAGTGGCAGGTATTATTAAGCCATGTGCTCATCAAATCATTAATCAATCATACTTAACAGACTTTCATTAAAACAACAGTTAAGTTAACCTACTTCGTCCAAATCACCTCCAAAATTAACTAACCCAATATTAAATGAAGGTAAAACCATTTTATTGACTCCGAAAATAACAAGAAACTCACGACAGCCAAATGAAATATCAAAGTTTTTGATTGATTTATTTGATTTGATCATTCTATTAAAATCAAAACGTTACAAATTCATTTACATTTCGACGAACTTTCATTTCATTTGAAGTCTCAATTAATTTCTTTGATAACATTATAAAGAATGTTTGTATTTTCGTAAATTGTTACTGAAATATACAAATTGGTAATGTTAGGTAGTTTTTTTTTGGTGCTAGGATTTTAGAACATTAATTCAACCTAGCTAACTGGTAATGTGTACAAACACGAAGTGGTAATTAGGCGATATTAATTAGGGTGTATATTTGGGTATTTGTCGGAGTGTTCATATTAATATTGGAATTAATAATGATGTTGACTTACTGAGCAACGCCAAGTAGGTACCAACTGAAAATTACTCGACACGATATTATTAAACATGAAAATGAGAGCTAAAATAATTGTTTCAAAATATGGTAAACATTTTGGTATAACCCACATCATCATCTGCCTTGCCTTTTCCTATCTCTTTTTGGGTCAGCTTCTTAGCCAATACCAGTATTTTACATGGAGTGACTGCCTATCTGACCTCCACAACTTGGTAAGACTGGTTGTCAGACTTGAGGCCACTGACTATCTTTAACAAATATCAGATCTAAAAATGACAGCCCCGGGACCAACGGCTTAACGTGATTTCCGAGGCACGGAGGAAACTCAGTATACAATCGGGTGGTCCTGGTGACCCATCTACATACCAACCTACGCAAGCGCAGCTTAACCTGAAGATTGATCTGAGCTGCTGTTGTTACTTATCCATTTTGATACCACTTACATTGCAGAAATTATTTTATTTTTGTCGGAAATAATCTTTTTCAGCTTTTGATATTAAAGATTTACACTAAGTAACAAGATACTCAAATATTAATAAAAAAAACACAACAAACAGTTTGAAAAGCAACACGAAAAAAAACACCAAGTCTTTTTAAATCATAATCCAAAACATTATCACATCTTGACAAAAGAGCTCGAATATTTTTTTTAATACCGCGACAGTGGCTCCCCCTACCCCGACAAAGTCAATCGTCAAAGTGGTAGGAATGGGGTCAGCAGTGGCCACGGAAATAGAACACTCGTGGGGATGACGACTTGCTACTGGTACGAATGATGTCTGCCAGAGACACATCATGATTTTTTGGGAACTTTTTTTAGCGTTTAGCTTTTTTTAATTATCTTCTATTTGCAACTTGTTTAAGGTGTACAAGAACAGATTTGATCATTTTTGGCCATGATTTCTTTCAGAATTTTAAACGTTTTTAAGATTTTGTTTTATTTTTTAGTTATCTTTTATTTGAAAGTAGGTTAAAGTAAAAGAAAAAAGTTTAAATTTTTTGTAGATATTTTGTTTTTTTCGTTTGGAATAATTTGTTCCTACCGTTTAAATATGATTGTGTGTTTTTGTTATTAAGTCTGTGTATTTAAGTAAGTTTATTAAAATCTTTTAAAAAGATTGAGAATGTTAGTCTATCACGAAAAGTGGAAAAAAGATATTTATTTGTCAATGTTTAAATATTAATTCAATTTATGGACACAAGAATACAATTCCAATTGGTTTGTTTTGCTAGAACTACACAACAACTAAAAAATCTATTTATTCCATTTCCATTTACCAGCAACATTTGCCACATCTTTGTTCTCTTGTAAACACAACGATGCCGATGGTCGGATTTTATGCTAGAAAAAACACAGAACGTATTTTTAAAACAGCCAAATCCTGTCCAGGGCCATAATTTTCAGACAGAAAGCAACACTATTATGCAACCGCATAATGCAGGATAAACCTCACATAGTATTATTGCAGTAATATTTCAATGGATAAGGAAGTAAGAATTTAAGTTGTATTTATTTTTATAGTAGAATAAACTGACCAAATATTTTAGTAGAGCGTTTTCTTTAGTTAAGATGCACTTTGTACATTTAAACTGTACATTATAAAAAAATTGTTTTGCGCGCTCTAAAAAATGTTAAAATGTTCAATCAGTGTCGTTGTTTATGGTGTCTCGTAGTTTATGGAGTCGTAGCAAATTGCTACGCCTCGTAGGTGAGTTTTATGCGCTCCGTAGCAAAGAGTACCACTCACTGTAGCAGCAAATGCTACGCATTACGCACCGTAGGAGTTATTATTACAAAAAAGAAATGTTTTGATCTCTCCTAAAGTGTTAAGCATTTTTGAACTTTTAATTACTTCCTTTAACTCTTGATTACTTTTTGTTACTAACAAAAGTCTGCTACGCTCGCGCTATGGTAATAATTCAAATTTCAGTACCACAAAGTCCATCATTTTTAAACTGGCTTCAAATGACTTAATCTGGAATTTAACATACAAAAAACTAAAAATCTCACTACTGAATTTTGGTACAACATTTGGTGGCAATAATTGTTGCATTTTAACCCTACCATGACGTCCTGCAAATAATACCTCAAGTTAGCAGTGTAACCCTGTATACCAGGTTGTTTGACCTTATTATGGTTTAAACAAATGTGTAAATGTTGAATATTTATAAGACACTGAATATCTACTAAAGGATTTCATGATGGAATTTGGCGTCACATTAAGACACAAAAATTACGGGACAAGGAGTTCCCAGGAGCAATTTAAAACACAAAAATAACGGGACAAGTATTACCCATGGGCACACAAGCTGATGCAGTACCTAAATAACATGCATATTTTCTGTTTATTAAATTCAATCTTGAGTACACAAGGCTCATTAAACCTGTCTATGTGAAAGGCTTCATCCATCTGAAAATTCACTCAGAAATGATATTTATATTAACTTCCTGCCATCTTCCCACCCTCGATTACTAATGTCTATTTGATTGATATCTAATTTGAATACTTTGAGCATGAATTTCTCAATAAAGCTTAATACGATTCATAAGGTCCTGGGTTCGATTCCCGGGTCGGGCTAAGTGTTACTGGCTTTTTCCATCAGGAATTTATCAGTGACAGCCACGGAGTCTGGATTTGTGCCCGGTTGATTATAATAGGCTCGCCCCCTATTACATGGGACTTAAACATAACTGGCGAAATGTGGGTGTACTATTAGTACACCTCTGCCTAACCTTTCGGGGCTTACAGGTGTGAGGTTATGTTATAATAATAATAATATATTTTATTTAATTTGACAACATTGGTCCAATGGTTAGTACACAAACAAACTTATCAACTAAGTGTTAGTATTTATAAACTAAGTAGGTACAAATAATTATTTATCACTGCCGCACGAGCAACCTGACACAGTGCCTCAAAATTGGTGCATCGTACTGTTCAGCTAGGGTTATCAAAATACTGTTGCGGCTAGCCCTCATTCTGCCTATTAAGGATGCGGTCTTTTTCCTTATAACTGCATAAAAGTCGTCAGTTTGTGCCACCGCAAACATGCTTGACGCACTGCAGAACCTGGGCAACCGCAACAGCACCCTGAAGCCGTTATTATACTGTACACGCAGAGCAACTGGAGCCTTTTTTTTTTTTTTTTTGGGGTGTGGGAAATCATCAAATAACCCCTCCCGCTCTTGGGCAGAGCGAAAGGGAGTGTCAGACTTCTACTGACTAAAAACCACCCATGTTCCTTCTTCGCCCTTCATGTCGAGGCTGCGGTATCCCTTGCGAACAACCCGTAGCCTCGACAGGCGTCGGCCCTTGCGGGCCCCTTCCATGTTGCTGACATCTCTTTGAGGCGCGCGTGGAACACGAACGCGCCGTCGACACGGCCTGTCGCCGTCATAAGACGGACGGACGGCGAGCTTACCCATCACTCACCGTCCACAGGCCCGCGTCTACGGTGGCCGGAAGCCATCACGTGGCGCCCGACGCCCGGAGCGCCTCCCGCGGCGGCTGGGACGAGAGGTTCTCTCCCAAAGCATCTAGAGCCTTCCGCGTGTAGCTGACCCACAAACTGCTCGTGTAGAACCCTTGACTATAAGCTTTAAACAGAGTTATTTTGACATCGTTACTACAACGAGCGAATCTGTGAGCCAGCATGTTGCATCTGGCTGCTAGTGCCCTGCGCTCACGATCCATATCTACCTGATCTTTGAGGTCCTCGGTGACATAATGCCCTAATTATTTAAATTGGGCGACCCTTTTAAGGGTTCGTCCATTGAGGGACCATTGAGGGATTATGTGAATAACAATTAAAAATCTTTTTTATAACATATAAAGAATTTGGAACGTTGAACTTGCTATATCCGTACGAAGAAGGTTCCCAGGTACCTACATGCCTAGGAATAGGTAGGTTTGGTACAGAAATCCAATGGCATATAGAAACCGAATTTTGGCTTTTAGCTTAGTTAAACGTGTTTTACACTAAGAAGTTATCACTATAGAATGTCACTGTTTCTGTACAAAAAAACAAAGATTCTCAAAATCAAAACATCTAAAGCTACCTACCCTCTGAAGCAGAACAAATTCCATCATAGGAGATAACAGCCGCGTTTATAATCGAAACAATTTGAATAATTACGTGAATTTCCATATCTGTAGCCTTCGCGAGATTTATAGAAGGTAAGCTGGCGACAGGGCGACATAAAGTGTACTGGTGTGGTTGAGAGATGAGCGAGGAGTGAAAGGAGCTAAGAGGCAGCACAAAAAAGGTTCAGCTAAATAAAATAGGTAACCTTTAGAAACTGGGTTTGCTGTAACTCGACGACGTGGAATTATGCTGCAGTTCAGTAGTGAGCGAGGAATGAACGGAGCTAAGATGCTGTTTAAAAAATATGTTTAGCTAAATAATGAATAACGTTTAAAACCTGGAACTATTATCATACGGTGACGGTGTGAACGGTGTGAACAAAGTGTTATTAGGTTTTTCCAGTGTCTGTATTAGGTACACCTCTACCTAACCCTTCGCGGATTACACGCGTGATGTTTCGTCGAAATAAGAGTATATTACAACAGGTACACCTCTCCCAGTCTTTCACGGATTAAAGGCATGTTGTGCCACGTAATTAAAGACTAATTCAACAATGAATTAGTAAAGTTCCCCAACAACTTAATCAAGATAAAGAAATCTAATTCTACTTAGTGAAACTGTTCCTTTCAACTCGCAAAAGGACCTGAACGAGTAAATGTTAGTATAACTCGCGATAAAACTTAGCTTGTTCGTCTTCACATATCGCGATCCGTGACAACGGCCTTACGTCGCGAAACTTGTGAGTTATGGCCGCGGACTAGCGAGTTTAATTTGAAATGAGTAATAGAATTACGAGAGTTATCGTTGCAGGCAATTTTAGGTTGTTTAGTGTTGTTGCAAATGCTTGGTCTGTCATTAAAGGTCAACAAAGCATTAATAGCAAAGGATCAGAGGTGGCGGCCCCGGCTGACGAACAGTGAGTCGTGGGTTCAAACCCAGTCAGGTATTACTTTGTGTAATTTATTTCATCACCACTGCTTTCAAAACGGCTAAGGAGAACATCGTGAGGAATGTCTTAGAACAAAAAAAATCGAAAACATGACATCTACCAACCCGCACTGGGCCTGTGTGATGGATTATAGCCCATCCCTCTCCTAGAGAGGAGGCCTGAGTCCCCGCAGTGGGAACATTATTGGCTGATGATAAAAACGTTAATAGTCAGTGTCTATACAGTGTTTTTGGTAACGATACTTCAAGGGCACGTTATATCATCTTCCTGCCCTTGTCATTCTTTTTTCATTTGGGGTAGGCACAACACGTTTTCTTCTTCGATTATCCTCTGTCGGTCGTCACGGCATAATTTACTCATTTCTCCTTCATATATCCTCACACAATCTATGATGTAATGACAGCCATTTTGTTTTTTGAATCCTCTGATCTAGTTCCATGAAATCTGAGAGACCTAGACACGTGCAAGTGATCTTATTCCAAAAGTAAACGCCTGGGCTATCACATTATATTATTTAATAATATTTTCATGAAAAATAAGGAAGAGAAAGAGAAAAATAATTAATAGTTGTAGTTAATTTATTATGTATATCATTTTGTATGTTAACTCCAATACTCCTGAGACTATTGGAGTAAACTTATAAAATGATAATATAATATATATATCCGTGGTTTCTACCTATTCCATGGAAAAAAGGCGTGAGTTTACGTATTATGTATGATATTAAAATATTTCAATGTACCCCGTTATTTGATTAAGCAGGTGATACTGAATAAAACATAATATAAATGCAGTTTCAGTATTAGGCCACTCCTTGCATTGCAATAAGATTTATTTTTACATGTCACTCTTTTTGTTCTTGAGAGCAATTTGTTATTTTTTCTTGAGCGTAGTGACATGAAAAATAAACCTTATTAAAATGATTCAAAACTCTGTTTTAAACGTGATACAAATCTGCTCTCCTCTGCGAGCCGGTCGGTGCGGCGAACGGACCCTTAATTACCCTGTTCTTCATCACCATCAGTACCCCCCCCCCTCCGCCTTCTCTCAGGTACATCACTTACGCCAACATAAGGAGATGTGCGGAATTTTCCATGAAACGACCACTGGGACTACTATACCATGCTTTTGGGTTTTCCCAAAGGAAAAGTGTCCTCTCCCCGTAGCAACCTTGCTGTGATGTAGGTAAGCGTATTTAGAGAACAAGTACCTTGACTAAATTATGAGAATTACTAATTTAGACGAATGATACGTTGCAATGGCGAGCAACCCTGAATATAAACATGCTGTAGGTAATCCTCTGCCTGAGCTCGTAGCTATACAGAGTGGTGCCGACAATACGACAATAAATTAAACCACTAGTGGTTCTAGTTCATAGGAACATTATTAAACTATCAAATAAATCTTAACATCAAAATAAAAAAATTGAAAAAAAACAATAAAACTAAGTAGCATAAAACTGTAAACGAAATACGTTACAATTTACAAATAAATATTGGTTTACCTTAGAAATAATTTACACGGATTAACGTATGGAAATAAAATGTAACAAACGAATTTGGCAAAGACATTTAGGTAGTTAAATGTCGTATCGTCGGTACCACGACAGTGTTAGGATTTATTTGATAGTTTAAAAATGTTCCTATGAACTAGAACTACCAGTGGTTTCATTTATTGTCGTATTGTCGGCACCACCCTGTATAATAACAGATGTTCGGGTTGATCTTCTGATTAAGCGGCACTGCCTAGGTTGGTTCGTAGATGGATGATCAGGAATTCAGGATCACCCATCTACGTTTTACGGTTACGTTACAGTTTTCTCCGTGCATCGGAAACCACGTTAAGCTGTTGGTTCCGTCCATCATTAAAATTTGTAGATCTTTGACAGTCAGTGGCCCAAAAGTCTGACAACGAGTCTTACTTAGGGGTATCATATTACCCAGTCCTAACAGGGTTGTGGAGGTCAGATAGGCAGTCACTCCATCTAAAATACTGATATTCAGCTGCATCTGGTTAGACCACAACATAGTTAGGAAAAGGCTAGGCAACTATTAGATGATTCCCTTCTGGAAAATACTTGCATGGTGATCCTACAGATGCAGGTTACAATTCTTGCCAAGGGCACTGACCTCATGCTTCCAAACACCTTAAACAAACAACCTTTAATCTCAAATAAGGAAAATACCAAAAACTAATCACACACGAAGCGCTGTAATATTTATTTACGCAGCATTCCAAAGGTAATCCAATATAGAAAGGTAGCGGTCAAGGCGACAGTCGACCCCCGACCACATTTGTCGAAATCAAATTTATTACCGAAGCGTACCGAAGTGTACCGAACCGAACGGTGTCAAAACGTAATCCCTACCAAGTTTCGGGTCATGCACGTACCGATGGAAATTGGGTAAAATTGTTTGTTAGTAACTGAAATGTAAAATGAAAATTCGATCTATTTTAGTATAGTTTTGAGTTATTTCCGTTTTGTTGTAGTTTTAGTATCATAATGTTTGTCAATAAATATGTAAAGGGTTGTTAAAGCTTGTGTTTACACGCGTGTTTGTATAGCTATTATTAGACTTATTTCTGTGGATTGAGCTCATAATTAAAACGCTTATTTGAATTTGAAAGAAGCAGGTAATTCTAGAATAAACGTTTGAGTAAAAAAAGGGTCTAAAACTTACAATTCAATACCATTAGTGTAGTTAGCAATAATTCACATGAACGGACCGTTAATCTCACTTTAATTAACTCTTGAAATATAATTTATTGAGTATAAATAAGTACTTCGAACTCACTTCCACTGCTAAGTTCACAGAAGGCAGTGCTTTTTTAAATATTTATAAAGTAAAATAAAAAGTAAGTATCGCTTACATAATGTTGTGGAAAATCACGTTTCAAAACTTTTTTTTTATTACCATTTGAATTCGAAGTAAATAATACTTAAAATTCATTTTACAAGTTCAAAAAGTATTTTAATATTAATGTGGAAACTTAATCAAACTTAAGTATAATAAAACCTGAATTATAATTAGATACGGTATGGACTGAGATTCATTCTGAATTTAAGCATTAAAAATCTGAATTCTGAATTTAAGTATGAAAAAGAGAAAAAAAAGAGAAAGAGAAAATTTAATAGCAGACATATTTGTAGACATTAATTTGAATGGATGGCAATTATCTGTAATAACGGTGTTGTTAAAATTGTTACAATATGGAAAAATTGCTACAAATTTTCTAACAGAAATTATTTTTATTCTTATCGGTGAAAGTATCTTGGTGTTCTTTTAAATGACACTAAAAACAAAAACACTCATCAAACGGAAGCCGTATTTATCCTCTGGTTTTAATAAATAGATAAGGAAATAATTGCTAAATGCAATATCGGTCAGAGGCGACATTGTCGCTGTCTACGGAAGCATTTTCATTATTTCTGTAACTAGGGTCTGTCTGTCATTGCGAGTGTGCGATATTTTGGTATGTGGTTTTGGCTAATTTTGGACCACCTTAAACTACAAGCCCGCCACTCTATTCCCAAACCACTGAACCTCCTGAAAACCAGAATCAACAGTGGCGACCACCAGAAAAGCGCCGAGACAATGAAGCTCGATGAAGTCCCAGAGAAACAATAAACTGTCTTGGATCGGGCAACGAAACTATTTAGAAAAGAAAAGCGGAGGATTAGGAAAAACACGAGACCAAACTACAATAGGATGCCTGTTTTGTAATGCGGTTTTGGACACTTTTTGAATAGCACCTTGAACTACAATTCATAAAATTTTACCCAAACCGTTTCTACAAATCAAAGTAATACTGAACACACCCTTAGGCCCCCAAAACTATACTGGGGGTCTCAATATTGAAATGCAAACTCAATTAACTAGAACATGATATCTTCAAACCGAATACCGTCCGAACATTCATATGACGCTAATCTCTAGTCCAAACTAATCCTTTGTAAGGTTGCGTGTACATTGAGCGGAGAGAAGCGGAGAGGAACAAAATGGGGTGGAATTAGGAAAACTAAGAAATAGAATATCGCAAAAATAAAAATAAAATTGTAATGCTTTCATCGACTCGCGATGAAAGCATTACAATTTTATTTTTGCGATCAACTGTGATATAAAAGAGTACACATGGAGAAATCTTATAGGGTTCTTCCATCAGCAGCCACGGAGACTAGACCCGTGTCCAGTTGATGGCAATAGGCTCGCTCACTAATAAACGGGACCTTAACATAACTGGCGAAGAGTGTGTGTTAACTATTAGGGACACCTACATAATTATGCCTAATCTTTCAGGGGTTACAGACGACCGTTTAGATGGTTTGTTTGTCCAAACAAAAGAAAATCATTTAAAATTAAGTTCGATGGGACGCTTGCCTTAAAGTAACTTATAACTCGAAAGACAGCAGTAATAAAGTCAATAGCAAGAATCGCTTTAGTAGCTTGGGCCTTCATCACTACCCGTCTTCTCCGTTTATTCTCTTGTTTCTCCCTTTTACAACTTTTGACGACCCAATGCTGAGAGTAGTTCTCTTCCAAATCCACTTTTGGCAGTTTTGTGTCTTGGCTATGCGTCGTCTTCCCACATTTCTACGCTTACTCGCTCCAATGTAAACGCCACCTTATGCAAATAGGAATATTATTCCCCACATGCATCGGTGCGGACCATATGGATCCTAAATGAAAAGATTAAGGCGTCCAACATGCTTATTTGAATTCTAAAATGATTAATTAAAACACGTTTTGCTTAGAGGGTAGGTAAAAAAATAAAATAAAATAAAATAAGCCTTTATTGCTGTTGGATTTAACCTACAAAACAATACTTAAAAATATTACAATAAGGTAGGTAAGAAAACTTAAAAAACATAAAACTTAAACTAAAACATATTCTCGGCAGTCGTCTTATCTCCCCTCATAACAGCTTGTCTTTCGACAAAGGCCTCCTCTAAGGATTTCCATTTGTTTCTGTCCTTTGCTGTTCGTAGCCATTCTGGCCCAGCTATTTGCTTGAAGTCGTCTTCCCATCGCTTTGGCTGTCTTCCTCTACTTCTTTTGCTTTCTCTTGGGTACCATTCCGTTATTATTCTGTTCCATTTCTCTTTCCTTTCTCTCAACATATGCCCTGTCCAACGCCATTTCAATTTTCTACATACTGATTGAACTTTTGCAAACTTAGTCTTTCCTTTGATCTTTTTTAATTGTATTTTATCCCTCCTTCTTACTCCCAGTACACTTCTCTCTATCCCATTCTGACATATATTTACTTTATTTTGTTGTTGTTCAGTAAGGGCCCAAGTTTGGCATCCGTATGTAAGACATGGCAGTATGCAAGCATTAAAGACTTTTCGTTTCTCCGCCATAGGCATTTCGTTATTTTTCATTATTTCGCTCAACGACCAGAATCTCTTCCAGGTGTTTGCTATTCTTCTTTCAATTTCTTTCTGCATGCTCTCTGTCGGTGAAACTAATTGTCCTAAGTAAATGTATTCGCTTACATATTCTAACTGCTGATTATCAATTGTAATAGCACATTTTTGTGAGGAATTGCTCATGACTTTTGTCTTTGTTAGATTCATTGTGAGCCCTGCATTTGCACTTTCGTTTGATAATTGCTGTAGCATTTTTTCCAAGGTCGTCGGGCATTCGGAGAAAATTATTAAGTCGTCAGCGAATCTCAAATGACTTAATTTGTCTCCGTTCACGTTAAGTCCGAAATTATCCCAACCTAGTCTCCTAAAGATTAACTCCAAAACAGCTGAAAATATCTTCGGTGAAATAGGGTCACCTTGACGGACGCCTCTTTCTATCGGGAACTCTTCACCTTCCCTTTCCAGTTTTATTTGTGCTTTGCTTCTCCCATAAATGATTTTTAGTATGCGTATGTACTTTTTTTGGACCCCTTGTTGTTCTAGGGATTCCCATATATAGTGGTGTTCTAGGGAATCAAACGCCTTGTTGAAGTCTACAAAGCCCAAGTAGTATATTTTGTTGTATTCCCTGTACTTCTGAAGTATCTGGCGTAGGACGTGTATATGGTCAATGGTCGAGAAGTTGCTCCTAAATCCAGCTTGCTCCTTCGGCTGGTTTTCATCAAGGGTGTTGGTTAGTCTAAACAATAGTATTTTAGAAAACACCTTATATATATTTGACATTAAGCTTATTGGCCTATAATTGTTAATGTCTCCTTTGTCTCCTTTTTTGTGTAACAAAACTATCATTGATTTCGTCCAATCTTCA